>CM018035.1:11887584-12487584 GCA_008638375.1 Nyssa sinensis | reverse complement strand
TTAAGAACATTGTATCAGCCATGACACACTCAATGAAGCATAGTGATGATGTTGATGTCAGCGTCCGTACGGCTGACATCAGCATGATGTCATCATACCAGGGCGAGATCTACATGGTTTGGATCAGAATTTCATGGGGAGTATTCTAATATTTTTTTTGTAATTTTTTGATATTGTTTACTGTGTTTTTGAATTTTCAAATATTTTCAAGAAAAATTGGCTGATTTTCACGATATGTGATTTCTGAGCAATTTTCTTAGTTTTGATTAGAGCTGTCAATGGATCGAATCTCGATCCGATCCGAGATCCGATCCGGTAAGTCCAAATATGGTGTTAGAAATAGTGATCCGTAACCCGATCCGATCCGAATATCCCAAATATAAACGGACCGGATATGATATAGGTTGATCCGATCTGTTTACAATCCAATCCGATCCGTTTATATATATATATATATATATATTATAATTTTAAACAGATCGGACCGGATTAACGGATAGGATATCTGGTTATTAACGGATAATATATTAATTTATATATAATATATTTATATTAATATATTATATTAATATATATAAAATTTTAATTTTAATATATATAATAATTATATATTTATATATAATATATTAATTTTAATATATATATATATATATTATAATTTTAAACAAATCGGACCGGATTAACGGATAGGATATCTGGTTATTAACGGATTCGGATACGGATTAACATTCGCCTGATCCGTCGGATTAACAGATCGGATCGGATCGGATAGATTTCTTATTAAACGGATCAGATTCGGATCGACTTTGATCCGATCTGAATCCGATCCATTTACAGCCCTAGTTTTGATGCATCAAATCCCTTCTAAGTGGTGCATTTTGGGGTTCTTTGGGTTCGGTTGAGTTACCCATTGTTGTTTGGTTTGATTTTGGACAAGATTTGTGAGATTGGAGCCTTGGTTGTGTTGGTTTGTGCAATTAAATGGTACGTTATGGGTTGTTTTGGGTTTGATTGAGTCACCCATCGCTATTTGATTTGATTTTGGTCAAGTTTGTGTGAGATTGAAGTGTTGATTGTGTGTTGGGTGGTACAAACAACTTGGGTTTTGGTGCATATCTCTAAGTCTTGTTATTTTTGACTTGTAGTTGTCTTCTAATTGCATTTGGTGCTATTTGCTACACTCTTTTGTGATCTATTCAGTGCATTGAGTTTATGTGATTTGTGAAAATGGCAAGTGAAAATTCAGATTCTCTTCAAGCTATCAGTGTTAAGTTGACAAGAGATAGGCTATTGGGCATATGTAATGAGAAATTTTTTGTTGGGAAAGAATATGTGGGGCTACATTACTGGAGCTGTGAAAATCTCAACAGATTCTAAAGTAGAGAATTATGTTGAGTTGATAAACAATTAGGATGTTAATAATGCAAAAATTATTACGTGGATTAATAACTCTGTTGATTAGGCCATTGGAGTACATTTGGCTAAGTTTAACACACCCAAAGAAATTTGGGATTATTTGTCTAAATTATTTGTTTAGTCTAATGTTGCTAAGAGATATCAATTAGAATATGTGATTCGGGCTGCTCACCAAGGTGATAAGAGTATTCAGGAGTTCTACTCAATTATGATTGGATTTTGGGATCAGTTAGCTCTCACTAAGCCTGCAAGGCTGAGTAATCATGAGTTGTATTGTACATATAGAGAAGAGCAACGGTTGGTTCAATTTTTTATGGCTCTTTAGGATGATTTTGAGGATCTTTGTGGTTCTATTCCCCATCGCAGTCCACTTCCCTCTGTTGACTCTGTGGTTAATGAGCTTTTAGCTGAAAAGGTTCGACTTAAGACTCTACCGGAAAAGGGTCTTCTTCCTTTACCTACACATACCGTAGTTGAAGTCCCACTTAAATGGCAGACTAATTCACAGAACAAGCAACGCTTCTGAGTTGGTCATAATGAGTGTAGTTTCTATCGTGAAAAGGGACATTGGAAGGCACAATGTCCTAAGTTAGTGAATAAGCAAGTTCGTGGGTCATAACAACAGTTTTTTAGAGGCAGGGATCGTCATACTGCAGCGATTGCACCACCAGTGGATGAGTCCTCTACATCAGCTCCCACACTATCCTTGATAGCTGAACAATTGCATAAGCTCATTTCCACTCATCAGCCTAATGCTCTTTCAGTTCTCCCTCTGCAGGTTCCTTTCCTTCTAGATCTTCAGGTATATCTCGAACCACTTGGGTTTTTGACTCAGGTGCTACACATCATATGACTAATGATCCGTCTTTGTTCATTTCTACCTTTTCTCCTCCTTTTGTCTATGTCCTCGCCGCCAATGGCACTCCTATGCCTTTGGCTGGTATTGGTTCTATTGTTTCTTCGCACTTGTCACTTTCTGACGTCTATTATATTCCTTAACTTACTTTGAATTTAATTGCTATTAATCAACTTTTTTATTCTAGTTATAAAGTTTATTTTTCTTCTTCTAGCTGTGTTGTGCAGGATCCTTTTTCCAAGAAGCTATTGAGACAGGCCGTAGAAGGAGAGGCTTGTATGTGTTAGAAGCGTTGCATGTTCTAGATATGGCTGCTTCCTCAGTTGATTTGTCTTCGTTTCATTTAAGTTCCAAATCATCAAACTTTTATTTGTGGCATTCTCCTCTTGGCCACATTTCTAGTTCTCGTTTGCAGTTTTTAGTTTCGACCGATAGCTTAGGCAATTTGCATTATCACAATATTTCTGATTGTAGTGGATGTAAACTAAGTTTACTGCCTTACCTTTTCATAAAAGTTCTATTGCTTCCTTTGCTCCTTTTGATCTTATTCATTCTGATGTTTGGGCTCCGACCCCTATCCCTACTAAAGAGGGTCCCGATATTATGTTTCCTTTATTGATGACCATACTCGTTATTGTTGGGTTTATCTTATGAAACATTGGTCTGAATTGAGTTGGTGTCCTTACCTTTCGATAAACGTGCAATTGGTTGTAAGTGGGTGTACAAGATCAAAGCCCAGTCTAATGGTTCTATTAAGCGGTATAAGGCTAAATTGGTGGCCAAGGGATATGCGTAAGAGTATGGCATTGACTATGAGGAGACTTTTGCTCTAGTTGCCAAGATGACCACCGTTCATACAGTTATAGTCGTAGCAGCAGTTCACCATTGACATCTTTCTCAAATGGATGTCAAGAATGCCTTTCTAAATAGGGACTTGACTGAATAAGTTTTTATGGTTCCTCCTTCCAGTCTTTCTCATCACTCTGGAGAGATGTGCAAACTCAACAAGGCATTGTATGGTCTCAAACAAGCTCCTCGAACTTGGTATGAGAAGTTCTCTACAGTCATTTGTGATCTCGGATTTCATGCGAGTGGTCACAACTCTGCTTTTTCCCTTCTTTCAACTTTTACCGGTCATATTGTTCTTTTGCTATATGTTGATGACATGATTCTTACTGGTGATGATACTGTTGGGATTTTCTTATTAAAGTCACAATTGCATAATCATTTTGAGATGAAGGATTTGGTTCCTCTTCGTTATTTCTTGGGCATTGAAATAGCTTATTCTCCTATAAGTTATCTTCTCTCCTAGTCTAAATATGCTTCCGATGTCATTCAGAAAGCCCAACTCACAGACACTCAGACAGTTGAGACACCTTTGGAACTCAATGTTCGTTATACTTCCTCTGATGAAGTTTCTTTGACTGATCCCACTTTATATCGAGCTGTTGTTGGTAGTCTGGTCTATCTTACTGTTACACGCCCTGATATCACTTATGCAATTCATATTGTCAGCCAATTTGTCTCTTCTCCTACTACTGTTCATTGGCCTGTTGTTCTTCGCATCTTACGCTATCTTCGCAGTACCTTACACCAGAGCTTGCTCCTATCTTCGTCTTCTCCCTTAGAGCTTCGTGCTTATTTTGATTCTGATTGGGCTGGTGATTTTATGGATCACAAGTCTACTACTAGATTTTGTGTTTTTCTGGGAAGTTCTCTTATTTCTTGGAAAAGCAAAAAACAAACGGTTGTTACTCGTTCTTCTGCTGAAGTTGAGTATCGTGCGATGGCTACCACTACAGCTGAAGTTATTTGGCTCCGCTGGTTGTTGATTGATCTAGGCATCTCTCTGCCCTACTTCTATGCCTATGTATTGTGATAAGAAGAGTGTTATTCAGATAGCCCATAACTCTATCTTCCATGAACATACCAAACACATTGAGATTGATTGTCTTTTTGTGCACCATCATCTTCAACTGGACACTATTTCTCTTCCCTTTCTCCCTTCTACATTGCAATTGGCTGACTTCTTTACGAAGTCCCACACAGTGTTGCACTTCCGCTTTCTACTTAACAAACTCTCAATACTTTCCGTTGCCGCATCATGAGTTTGAGGGGGGGTGTTAGAATAATTAGCATGTTAGTTTGTGTATTAGCTCATCATTAAGGGTAGTATAGTCTTTTCAGTATCTTTTGTTTAGCCTTATTATTAAGGCTCTTTTCTTTTCTATGTATTGTAAGTTTCTAGACTTGAATATACTTCCATTAAGATATTTTCCTCCCCTCTTTTACTTTCTAATTTTCTGATTAAAGTTAATACAATGAATACAAGCCTGATCAATATCTCTTATATAGGCATCTATTTCTCATCCCTTCTACTTGTTTTTTCGATGTGGGACAATGAAATAAGGTTTAAACTTCAAACAAACTTTTGAGCTTTTATAAGTGAAAGTTTATTCATTTTGTCTTTTATTCGATGTGGGAGTTTTGAGAATCGAGAGTAACCAAATTTATTAGGTTGTTATAAGCAATAAGATTTTAACTGGATATCTAGATTCAACTCTTTCAAAAACTAGAGATGAAAAATATATATATATATATATATATTTCCATGTGAATCATGTGACTCTTAAAATTGATTATTTATTATGAGGTTAGGATCATGTACATCTTATTTTTTAAGAATGCAATTTTTATAATTAATCTACATACTTTAAATATTTTTTTATCATAAATTTATATATATTTTTAAATAATGTTTGTAACATTATTGTGATGTAGATATATTTAAGTTTAATTTTTAGTTTGTTTATATTTTTAATAATTTTATATAATGTTAAAATTAATAATAAAAGATATTTATGACATCACAGTTTGATTCCGGTTGACCCGACAGTTGAACCAGTGACCCGTGACCCTGTCCTTTTTCCGGTTCACCAAACGGTCTAAGTTTCAAAACATTGCACTATTGTAAAAACCCACGAAAACCATCCCACAATTTCAAACAAGCATGAAACTCAAAATGCCCATTTATGCACATCTTTAGTTATAACACTCTTATCCCAAATTAACAAAACACCCAACCTATACCTCTTGACCACGAAAGGATACTTCCATAAACTATTAACCACCCCACCAACCAAAATTCCTAATTCAGTTTCTTTCAGAGTAATGATGTCCATTGTCCCACTCTCTCAACAGCATCTTAACCACTCCCCTATCTAAATCATTGATCCCAAAAGCATTCCAAGAGAGAACACATAGATTCATTGTGATACTAAGAAAATTCCTCTCTCTTTCCTACTCCCGTAACTTCTCTCTTAACCCCTCAATCTCTCTCATACTAGATGGGATGCCAACTTCTTTAACTCCCTCGCCAATTTAAAACCAACACTACTACTTGTCTTCCCGATTTTCAGAGAATCTCTCCCAGTCCACCTCCTATTACTGACAAGAGTCTTAAAGTTTCCTCTCGAAGCCTTCACATAACATTACCCACAAATTTGCTCAATCCTCTAATATGGCAAAGCACCCATTCAAAGGCTTTCAATGCCTTAATGTACTTAAAAGAATCTACCACCTAAGGATTTCAGGCCTCACATCACCAATGGGGAGCATAATTCAACAGAACCTCCAGCCCTTCTGCCATACTGTTGCAAGACTGAGAGAATCACAATCAGAGTCACTTTTTTCATCCTCCCTCAAAAACAAGAATCAAAGCCAATTCTGACCTTGAGCTCCCCTCACCAACCCAGGTACCAGTCCTAGCACTTGAGACACCAATTTCCTAGAGGGAATAACTTTTTCATCAACTGAAGAGCCATTACCGAAATCTAGAGTTCCTTCTACATAAAAAAACTAATTCTTCATGGACTGAACAACTATTACCCAAATCTAGAGTTCCTCCCACACAAATAACTAACTCCTGATATCACCACTCAACTCAATTCCCACATCATTGAACCCCCTAAAATTCACTGAAGAATAGAGGACAAACCACCATCTTCAAGATCAGATTATAGTCCAATTACCAGTTCTAACCCAACATATTTGTGTCAATAACTTACATGTCAAAAAAAAAAAAAAAAACATTTGTCAATGACTGTCATGCAACTCTTCCCTGCTTAAAGATTCGCTACACACCCGACCTCATTGTCCTCGATAAACAGTGCACGCTAATTGTTGGCTAATATATGCTTTGGCTAAGAAACCACCACTCTGGGTTTCATCTGGCGCGTTGTTACCAATAAGAGAAGCAGAAGCTAGAGCAACGGAAGCAAGAAATAGAAACACTAGTATCACAATCATTTCCCACTTAAATCTGCATTGCATCCTTTTTATCATCCACAACCTTCCATTTGGTGTTAATTTGTGCTAGGTGGAGCACCCTTCATGCTTCTCATGGTCTCAAATATCCCAGAACTCTCCTGAACTATGACCCCTATAACCCCTTTCATCTCAGCAGCCACCACGTGGGTGAAGAAACAAGGACAGAGCATAGTTGCACCACATGCATGTGAGATGCACTGCCCCCCTCGCCCCCTCTTAGTCCCCACTTCTTGAACACTGTGCAAGACTCTCTCTTCCTTCATGAGCCACTTCTGATGAAAACCCCACACTCTTCATATTAGGTGTCAATTCTGCCCAGATGGTAGACTTATACAACCACAACCAACAACAATGCACACAGTTGAGGGGATTCTGTGACCATCCAACTTAACAAGGATCCTCACCCATCTAAATGATGCCAACTCAGTTCTTGTAAAAAATTAACATATATTGTTTACAGCCTGAAAGAATGGCAAAATGTAGATGAAACAGTAAACCCTATACCAGAACACATATCTACTGGAAATAGCCCCTTATATGAGGCACCCCAATTGGATCCCACCAATCCAGAAAAAAATTGTTTACCCTCAACTACTGAAACCTTAACATTTGATATTCTATTAGCCTCCGAATGCAAAAGAGGCTCAAACAAGAACAGATGATTTACTCAGCTCAGAAGTTTAAACCCCTTTGGCACTCAAGTGTTCATGGACCCAACACTACTGACAAAGTACCACCTCAAGAACTTTAGACACTCCTTTCATGATTCAAAAACTACCTCAAAGTCACAGTGGGCAGAATTAAACGAGTAAAGAGTTTAGCAAGAACATTTGTTCAGATGAAGTACTTACCATTTCGAAAGAAAAATTGCCCTGTAGATTTCTTTTCAGCAAGGGATGTGGCAACCTGAACTTCACCAAGTTCAACCATTCCAGTATTTGCCACCCCATCCAACAAAGTAACTGGAGGAAGGAAAACACATACCATATTATCAAATTGGTAATCGAAATATAAGCAAACTTTGAGGAGAAAATGAATTACAATTGAATTGACAGTCAAAAAGAAAAAGAGGAGCGAGAGCGAGAGCGAGAGCAAACTATTCAAACCAATACGAGTAATCTATTATTTAGCTTTTCCAGCAGAATCCTTCAACATTTTCAATGATAGCAAGTATAAAAGACAAAATGCGTATGTTTTTCTTCCAGAAGAACATTAGCAAAAACAGACGAGAACCATTCCAACAAATAAATAAATAAATTATTGGTCGTTTTCCTGAAATGTGTTAAGACTTGTATTATTTTTTTCAGTCACAGTTCTAACTCCTTAATCTGTAATATGGTGGAACCATGGAACACAAAACAGACACTATGAAGAGCAAAGCTACAAATTTCTGAAAAACCCTCCAAAAGTAATCTTGCATTCCTAATTTAAAAGTGGATCAATAATATGCATTAAGATGCTAACCTTGCATGCTTCTTTAGAACATTACATACTACTTGTACCATTACATAAATAATCACCCCCTCTCATGACATCTCTTTCTTAAACAGCCAAATCATGATCTTAGGATTGGGAAAAAAAAATAGAAAAAGAAAAGAAAACATTTACGATTGTTTTCAAATCAGAGGAAAAAGTCATAAAAGTCGGGTGTAGGGTGTTAGTGTGGGTCAGTTTCCTTCCACCTATGAAGCACGTACACTCTATTTTGGTTCACATGTCCGTGTCAGACACCGACACTTCCTGGCCACATGTCGGACACTTAAATCATGGATGTTGATAATTAAATGAAGAAATTCTTTAATTTTTATTTAATAACTTTGTTATTTTAATATCTTAATAATATTTTTGTGATTTGTGTGTTTTTATACCAATTTTAATTGAAATAATATTATATTTTTATTATATGGTCATATAAAAAATTTATATATATTCAACGTGTCCGTGTCTTTTTTTTTTGAGAAATAATATGTCAGCATGTCTGTGTCGTATCCATGTTTCTTAGCCTTCCACTTATTTGGGCTTAATATTGGGTGCTTCTGGTAGGACAGTTGCATTGTGGGATCCGGTAGTGAAGTGATTTTAACGGATGTTCAGGGGCTGAAAAAGGCAATACCTTCTAAAAGTAGGCAGAAGTTCTATTATAAAGAGTACACTAGCCAGCCTATCAACTTATTTCATATCCCTTTTCCCGATGCCAGCATCAGAGGAGAAGAAGTTGGAGAGCGGAACTTTCTGTGGGAAGGCCAGGATGGGGTGAGGAAGATGCATCTAGTTAGATGGGGTAAGGGAAAGCTTCCTAGCTCAGGAGGTGGATTGGGATTGAAGGACTTGAAGGTGTTTAATAAAGCTTTAATGGGGAAATGGCTGTGGAGATATGCAATGGAGGGTCAAGCTTTGTGGAGTGAAGTGGTGGATACAAAATATAGTAGTAATGATGAGGGTGGTTTTCGAGGGAGGTGGTAGAGGCTTATGAGTGCAGGGTATGGTATCCATTAGGAGTAGAGAAGTGGATTTTCACCCTTATGTTCGTTTGGAGGCAAGAGAGGGGTCGAGAGTGAGATTCTGGAGGGATGCTTGGTATAGTGATGATTCTTTGGAGGGGGCAATTTCCTATGTTTTTTAGGCTTGCTAGGAATAACGATGCCATAGTGGCAGATTATGAGGTCCGTGTTGGAGATAACCTTCAGTGGAGTCCTTGCTTTCATAAGGACTTTCATGATTAGGAGTTGGGAGAGGTAGATTGGAGAATTTAAGTATATTCATGATATGGAAGGTAAGTACTAGCAAGAAGTTCACGGTCCGTTCTTTTTACAATGCTTTGGTGGGTAGAGATGAGAAGACTTCCTTGGAAATTGGTGTGGAGGTCTCGGGTTCCATCTAAGGTGGCTTTAATAACTTGGTTGGCAGCTTGGGGTTCCATATTGACTGCAGATAATCTCAGGAGGACAGGTTTTCATTTAGTTAGTCAATCTTGCATTGACCATCTTCTCATTCATTGTAAACTGGCAAGGTATGCATGGTGCTTGATCTTCTCATTATTTCGGTGCACATGGTTCCTACTTGCCACTATTCGAGAGGTTTTTTTTTTTTTTTTGAGTTGGTGTAGCCGGGTAGCAAGAAAGCGCAGATAGCGTGGTTAATGTATTGAAAAATATCATTTGTGTTTAAAGATTATTTTTCACATTTACTCTTTTTTATATAAAAGAAGGAAATCCCATGTATTTAGACACACTAAATTATTTGTGGGAGCTTTAATTTTTGTGGCCTAGTCCTTTCTTTGTAATTATGGGTTCGCCCCCCCCGGGCATCTTAATAAATATACCTCTTTACTAATCAAATATATATATTATAAGTTATGGAACAAGTTTCAGAAAAGGTATATATAGAATTAGAACCATAATTTTAATCCATATAAACTTGTACGAAAACCATGAAGCATGATGAAAAGTGCATTTAATGTCAAGGACACTCCTTTTAGTAGCATTTTTCAAGGTGCCCAACTCTTTAATAAGCAAGCATGTTAGACAATGTTTCAGGCACCAATATATGTTGCATCTTTCTTTCCGTTTTTAGCTTCTCTCTGTTTGAGGTCCTGAAGTCACATGCATATATCTACATCAATCAATGACAATTATGCCAGTGTCATTAGATGGACTTGTCAACAACCAATTGCTCTAAAAGATTGAGAGAGGGTGTAACTTGTGTATTTCTATCCTCTAATACACCCCTTGCATATGGCCAAACTCTAACGCCAAACACATGTTTTATAATTATTGAGTAGGCAGTAAGATTTGAGCCAAGAATCTTACCTGCTGCCAATAACATCTTAAAAACCAAAAGTAAAAAAAAAAAAATCCTCCATTGTAACCAGTAAGTTCAAGGAATAGTTGCAAGAAAGGAAAGCGATGTAAAAAATATAATTAAATATCTATTAACATGTGAATAATTGGATATCCAATATCTAGTCATATCATTAGTTATTTCAACTAGTGCCTTCAATGAAAAAAAAAGAAAACAGTAAATTTGAAGCATCAAGATATCTATAATATAAATTGATAATTTGCAATATTATTATCATACTTACACACATATACATATATATATATATATATATATATTGGGATAGAAAACAAGAAATTTTATGTAACGGGTAAAGAGGAGAACGAAGAAAGGATGAGGCATCCTCTAAACCAAAAATGAAAACACTGAAAAGAAAATACAATATAAAACCACAAAACTCCCTATAAAACATCCCAGCAAAACTATATAAAAAAAATTAGGAGAGTGATTGATCCTCTCTTAGACAAAGAGTCAGCCTCTGTATTAGCTGATCTGAATATCTATCTAAACTCCACTCGTAAACAACCGGTTAAGTCTCTAGCTTCTTGAATCAAGTGATTGGATCTCCTAGGGGCATTGCTTCCTTCATCCAACCTACAATAATTGAGGTGTCACATTCCACTAATTATATATTTAACCGCATAGTGCGAGCTCCACATAGACTCTCAAGCAACACCAAGATCTCAGCTTCGCTACAAAAATCCAAAATGGCTGTCCAAGAGAAAGCAAGAATAGTGTCACCAGCATGATCTCTAATAAAACCTCTGAACCCTAATTGACTAGGATTACTAACAGCAAAATCATATTTTTTTTATCAGTAAATAGATATTGTATTATTTACACGGCGCCTGAGGGAGGCGAACCCATGTACAAAAAAGGGTTAGGCCACAAAATCAAAGCCTTAAATCCGCCAAAAAAGTAACAAAGCTATCTAAATACAATGGGTATTCTTCTTCAAGCCAAATGTAGAGCATCTTTAAAAAAGCATCTTTGAATCTCAAAATCAGAAACTCCATGCCATCAAAAACTCTTCTAATCCTCTCCCTCCAAATACACCACAAGAGACAAAGAGAGGCAACCGGATACGACTACACCTCCACCCAAGCAAGAGATCCCTAAGGACCCAAACTTTCCCCAGCATAGCATCTCAAACCAAAAATGGAGAACGCCATATTCCACAGCATCCCTTGCCTATACAATGCACAAGAAGGTGAACCATTGTTTCCTCTGACTCCTTGCACATATAACACCTACTTGGAAAATGGTAGCCCCTCCTCCTTAAGTTATCCACCGTAAGAATAAAACCTCACGCCGCCAACCAACAAAAGAATGCAACTTTCTTTGAAATCTTGGGTTTCTAAATGAGTTGCCATGGAAACGGAACATCTCTTTGCCCCACCAAGTGCTCTGTGAATTTCTTGCCACTATTCAGCTTCCAAATCATCCTATCTTCCCCTTGGAGATGAATTTTTCAGCGATCCAACATCTTAAATAACCCCCCCACCTCCATCAGCTCCCAATATAAAAAAAATCCTCCTAAAACAAGGACTCCACACCCGGTGTTGCACTACCACCTCCATAAAATCCTCCACCAAAGCCTCCTTATTGGAAGTTAGGTTGTACAGGGCCGGAAACAACTCCTTAAGACGAACATCACAACATGAAGGATCCTTCCAAAATCTCACCCTTGAACCCCTCCCAACCTCAAAAGTCAAAATGGATTATTTGGCTGAACTCCCCCTGTCCTTTTTGAATAGCCTTCCAAATGCTACACCCATAAGACTCCCTAGTCTCCTTTACATATCAGCCCAAGCCTTCACACCCATATTTTGTTGACACAACATCCTTCCATAACGAATGCCCCTCGTCCACAAACTGCCAAAACCACTTGTCAAGTAAAGCTTTGTTGAACATCTTCAAGTCCTTGAAGCCCAATCCTCCCTCCTCTTTAGGCCATTTGGACTTCTTCCAGCATACGAGATGAATCTTCCTTTCCCCCTCCTTCCCATCCCACAAAAAGTCGCATTGAAGTTTCTCCAACCTCTTCTCCACCTTAGTCAACATCGGGAATAAGGACATATAATAAGTGGGTTCATAACGAATTTCCTTAACAATATATTAGTTGATTTTACAAATCATTCTATGTCCTTTACCATCTATCCAATCTCACCATTCATATTGGTTGTTATGACAAGGTTAAAAGTGGGTTCATAACGAATTTCCTCAACAATATGAGTTGATTTTACAAATCATTCTAAGTCCTTTACCATCTATCCAATCTCACCATTCATAATATTTTCGCCTCGTTTGTATGCAACTTCATCAATTTTATTTTTTCCTTTTATTTTGTTGTTTGGATAATCTGTTCTCATTTATTTTGTTACAAAAAATTAAAATACATCAGTTTTAAGAGTAAAATATTCTTTCTAAGATAGGTTGATTTTGTGGTTTGTAATAATATCATGTTTCGATGATAAATATAATATATAAATGGTGTTTCATATGAAGATATAAGAAATCTACAACCATTATAGATTGATTTTATGGGGTAATATTAGATTTCCTTTATCTAATAATCATCTTTAACATTCCCTAAAATTTCATTTAAAACTCACAATTTTAAATATGTTGATAGGGATAGATTCTTTGTTATAGGAGTAGACAGGTGTCAATGGATAACACAAGCGATCCAGTCTGAATAAGAGAAGAAATATGAAGTGAAACAGTAGAAAGGTATAGGCCCGACCCAGAAAAGGATGTAGATTTCAACCCAAATGGTTTTTGGAAGCTCTGAATTGCTTTAGATAGGTTTACCAACCTTAAAGCATTACCGTGGGCAATTAGATGTATTAGTAGGAGCTTAGGACCACGAAAGAAATGGGCTACATGGCCCAAATCTATGAACGATGCAACTAAGTGTAATCCTTGTGGACCTACACAAGTATAAGCAGTTGATGCATGACTATATGTGTGCATGCAGCACCACATGCCCAGGGACACCTTTCCACTCCTTTCAGACCCAGCTTAAAGCATACTTCCACAACTCTAGGAGTGTCCCACTGCGAGAAACCCCCTCAACTTTCCCCAACTCTAGCCACTGAACCAAGAATCCTCCGGACATACAAAACCACCACAAGGACCGGACACTTCTTTAAGAAAGACCTTGGATCTAACCTCATGCACACATGAAGGATCAGGGTGCCTTTTTTGGACTCCCATGATTTCAGAGAACGACGGCTTCCAAACATGAACTAGTGTGTTTGGGTGACGCTTTAAGGTACGACCCAAGTCCTCAGATATCATTTCTAGTTGTCTGCTGTGTTAAAATAGGACAGCACATGCCAATCATGCAGCTAGTTGACACGCGGCAATTGGCAGAGGAGGATATGAGACAGCACATCATCCTGTATAAGTTGTTTCAGTATAAAATACTTATAGTATTACACCCTCTTTAACAACTTAAGTTTTTAGATGAGTTGGTGGTTTTAGAATAGGCAAAGGCCATGAATTCAAACCTCACTGCCACCCTTATAATTTAAATGTATGCAAGTGTTGACCATTCATAGTGAAGCCACACGTCGGGGGACATGTTATAGTATAAAATACTTAAGTTACACCCTCTCTAACAGCTTAAGCTTTTAGATGAGTTGGTGATTTAACATAAGTCAACTGGCAGCTTATGTGTTTGAAACGCCGTTCATTGACAAAATGTAAATTTTTAATATACATCTCCATTACAGACAGATTAAGAACCTGTTGAAGTGAGGAAGAAGATAGACAGAGCACACTTGTACACACACATTGCCCAGCTGGGGAAAAACATGTACCCAAAATCATTTGTGACATAAAATACATGAACAATTAAAATTTCTAAATTCAACCTTCACAAAATCAAAAGCATACCAATTCTTTTCCAGATACTAGAAAATTGTGCACAACGATAGCTCCCAGCTGAAAACACCTGAATCCAAATTTTGATGAATAGTTATAAAGAGAACAGTGAGCAAAAAATTTAAAAGAATCTTCTAATAATCACAGAATATAATGATGTCCAGTGTTTATTAGAAATAACATCAGCAATTGGTCCTCCAAAGCAAGGCAAACAGTTAACACACTCTGACCACAAATTAGGTCAAAAGTCGAAGTTTTGATTAACACAACACAAATTTTGCGAGAACAAAACTTCTAGTAATTCTTCAATCACTAATTACTTAACATGATTAGATGACTCCATAATCTATATGCACAAAAGGTACCATTTTCCAAACAAGCAATGTAGGGCCCCGTAGCAGCTAAATGTATGCACGTAAATGAGAAAGTAGCAAGAAAATAAAATAATGGAAAAAATTGCAAAATTGACAGTTGATATATCTTTTTTTTTTATCAGTAAGTAAAGTATCATAAAAAAGGGGCGCAAGAGAGAAGCAAACCCAGATTTACAAGATGGGGCTGGCTACAAAGTTAAAGCCTAAGGTCCCTCAAAAAATCAAGAAACCTTTCTAAGTACATTGGATATTCTTCTTCTATCCACAAAATTGACAGTTGATATATTGACCAAGATATGGAAGCAAAAAGATTTTGTGAACCCCCTCCCCCTCCCCAAAAGAAATGGAGCCCTAAAGCAAAACTTAGGGTATTTATGTCACGGATTTGCTGTATCAACTGCTGGGGTGTGTAATTAGAGTCATGTAAAGAAACAGGGTTTAAGACGAGTTTTCTGGATTCTTCCCAAATAATGGATTTTGGACTCTCTCCCTTCTATAAGCGTAGGGATGTAGCCAAATCATGTAAATCTTGTCATCCCTCATGTATCTGTGTGCGCTACTTGATTCCTCTACTTTTGTCATGGCTGCTTCAAATATTTGTCGTAAAAGACAAACTCTATTAAATATTAGAATTCCTAGATATTATTTTTCTGCTTTCAACAACAGTCCCATTCTTGCACTATACCAGCTTCAGCTTCTTGCACTCATTTATCCCCTGCACCTTCTGGGAGTAAATGAGAAGATAAGAATTTGCAGTATCATACTACACCCATTTTTTTCACTAGGCAATATTGTACACTTAAATAACAAAAGCTACCAGTGAATATTGGATTCTAGGACTACGGTCCTATCCGAGATGGCATAGAGCCATCCCTTCCCCCCACAAAAGACTCAAGTTCGAGTCTCCCCTGATTGGCTAGTACCCCTTCTTCACTTGTACCAAAAAAAAAAAAATTTGGATTCTGAATTTTTATATCTAACAGCACCTGAGTGGGGTGAATCCATAATTACAAACAAAAAGGGGATTGGCTACAAAAATTAAAGCTTGAGATCCCCTCAAAAAATCTATATATGTATCTAAATACAACAGCTTCTCCTCTTTAACACAAAAAAAAAAAGTAGCAAATGCAAAAAAACTATCTTTAAAGTTAAAGCCCTATTGCGAGAGCTCTTCCCCATCAAAAAATCTTCTGTTTTGCTCCTTCCATTGACACCAATGAAGCCATCCTCCGAGCAATCTTCAATTCCTTCTTGATGCAGCTGCATCTCCATTCCAAAAAAAACCTCCCGAATTGTGGCCAACATCATCCAAGAAATCCCAAACAAGGAAACAACCATATTTCATGCATATCTTGCCATCTTCCAATGAAAAAGAAGATGGTCCACTGCCTCTTAATCACATTTGCACATGCTACACCAGCTAAGAAATTGATAGCCTCTCTTTCGCTGGTTATCTAGAGTGAAAAAAGCACCCCAAGCCGGTGACCATGCAAAAAATGCCACCTTAGTGACTTAGTCAAAACCGAGATCTCTATATCAAGTATCAACCCCTACAGGAAAGTCACACCATTTCTGCCCACCATCTCCTTGTAGAAAGATTGAACAATGAACTTTTTGTGATTGATCACTGTCTAAATCATGACATCCTCTCTTCCCTCTCTCATATGAAACCTACTCAAGATGAGAGAGAGAGAGAGAGAGAGAGAGAAGACTAAGAAGGAAAATGAAAGACAACAGGACAACATAAGAAGGCCACACATTTAAATAAGCATTTAAAGATCTGGGGCTAACTTGCGGTGTAAAGTGGAGGCAGATAGCATCTCTTAAAATACATGAGACAAGCCTTGGTTTGCAGGATTGGTGGATATACCTCGGCCATTCCCAAGCCACAACAATTAGAAGCTTGGGTCAATAAATGAGGGGTGCTGGAAAGAGTCAAGGACTATGATCATAATGGTCTGAACAATGAGGAGTGGAGGTCTTAGGGGTGAATTGGTGTTCTTGGATTATTGGGGGATGTCAGCTGGGTGTTTCAGATTGGGGGCTCCACAAACCATATCTAGATTTGCTTGATAAGTCTCCTTATTCAACTATAGGATTTGGATATTATAAATTTATTTATTTTTTATAGGTTTAAAAATTAATTGGAGATTGTTGTAGTTGACTCCTTTTTGGATAAAAGAAATGAAAAAAAAAATCAATTTCAGTTCAACTGGGAAATCCCTAGTTTTTAAGTTTGGTTAACCTTTCTATATCTTAATAAAATTGGTACAACTTAACTGAACTTAGAAATGACCCCCCCTATATTCACATCTTTGAACATATGGTCAATTGAGGGAAAATTACAAAAATGCTATAGGAAGGCTTAAATTCAGCCGCAATTTTCATAACCATTTTTGAAATAATTTTTTAAAAGACTTGCCATGGAAAAGGAGTGCATAAAAAGATCGTTCCAACAATGTACGGTGGGTCTCAATCCAATAACAACCAATGTGAACAAACACATTATTGAAATTCATTTTTAAAAACACCCTTCTTGGTTTTTCACTTCTTTTGACCAAACCGATTTTAAGTGGAAGTGGCTTCATAAGCTTTTTGATAATACATGATTTTGCGAAAACTAGAGTTTAAATGAATAAGATATTTTAAAAGTTGAAGATAAAAAATAATTTTCGAGAAATAAAGACTTAGAACACATAGAATACCAAGAACATGCAATAATTGCTACCACTCCATGATATGCCATATAGCAGCTCACAAGGTGTTTCTAGGCCCACAAGGGCAATGGCAACCCCATGGAGCCACAGGGCTCCAACTGCCAAGTTCAATGTCTAACTTTTCTGTAGGTATTTGGTTCACCCCTACCATGACCTTCCATGTTGCAACCTGTGACAAGATGACAACATGATCTGGACGTCAGGTCATCAATTTGAACTTCTATACGTGGCTCACTTATGAGCTGACAAGTGTCAACAAATCTTTCCTGGAGAGCTATCCAACACTTGTACAATAAAGTAACTTCAGAGCAAAGTCACAACTATTAGTCAACCCACTTTTACGCGCCTAAACTTGGTCAAGCTACTCTTAGTTCCTGAACTAGGGATAACAATTTGCCCCGCCCCATCGGGGACCCGTCCCGCCCCACCCCTAATGGGGCAAGTATGGGGTGTTCATAAAGGGGGTCAAGGTGGGACTTTTAAAACCCCGTTGATTTGGGGCGGGATTGGGGGACTGTCACCCCGCCCCGACCCCCCCGCATTTATATATTAATTTTTTTTATTTTTCCTATATACACTATATTTACTAATAAATTACACTATATAAAATTAATTTTAAGGTTTTTTATATCACACTCATATTATTTTTTCTTGTAGTGGTTATTTTAGCAATAAAATTTTAATTTACTAACCAAAAAAAAAAAAACTGAAGAAAAAAAAGTATCGAGATTCGGGGCGGAGTTGAAGAATATAAACGGGATCGAGGTCGAGGTCAGGGTGAACCTCTAGATGAGGTGGGGAGGAATATAAACAGGGTCGGAGTTGGGGAAGGGGCACTCTCGAACCCGCCCCATTGCCATTCCTATCCTGGATTTAGCATCACAATGCCAGCCTAGTCAAAGCCATTATGTGTTCCCAAGCATGACTTAACTTCATATGATAAATAAAATTTCCCTCGAGAAACTCTTACCCTTCCATCTCATGGTTGCTTAAAGATTTGGGAGTAGGTTTTTGAGAGACTTCTAAAGTCTAGCACACGGCTATGGTGCAAAAATGCACCATAGACTTACTAATCAGGATAATCAGGGTTTTGTGGCATGCAGGCTAAAGTATTGGGCTCTCCGAAGGTGTCCATCATATCGCCTATGCGTGAAACACATGTTACCTTCTCGAACGGAAAGATTCCACCAAGATTCTTTAAATTTTCTATTACCTTCTACTACTCTCCACCACATACTTATAACTATCTTCTATTTTGGATTGTAATTAGCCACGTAATCAGCGTGTGCTAGGAACTACTATAAATAGTTCGCTCACATTAGTATGAACGGTGATGTAATTAAGTCCCCTACCTCTTACAGTGCTCTTACTCTGAATACCAGCCATTGAGGAGACATCAAATTTCCTTAGTGATCTCGATCAATACTCACACCCTGCGGCCCATACTCCTCAGGAATCTCTCTCAGATTCTATATTGCCTCTACCTTCTCCATGGAATCTCACCCAGGAATTCCTAGTTGTTTGACGTGGAAGACTTGCCTCCCTATATGACTCACTCTGTGACTCATCATCAGCTTTCCATTCTATCAACATTTTCAAATTTGATTCAAGCAATCCAAGGATCTAATTTGAATTTGTCCCCGAGTTCGGGAAAACACACCCAAAAAAAAATTGTAAATCGGTGTTGTCTGTCCAAGGCAAATGAAAAACAATCAATCATCTGTCAATTCATTATCCAATTACTAGGGCGGTATAGATTTTGTTGATCACCCTTTTGGAGTCCGTTGGGTTATATCTCATATCCACTATGGAGGTTTTGCCTCATGGAGAGGCAACATGGTGAGCAAAAGGTCAAGGGAGGTGTGGTGTATGGCTCCATTGTACTTATGATGGATAATTTGAATAGAAAGGAACTGCAAAATTTTTAAAGGAATATAATCCCCTGTTTGGAATGTTTAAGGCTACTGTATTAAGAACCCTTTATTTTTGGTTGTCAGAGAGCTCAACCTTGTCTATAGATCATTTTTTGTTCTTTTTTGAACTCAATGAGAGTATGTATACTTGTATTTTTTTGGCTGTGCATGGGTGCACCCCCTTGGTGCTTTCTTGAAGGTTAAGAAAAGTCTACATAAGTCCACCAATTCTCTGATTCAGAAGGACGAATCAATCAGCCCTTGAGCAGAGCTAACACTAGTCAAAAAATAAGCTTAATGCTCTACTAAAAATCAACAAACAAATAAAATTGACCATTAAATCTAAAAAAGGAGATCGAGCAAGAAGGGTCACAAAAAAAGTCCTCATGACTCAAAACTTTGATTGGCGCAAACTTGAATTCCACCATCTCCAGGAGGTTTTAGAAGTTCACTTTTTGAGAGGTCACAAACTCGGAGGTAGGTGAATCAAATTACTTTATATTTCCTAATTTTGCATGAAATTTTTTGTGCTAGTTTCATCTATCAATGCATAATTCAATTCTTAATGATTTGTACATTGAGCAGGATTATAACAAGAACTTTTTCCACTGGAAACATGAATAAGGTTCTATTTCACTGGGTTTTCTTCATAAAATAGTTTACTGAACCACACCTCTTTTGTGAAATCTTCAATTTAGATTCACTTTCAGATTTATTTGATCGATTGCCTTGGGTTCTAAATCATGCTCTTGATATGTTTAGACTTCTGAAATCTGCTCTTAGGCTTGGTTGGTTTTTTTTTTGGCAAATTATTTTGATCGATGTTTTGCAAGGTTTTAGATTATGTCTAGGTTTTGAAAATATGGTTTGATGTGCCTTCAGTTGTTTAGAATAGTTAAAATGAGTGGGGTTTCTAGTTTTTGCATGAATAGGTTATTATAAATAAGCCAGTTTAATTTCTTGCATAGCTTTGATCTTGTTTTCCTTATTTCTCAATAAAGTTTCTATGATCATCAAGTGTTAGCTTGAGTGGTATCTCCTTCACCTCCCAAAGAGGTGGTTGATGGTCGAGTCCCAAATGAGACAAAGTGAGAGTGTGCGTCTTACTTATCAAAAAATTATATATATGACTTGGTTGTTGGTGTATGCAATTTTGCACGTTATATAAATTATTTTAATTATTTAATATGTTACATGACTTATTTATTTCTTCATTTATTTGATAATTGTTAAACTACCAAGTTACCAACTAATCCAAAAGCTTAAGTTGTTAGAGAATGGGCCAACAATGCATATCAAGCTCTCACACCCTCCCTCACGTGCGACCCTAGACTGGCACGTGGAGATGCAAGCAAACGCAAAACCAAAAAAGTGCAACTTTGCACAAACAAATCAAGCAGGGAAGAAATGCAAATGGAGAGACCCAAAGCTCTGATACCATGTTACCAACTATTCCAAAAGCTTAAGATACACACTCATTGTGTCCTAATTGGGATTCTAACCCTCAACCTCTTCTTTGGGAGATGGAGGAAATATCAGTCAAGCTAATGCTTGGTAGTAAAATGCTTCATGATTTGTCATGGATTGTTACCAATTTAGGACTTAATATTATGCATAGTTTTGAATTAGAATTTAATTTTTATTTTGATTCAAATTTTCAAAATATAAAACTTTTCTTTACATGTTATTAGCATGTTTTGGTCACTAATCTTCACGTGATTTAATTAATTGCATGACTTAAAGCCTTGGATAGGATATAATAGTTGCATGCAAGATTTTTGGCATGATTAATTGTTTATTCTTTTATAAATGATTTGTTAATAGTATAAGATCGCTGGAGGGCAAATCCATTTACAAAAGAAATGGAAAGCTACAACTTAAAGCCTTGACCAACCGCCCCCCCTAAAAAAATGCAATACAAGATGGAAAAGTATCTGATCCCCAAAAGTATAATAATCTCAAAAGGCTATCCTTTAACCTAGAGAGGGTAAATTTTCCCCTACAAAAACTGTATTGTTTCTTTCGTGCCTCAAGCACTAAAAAAACTAAGAAGCGCGATGTCCCAAACTTTCCTACCACTAATCTTTACACAAGCCCCTTGCCAATTCTTTAAGAACTCCATCACCAAAAAATGGCATTGTCCATGTACGTCAAAAAAAAAAAAAAGAGAGGCAAACTCCCTCGCTACCAAGAAATGAAGAAATAAATGATTAACAGATTCTTCCTATTCTTGACACACATAGCAACAGTAGGGAACTATAATCATGATTCATTGCTAAAATTTGTATGCTTAGGTTGGTTTTAGAGTTCTTTCATAATCCATGCTTGCCTATGTTGGTTAGATAGAATGACTTTATCTCAAGAGTCCATTATCATGTTTTATTATTATTGTTGTTTTTATTACTATTGTTCATAGTTGTCAGCATCTTACGATATGTTTCGATCTGGACATAAAACAATACGTATCTTATAGTTATATCTTTTGCACCGTATCCTACGATACGCAATACGTATCTTACAATACGTTTCAATACACACAATACATGCAATACACGCAATCAGGCTAAACGACATCGTTTTGACCTATTTTTTGTTATTTTATTATATGTGTTTTTTTGTTTTGTTTGGTTTTATATGACTACTTTGTAACACTTAGAGATCTTTCCTTAAGCAAGAAAGAAAGAAAGTATTTAAGAAAGACGAGGATGATAAATGAGCACAAACAAGAAGTTGAATAAGAAAAAAGAAGTGAAAAATTGTTGGCATCTGACGACGACGACAATGATAATATTGATACCATTGAAATTGGATATTAAGATGAGAATGGGGTAAATTACAAAAATGAATAATTCTAGATTGTCTTTAAATTTTGACATTGATGAACTTTGTTGGAAATTTTGATTATTAAATTTTAGTTTGAAACTCGAAGTATTTATAAATCTTGATTCTTGTATTGTATGAAATTTAAGTTAATTTTTTTTATAAGTGAGTTGAAATGTTATTTTTATCATTTTATACATTGTTTATATATAACACTATGTATAACATGATACAATATATTTGGAAAACGAGATAACTATGCTTGGTACTACTTTGAATTTTAATTGTTGCACAAATAATAATAATTTATATATCTAATTTTTCTGACAAGTGAATTGAAATATTTAGATTGATGTGTGTATATATCTATATATTTATTTATAAATGTATTTTTAAAAATACACATATCTTACAATACGCATTTTTTTAAAAACAATACAGCTTCCAATACACGTTTCGACAACTTTGATATTGTTAATTTTATTCTTTCCAAACTCTCCTAATGGATTGTTTGCATGAGGTATGTGAAATTTCATTTCTTTCGATTATTCTTGCCATTTTTTCTGGTTATTTTTCTTATTTAAGATGGTATGTGACTAGGGCTGCATGTTTGTTGGTAGTTTCTTTTTTATGTCAGCGAGAGTGCTTTCCTTCATTTATTTCCATATTCATGTGCAGCTCGGGATCTAAAGTATGTCCACTTTCTGATCCTTTGCATGCTTGTTTGGCGTGATACGTGTTGTGTTTAAATTTCAATTTTTTTTTTCAGTATTTAAATTTCAATGATTATGTCCCCGTAAAATGTGATCATTGAACTCAGGGTGATGAGTAGAGGCCCATTTAATGGGGTGAAGTTGGATGCCTAAGGTGATTCACCCCTTCCCATCTCTAGCCATAAAATGATAGAAAGAGACCAAACATTGAAACATGTGAATATATTCAAGACCCAATCTTAGCCATCCTTCTTCATGCTTAAGGCTCCACAGTTTCCAAGTACAATTGTAGAATTTCCATAGCTACTGGTTGTATATCATCCATGCCACTAAATCTCCTCTAATTCCAACCCACTCATTCTTGTTAGATATACATACGACTTGTTAAGCGAAATTTTCATCGCAAAAAATGAGCAAAAGGAACAGCACAACACCAAGGATAGATTCATATAGTAATAGTGAAGATATGACTACATATTGTAGCTACTGGTCGTACTCGTACCTGAATCAGTAATGCCTGGGTGTTCTCAAACTTGGACAGAAAATTCCCAGAGGTAATGACATTGAAAGAATGATCTCCTGGATCTGATTTTATGGGGAAAAAAGTGATTGCATCAACTATCATAGCAAGAAACATATAGTACATGTGACATTATTACTAAGAGAACCAGAAGTCTAGGATGGAACATTATAACCAACCAACAGGAGCCGCCCCCAGCAATGGAAGATCAATTTCAGAAAAATGTGCCCCTGCATACTGCTCCTTGAGCTTTTCAATAACATGCTACAGCAAAGAAATCAATACCATTTGACAAAACATCACCTATAGTGTAAAACCATGCACAGGAAAATAGAGACAACACAAACTAAACATCATAGGCTTCATATTGATTGGCTGAGAGCTAAGAACTCACGACTTGCTCATCAATGCTAAATAAGTCATAATTCCTCTTCCATAATGGATTTGTCAGCAGTTCAAAAGCATATCGAATCTGCAAAACAGAGCATATAATCGAAACAATTATAACAAAGAATAAAGCAAGCCCCCATATTGACATTAAGAACTGCAAAGGAAGAAACAAAAAGAAAACAATTGTCACAATCATAATATTAAAGAGAACACTCAACTCAACTCAACAAAGCCTTATCCCAATTATTTGGGGTTGGCTAAATGAATCCTAAGGAAATTCGCTTCATTGTTTCAAAACTAGTATATCTCTGGCTGAGCTAAAATCTACCGCGGCCAAAGAAGAAGCTATTTCGCAGAATTGTGACCCTTTGTTCATGGGTAATAAATTTACAAATAGGCTTTATAGATAGCAACAGAAGGGCAATCTATTCAACCAAAAAGTTAAAGAGAGCTCTCAAAGTTTATATTCCAATAGAATTTTGATTCCCGGTGGATACAACCATACCAATTCCTTATCCAAGGAAGCTATAGCGTCTCCATAATTAATTTTTCAAGGAGTTTTAGTAAAATATTAAATGCCAAAATCTGAAATATGAGATCCTATGTGCCAAATTTTAGCAGGTAGCCTTATCCCCAATTGAAATTTCTTAGGGCTTGCACCACTTCTTTCTCTGTAAAGAGTCTACCAAAACCACTCTCTATCACCCTCCACAATCCTATCAAACCCCATCCCATCTAGTCTAGACAGCCACTGGCAAGTCTCTGAATAGAGGTTCTCATAAACACGAACAATCTCATTCTTGATACCATCTTCTCTATTTAACCCCAGCAAAATGATCCTCCCAGTGTGATTAACCCGCCTATAAGAGTTGGCAAGTCAATGGAAAAAAATTTGTATTTTTATCAACTTCATTCAACCAACGGGCTTGAGCTTTATACCTCTAGCGCATGTCTTTGATGAGAGCAATCCTTCCAAGCTCAACTTTGCTCACCCCCCCCCCCCCCTGCCTTCTCTACTTCACTCAGGCCAACCACCCTTCTTTCCCATCCAAAGCTTTGATCTTATCCACTTCTTTATTCTACTTCAAATCTTCTTTAAGCATCTTCAATTTATGTGCTAAGACAAAGCTCAGGGACCCCTACACCCTATACCCCTCCAACCTGCTTCCGAAATCCCTCCTCCTTTAACGTATTCTTGAACCTGAAAGGTCCTTTACCCCTCCAAATGCCACTACTATCCAAAAGGACTCTTGGGCCACATATGAAAACACATAATGTGAAGGTTTCTTTTTATAGATAAGAGAACTCAAACTTTAACTAGAAATAAAGGCTCATTGCCATAAGTAAGCCCAAATACCAACAAAAGAAAATCCATGGGCTACTACCACAATTCAGGCCCATAAAATATGAAATTCATAAAACATCCTTTTGACTCACTAAAGATAAAAATAAAAAAACATAAATAAAACCACAACCAGAAGCATATTGACACAATACAAACATAAACCGAGACTTGGTCACTACCATGGACATTTTCCTTTATACCAAAAAGCTTTCCTAATTTTTCATGGCCTTGTTGTCAGCCAAAGTCTACCAGGTTGTTGAAACAATCAATAGATATAGCATCAACTTTGTTTTGCATTGAATTGCACCCTCAAATGGAAAAATAACCATGTCCTCAAAAAGACACTCAGCACATAAATAGAGAGTGAAGGGTTGTTTAATCCTCATGAACTCTAAGGATTTGGTTGAACCAGCATTACGGCTTATTGGATTAAAAAATTAAAGGGAGATCAACTCCAAGATTTGCTAGAATGGAAAGTCTAAGAATGACATGCGTTTCATTGCACTTTTTATGTGACATCTTAGTGCTTTGGGAAAATAAAAATGATCTCCAATTTCAAGAAGTTTTTGAAACCTGAAAGATTCTGGTACTAACTTGGGTATCATCTCTCTGTTCTGCAGCCAGAGGTTGGCATTATACACCAATTGAGGCATAACTTCTTCTTTTTTCTCTTTTCTTTTTGATAAGACACCAATTGAGGCAGTACAAGCTTTACGTTTTGAGGTTGAACTCTATTGGATCCAAATTGAAGTGAGAACAAAATTTATTTATTTTTTGTATAAATAACAAAATTTTAGATTGTAGAAAACATAAGCTGCAATAGTTTGGAAAAATAGTGAATAATGCATATAAAAATGTGGAATTTGGTGGAAATTTTATATGGCTCAAAATCACTCCAGATTGTAATATTAAGCCAAAATTTAATATCTGACAGACCACACATAGAGATATCTTGTCTGAAATGCAAACCAGAAGGACAACTTGTAAGGAGAGATCCTTTCCATCATTTTCATTAGAAGTTCCAACATAAAAGAAAGAGAAGTAAAATTCTTCTATGACAAAGCAAAGGATCTGCACAAAGTGATAGTCAATAAGTCTTAACAAATATTACAGTACCCACTGAAAATCATTTGACATAAGCTACATTGACCCTCTTTGACTATTGGGTTTCATGAAAAGGCCATATCACATCATAGACTAGCATGTCTTATCTCAGTCCCTTGACTAGGTCACCTTATGGTATTCCCTTCATCAAGTAGCACCTTCAACCTAAACCATATCGCTCCCTCTCCTTGGTGCAATAAATGACCTTTGTTTCATATCACAAAACCACTCTAATTAACTCTCTGTTATCATGTACCAACTGATACTACCTCTACCTTCACAATTATGTACTATCTTAACCTGGCAACTAAGAAGCACGGATACAGATACGGGACAGGAATACGACACATTACGGACACGCAGACACGTTATTTTTCAAAAAAATAGGACACGGACACGTTAGGGACACGTTGAATATATATAATTTTTTTATATTTTTTTTATGATAATATAATAAAAAACTAATTTTATTTTAATTAAAATTAGCATAAAACACACAAATTTAAAAAATATTATTAAGATATATTAAAATAACAAAGTCATTAAATAAAAATTAAAGAACTTCTTCATTTAATCATCAACATCCATGATTCAAGTGTTCAGATACGTGTCCGGGAAGTGTCCAAGAGTGTCGGTGTTCGACACGTGTCCAACACGGACACGTGAGCCAAAATATAGTGTCTGTGCTTCATAGCCTGCCACTCATTGACATCATATTCTTATTTCAAGTACACTCGTTTTACGAAATTTGCTTTCTTAAATTCCCCAAAAGGAATTCACAAATCTTGAGATATATATTTATTTTATGCCATTTGATGGCCTGTTTTACGACACATGACATTAAATACCCCTCCGGGGGCCCAAAAACTTATCTGTATATACATGCATGAATCATGAATGTATGTGGAACTGATTTTGTAAAGACAAATCAGCTTGAGAGCACAAAAGAACAATGACAAACCTTGATAAGATCTATTGTACGAGGAACTTCCACACTTGAATTCCTGAAATAGTGCATTCCGTAGTTTAATACAGATAATTTATGGTACATTAACAATCAGTAAAAAAGATTATATTATATATACTGTTCACATCATATCTCATTAACTTCGTCTAAGAAAAACAACTACACAAGTAAAAGGTACAGTCTTGTTCAAGAAAGTGCACAAATATATCAATGAATTTGCAGGAACGGATGATTAACTATACTAGTATCGCAGCAAGAAGAAAAAGAAAATACAAAATGAAACACGGAATATCTTATAAGATTTATAACTTGAAGACTTGAAGTTAAACGTTTTCATACAGGTAGTGGTCATGAACATCCATAATTATATTAGATATTCCACTTCTACTGTGACACAGGTTTAACTACAATGAAGCAGAGAACTTTAAAATCAAAATTGAAGTTAATATTTTCAACTTCCAAATAGTGCCACAAGTTAGTTCCCCTTTGTAGCACCAGAAGTTTAACCAGATCAAAGCTCCATCGATTGCAAGTATAATCATAGAAGGTTAGAGAGAGGAAGCATCTCTGAATTTCAAATAAGATCTTTAATATTACTACAACTAGACACATTGAAGCTCCTCTTGCTGCAAGAAGTTTTGCTACATTCCTTGTTATCATGACGTATCCCGATAACATTGAATCCTAAAGAACAGATGCACTACATGCCGTTAATTCAATATAATTTCAATGCTGAAACTAAAAGTCACCCGCAACCTAGGGACATAGATTGTCGAAAGCATCATAACAAAAATTTGCTTATCAAAAAAAATTTAAAATAAGCATTAAGCTTGAGAGAATGATTGAGCCAAAACAACATTACAATATTATATGGGGAAACAAAATCTCAACCCTTCCCACAAATGAAATCACAAACTACAGCCCTTTAGATGTTATTTTATTTGTGGACCAAAATCTTCTCACCTTCTCCAACTGTGACATATTTTGTTTCTTAAACATGAAAAATTATGTTCAGACTAAAGAAGGAAGTTTCTAGCCAGCCTCCTACTTTACATGGATGCTAGGCTGCATGTCTAGTGTGAGGGTGTCTAGGTGTCAAATTTGTCCAATCCCTACGTCTTAGAGACCTGGGACATGACAAAATAACAACACTACTTTTTTTGTGGATACAACATGCTAAAAAGAAAAGAAGCATATAACTGATCCAAAAAAAAAGCATATTGAGAACTTTGTACGAAGCATGCTTGGAACTTTGTGTAATTAATTCTTAAGTCTTGGTCTCATTTGAGTCTTTATTTTAAGAAAAGACAATGCCAGACAAATTTATTTATATTTATTAAATTATACACATCGATGTATTTTAGTTATTTCCTAAAATACCCAGATTTTGTTGGACATGAAATGTAGTATTAGTCCATCGGTCTTATTACAAGTCAAGTTATACTATTGAACCTTTTTATAGGGGTTTTTTCTGTCTGAAATGCTCTTAGAAGTTGAAAGTTCTTGGTTTCCTCTTTAAAGTCCTAAACATTGTAAAGGAACATAAAAACCCAGCAACGAATAACTATTCATGTAATCTTTCTAATCAATGGATTTGAGTTTTTGATAATTTGATATTGTGTTTGTGTGATGTAACTTATCCCTTGAAAGAGTGAAGCACAAGAGTCTTGGTAAGATTTGATTATTATTCTCGAGTTATTCTTCAGAAACATCACAACGCTTCAGCCGCAAAAGCTTACCACGCGAAGCCTAATCGACCTTAGCCTACTCCCCTTCCTGTGGCCTTTAGTTTAACACTAAATTTCACAAAATACTTGCTATCCTGAGATTCCATCACACTTCTTTCAAAATTTATAGCAATCTATCACATTTATACTAAAGCCAATTTCAACATATTTTCATCTATAAACCTTATGATCTTTCTTTAACTAATTAAAACATTAAATCTTTAGGCTTTCCTTGACCTCTGCCCACTATAAATCCATTCTTGGGCAGCATCTCTTAAGGCATAGTTATTAGAACCAGACCGGACCGGCCTTGAACCGGGAACCAGGCCTCTGGCCAGTTCGGTATTGTATTTGGACTTTTTCTATTACTAAACCGGAATGAACCAATGCAAACCGGAATAAACTGGTCATTTTTCCAATTAAACCAGATTGGGAACTGAAGCCTAAACTCACATATTTCTATGCCAACCTTACAACTCCAACGCTTTATTCTATGCCAGCCTTACAATTCCAAGGCATTATTATATATTCATATGCCATTAGTCACAGATTTCTATGTCAGCTTTACAAATTCCAAACATTGAATGCGTTATTATATATACAAAAACATTAAATAAATTATTATATATAAAAATTGTTAGTAAATGTTGCTTAGGGGAATTAAACAAACAACCTTTAAACGAAAATTCACTACCTTAACCACTAGGCTAATGTTCCACTGTGTTATTTTTTATACCAAATTTAATATATACTATATTTTCAAATATATTAATTATAAAAGCGGTTGAACCAGTGAACCGTGAACCGCCTCTTCACCGGTTCATTGTCCGGTTCGATTCTGATAATTATCTCTTAAGGTTTTGTAGTACCATCCTACATATCAAAGCCAAAGGATCCAACTTCAAAATCCTTTTAAAGGCTCCATGACGACTTTAGATCATATGGATGGCAATCTAGGTTCTATTCAAGGTTAGCATCACTAAGAATTACTTTGGAGGGTATTTCAGTTGCTTTTATAGCTAAAATCTCACTAAAGATACAGCTCGCAAATTAGAACCCTCTAAGTCTTGTCCAACATCAAACTCGATATCTATATAAAGCATGTAACAACCTTTTTTTTTATATATGAAATGAAGAAATGTTTTGCAGCTATACTCATGATTTGTGATATATCCCTCTTAGATGTGATTACCAAGGCCTCCCTAAGAATAGCCCCTGAAAAGCCTCCAAAACCCTATCCAACCCATCCTTATGCAACCCTAACTTTTGTACACTTAAACTCAATCTCAACAGTGTCGAGAACTTGAAATTTTAAGGATCCTGCATCACATTGTTTAAGCTTTCACATTTTGTAAACTTAACTAACTTAAATATGGGAGCTCCTTAACATGTCACATCATGCACCAAAAAAACTCTCTGCCAATAATAAATTTTCACCATAAAAAGGAGCATAAAAAAGATAGTTATTGGAAACTTCCACAAACAAGATTGAAGGTTCTCAAATTTTATTTTTATTTTTTCGGATAACCCAGAACCTAGCCTACCAACTAAACCTGAGAGCTCTGTAACCCCACCCACAAAACCAAGTAAAAGCAAGCCTCCTTTGACCCTAGTGTGGCCCCAAGGGATATTTGCAATCACCCCCCCCCCCCCCCCCGCCGCCCAGGGGGGGCGAGGGGTTGAACTAGGGAGACCAATACTTTGTGCGCACTTACCTCCGCTCGCCAGTGCTGCTAAGCTACCCCCCCTGGGGTTAAGGTTCTTTTTTAATAGATCATGGGTTTATGCACCCCATTTGGAGGTGAGGTAATCCCTCTTGCATACACAAGGCAGTCCACACACCTTATGTATTAGGGCTAGTTTGAGGTAGGACCTGAAACAAGAAACTCTAGGTTGATTCTAGAGCCATATACCAACTCAACTAAACCCCACGCCAGGCATTTAAAGGGTTTTTCTCTCTTTTTGAGGGAGGATGGAGGTGAGGGGGGGTATCATTATAGAAATCACCGTGGACATTATTGTAGAAATCATCCTTTGTAATAAAGTTATACTAATTCTCAAAAATCAAGATATCGCTATAGGAGGAAGGCGACAAAATGAGAACTCCTAAAAGTAGTTGCAAAAAAGCACCAATCACATTTTGCTTGTGGAACCTTCCTTTGGAAAAAAAGCTCCTCAACCAAAATAGAGCTAGAGAAATGTGAGGTGTCCTAATCTAACAAGAGTTCACGGATCTAAGCAACATAGGCACGTCATTAAAGACAATGATTTTGATAATGTCATTTGGAATTTCACGACCTAACATCTCGATAGACAAAATTCTAGAAGATGTTAAAAAAAAATTAAGTCAACTCAACATATCCTTGAAACCTAGCTATCTACAATCGGCTAGAATCCAGCTCTTCTACAAGAACAAAGTAGAGAAGTTTAAAATTTAAAACAAAAAATTTATTTGACTTCTTTCTTAGTTCAAAACATAAATGTCTGAATGTCAAAATAACCATGGTTCCCGATTAATGAATTAAAAAGAAAAATTGTTAAATACAAGTTCCACTCACCTTCCCAGATTTCCCATAAACTTTTGAGGATTGACAATCCCACTATACCAACTTTCATTACTAAGTCAAATTTCACCAAATTTCCTAATTGCTAATCAAAAACTGCAACACATTTTTTAGTTAAGTCCGAGTGTTTTGATAACCTGAGAATCAAACTCAAGATGTTGGAATTTACTGCTTTCTCAAATGGAGTTTAGTACAATGCAATATTTTAAATGGCTGAATCCACTAAAGTTTTAACCAAATTTCTGAAAATTTACAACCAAACTTTTTATAAGCAACTTTCACCTCTATTTTGATTAGGGGTGTTTTAATAGTTTAATGCAATCAACCAGCCACCAGTAGCCGCCTAAATTCTAAATCAAAACTACCAAACACGGGCTTCTTACAGTAGTACATAATAAAAACATTGATACTAAAAGAGCTGATTCACAAATAATAATAACACATAAAATATACAATTAAAATCAAATTACCACTTGGATGAGAGCTTTTCGTAGGCCTCCGTCACTTCTTCTATAGAACTGTACCTCTTGATCCCCAAAACTGTAATTAGAACTAAAAATTGATTAATTCACCAAAAAGACATTTAAAGAAAAAGTTAGCCAGGCAGTGAAGAACTGTGTGACGCACCATCGTAATGAGAAGGAGGGTAAGAACGGGGGATGATGGTGAGCTGATAGAACATCGACGCTATGAAGAGAATCAGAGGGAGAGAATAGGCTCTGAGCGTCGACGCCATTGCCGGTCTCGCCATTGGACTCTCCGAAGAAACCCTGGAAAGTGGAAAGTTTGGACACAGAGAGAGTCACTTCTCTACTTCCAATGACGATCTTTGGCCCAGTCAGGTCATTTTAAGAGCCATGCTAGTTCTGCCAAATTTTTTTTAAGGAAATATGTATTTTTTATTTTTTTTATCAATAAATTAGATTATTTTAATTAACTTATATGTATCAAATTAAATTTTTTTCCTCACTCGAATTTGATATATTTGAATTTTTAATGTATTAGAATAGTGTCTAATATATCACTAATAAACTTGATTAATGTTTTCTAAATTGGTATTACAATGATGTGATATAAATGTGACAGTATATTACTTTTAATATTTTAAATTATTTAAATAATATCAGTTTGACACATAGTACCATATCATTTGTAATAAGAATTTGGTATATAAATTTAATGGAGATTAATATTATTGAATAAACTTATGTCATATTATTTGGGTTACAGAATTTAATGAGTAATGATATATTATTAAAATTTCAATGTCAAATGATGTGACAGTGATGTGTCAATATTTATCTATTACACATTAATTACATATTTTAATGCTAGTTCGATATTATAATGTCATCATTTGAAATATAATATTTAAAAAGCATAGTGTTTTTTAAAATCTTTTTTGACTACAAAATATAAGTTATTTATCTTAAGTTCATTTTTATATAAAATGAAAAAAAATCTTTAAAAAAAAGTTAGAAACAATGGTCAAAATTGAAAAAATACAAAAAAAAAAAAAAAAAATTGAATGAAACAGGTGACCTTTTGTCATTTTGAAAAATAAAAAAAAAAAAAAAAGACTAAGTGGAGGTCTTTGTAGTTTGTTAGTAAAAATATGAGAAACCAGTGTAATTTATTTATTTTTTATTATGTTTTTTTATGAATTGCAAAAAAAGGAATTCGTGAGAAAAAAAATTTGTAATTTTCATATTAATTTTATTTTTAAAGTTGTAATTATTTAGATTAATAGTGATTGAGTGTAGTTCAAAAAAGTAAATTATGCTAGTCTTAAATTGAAGACTCAAGTTAACCTCGGAAGTACAATCAAGTTTGAAAATGTGTGCAATTTAAAGTATTATTATCATGAATATCATGTATTACATTTTAGACCCATGATATTAAAATTGTAATAGTTTAGAATCAAACTTGAATATTTAGAATAATCGTTGGTGAAATTTAATTCTGACTATACATTAGATTTGACTATTGGAAGTCATCAAAATTATTTATGAACTCGTTTTTAGTTGGTTGTCTGTCTGAACGTGGTGTGAAATTTGTGTCACATTTAATTCTAACAAGTAGGTCATTCGAACGAAACCAGAAATTGTTTGAACAAGCGTACTGTTTGAATACGTGATTTCATTCATTCGAATAAGTTTCGTCAAAATTTGGTTTTTGATTTATTACAAAATATATATATATATATCCTGAATTGAATTAAGATTTTTACATATATAATTAAATATATATACGACTTTTCTATGACTCACGTAAGGAACCTAACCTCTTAAAACCAAAGATTAATTGAGAGATATTTTGTTTCAATTTTCTATGTAGTCATAGTCTTTATTTGCAAGGTCAATTAGTACCTTCTGTGTTAAAGTGTACATACCTGCGTGTTAACTAGTACATTATAGAGACAGCGGGTTAGGTGTATCTATTATATAAGGAATTGTATACTGTGAGAAGTGGTTGGTTTGCTAATCATGAAAGTATGCTGTTATAGAAAACTAATCAAAGAAATAGATAGGTGTAGAGAATAAATTTTACAAATAGACTAACGGTAATCCATAGAAACATAACTGATTAGTTATTTAAAATTTGTCTTTATAAACTCGTATTGTTATCTTGGTTAATTAGTAATTTCTTTTGCGTGAATTTTTCCGTCCCATAAGAATTTTCCCCCCCACTATATATCGTGGTGTCATATATATTATGTCATGTTTATTTTGTTTTATTTGGTAATTACATAAATCCATAATCATATAAACCTAACAAGATAGTTTCTTTGGTCATAATTAATTCAACCTAAGTGTTAAATAAGTTTATTTTATTTGCATTTTTTATGAATTAAATCTAATATTTAATTAATCAAAGTTAATATAAATTATTTCACATTTTTTTTTATAAATAATCTTGTTACTAATTTTATATTATTTAAAGTTTTTGATTTCATCCTTACACTTTCTTACAGAGAAAGGCCTGGATTTCATCCTTTTGAATTTTACTAGTCACAATTGTTATTGTGTACTTGTCACACGTTGTATTATATACTTATACTGTACAACTATATTCTGAAATATGTCAGTATTATTTCCTAGAATATACCAGTATTATTCTCTCTTGTATACCTATATATAGGCCTCTCTTGTACATGTAATTTATACAGTACAATATACAAGCTTTATTTCATTCTCTCGCTGTCTTTATTCTAACATGGTATCAGAGCCAGTGTCCCACAACTGAACACTGCTCACCAGTCACCAGCGCTGCCCACCACTGCTCACCACCACCGTCAACGGCGCTACTCACCACCACAACCAGTTCAAGGCCTTCTGCTCGTCATCATAGCTTCCAACCACCATTGGTTCGGATCGGTTTTTTGAGATCTGCAAAACGCTGCCTTTCCCATTGCTAGAAACCACACCACGCGCTCTCACGCGCCACCCACACCTCGGTGAGTGAGATCCACTCGCAGACCAGTCAGCCACAGTGCCTTCACGCGCCCTACTATTCAAGAAAGAAAGGATCCACACCTACTATTCAAGAAATAAAGGATTTATAGTTGACATTCTCATAATTAATATTTAATAATTAATAATTTTTTAAAGAATCAACTTAGTCCCATAATAGATGATTAATAATTTTATTACTTAATAATTAATATTTTTTTCATAAAAATCTTTATAATATTAATTATTAAAGAGATAAAATAATTATATATGTACTTATATATATGTCGTATAAAACATGATTTGCTAATTATATTTATTAATTGTATATAATTGAAGTCAAAAGTACTATAAATGAGGAAAAAAAAAAACATAACATCAGAAACATAATATTTTTACTTGAAATAGACATTAGGAATTTTTTTATGCACAAGTTGAGTATTATATGTATTTTTTTAAAAAAAAAACTTAATTTTCATTAAAAATCACATATAAAGTTATTTTTTTTACAAAAAAGTAGTTATATGTAAGAAATATTTATTAATTAATAAAAGTATAAGAAAAATTAAAAATTAATTTTTTTTAATTATTTATATCTATTAATTATAAAAAAATTAACTATTTAAAAATTTATCGTGTTGTACGTAATACCATTAAATTAATCATGCCACATAAATTAATATTAAGAGATGTGCATTATTAACTTTTCAAATCTTTTCTACTAAATGAGTGGTGGGTCATCCCTGCCAAGCCAGATATTATTTTTCCCTTTTTATAAAGTTCATAAACATATATGGAACATTTGATAGGTAAATTACTAGAAAATACTGTTGTAGTTGTGAAATATCATCCATCATATATTTCACACAGCATTAAAACACACTATGGGTTAAAATTGCACGAATGGTCCCTGGGAAACCAAGCACAATGGCCCACGTACATTTTTAAATTTAGTTCCCAACCATTCACTTATTCAGCATCTTCAAATAAAATACAATAATACTATGCTGACTTAAATTTTTTATTAAAAATATCTATACAATTAATGTGAAAGTATTGTATTGATTTTACATCATATTATGATATAATATAATATTACTACATCAGTTATGTAAATATTTTTTATAAAATTATTAAATCAGCACAGCATTACTCAATAAAATATACAGTGAGTGTGAATGAGATCAACCGTATATAAATGTGTCCCCACAAAAAGCAGGCTGTTGTAAGAACCATAAAAACTTGTCGGTAAAAAGCAATGTAAAACTGGGAAAGTTATTGTACATTGTACCTCTAGCAGTAATTGTTGTAAAAATAAAAATTTTATGTATGTAAATGGTTAAACCTGAGTTTTAATTAAATTATGAGAACATAAGTTTAATTTGAGTAATGCTAATGTAAGTTCGGTCTTATATGAGATAGAGTATTTTAACTATTAGATGAATTAAAAATTAGTTTTTCATTTATCTAATCAATTTTGTTTTAAGATCTAAGTCATTTAATAGTTAAAATACCATCTTTCATATAATCTCGAGTTTATAGTAGCATTATTTATTTAATTTTGAAAGTTATATTATGCAATTATTGACAATTTTTGGCCAAGGGTAAAACCGGTTTTGTGGAGTACATATAAATTAATTTTAAATTTTTAACTGTTTGATAAGTAAATTTTAATACTTAAAAAAACTCAAAATTTGAACAAAGTCAAATCGATTAGAGGATGGTTGGTTTTTTTAAAAATCAAATAATTTAATAGCAATGGTTTTGACTTGATCCAGTTCGAATAATTTCTAATTTTCAAAGTAAAAATTTTAGTTCACTTGCCAATATACTAAGGTTGTTTTTAAAATAATAATGTCATATTTATCAAATTTATATTTCAAATAATGTGACAATTATTACACTATGATTTGAAAAAAAAAATTAGAAAATATAACATTACTCTGTTAAAATTAATAAAAAAAGTTAGTTCTTTTGTTTGAAGTTTAAAGAGTAATTATGATAATCCAATGGTGAATTTTCTTTTTCTTATATTATCATTAAGATTATTTGTTTATTTATTAATCCACCATCTCATTACAGACCTTCAAGCCCAGCTTGACAAAGCAATTGCACAGAGTACAGATCATTTTCTAGCTAACATGCATGTATTATGCAAAATGGTCTTAGCTGCATTGGATTCCGTTTCAGAACACAAGTGATTCCAATGTTCCACAGTTATTTAGAGTCTCATAATTCCAACAATTCGTGTTCTCTTCAAAGCTTCCATCGCCATTACCAGAAGCAAATACCATCCATTCATCCAAGTTATCAGAAGAAAGATTGGTGTACCCTTCATCGGTGGGCTCTCCAATCCATATGTCATGGTGGCTGCTGATGAAAGCTTCAACACTTTGAGGCGCCGTGAAGTCTGATATTCCAACTGCTTCAACACCAGAAGCACTAACACCACCACTACCACTGCCGCCGCATTGCCATACATTTAGCATGTCAAGGCAATGTGGTAGTGCAAGAGTAGTGTTAGACACTTCATTAACAGAAGAATGAGTTGATAGGGGTGGGAATGGATTGGGTTCATGAGGAAGAATCCTGTCACTGCATCCAAACCCTAACGGGTTGCTGTGTTGGTGCAGCTTAGACTCCCTAACCAGTCTGGCTTCAGCTTCAAGACGAGTGCTCTCCCACTGAACCATGTGACTGAGTGTTGCTGAACTTGAGCCAAGGGTGACGTGAACTTTTCGCCGGTGAGTCACCGGATCAATACCCATCTTGGCTAGCATCTTCTTCAGATGGGTGTTCCAGTAGTTCTTGATTTCATTGTCTGTTCTCCTTGGCAGGTGCATGGCTATAACTGCCCACCTGAACAGAACAATATATAAGTACAACTATAAAGGGTAAGACTAGAATCTAGATGTTCAAATGCAAACCTTATCCACTTTTAAAGTTCAGGAGCTCTTTTTTGAGCTCCATTTCATATTAATTCCCGTAGTTTGGTCACATTGAAAAATTACGTGCATAAATTAATATTATCAAGCGCTTAAAAAAAAAATTAATATTATCAAGTGACGAATTTATAATCTTTTACTTCTTTTGATACAAATTTTTATAATAAATATCACATACACATATATACCACTTTGCCTTTTAAAGAAATTTGAACTCTCAATCTCTCATATGGGGGAGAGAGAGGAGGCATTAACTAAACTAAAATTTGTTGGTCTATTTTGATACATATTAAAATACTAACTATTTCAAAAACTTAATCTGTTAGAAAGAATAGGGTATAATTTTAACATTTTATCTTTCAACATAGATGGAATGACAAGATAGTAAGATATGTAGGTAATCTTAATAAAAGAAGCCTAAACCAAGAACAAAGATGAAGCCAAAAATTATTTTTTTCAGGGTAGAATTTTTTTGGGAAATTTTTTTTTCATGTAAATTGTTTGGGGGGCTAGAGATTTACATGGAAAATTTCTTTCTTTTGCAAAAGTTAGAAGCTAGGAAATTTTTTTCCTCAAAATTAGAGAGAAAATTTACATAAAATTTATTTTTCAAAATTTGGGGGCTGCCACTACATATTTATATGACTCAACCCTAATGTCAAAATTAATATTAATTTTTACCTGTTGCCAAGAAGAGCATGAAGTTGAATGATGGTTTGTTCTTCATGTAGCGTGAATTTTCCTCTCTTAATACCAGGTCTGAGGTAATTAATCCATCTCAGTCTGCAGCTCTTTCCACATCGTTGGAGACCTAAAAAAATGTGACAGAGACTGGTAAGTTTGATAGAACATTATTGTTTTTGCCAAGATGGGAACAATTTAATGCAGAAAGTAGAACTTTCCATGAAAGTGAAACAAAAGAGAAAGTTGGTAAGCTTTTTTACCTGCTTTCTGAGGCAATGTACGCCAGCTTCCATGGCCATGTTCTTGGATGTAAGCTGAGAGCTTCTGGTCTTCTTCAGGTGTCCATGGGCCTCTCTTCAAGCTTGCACCATCACAGCAGGGGGTTCTTCCCATTTTGATACCTTTGGAGCTGAATTTAGTGATGATCAACACTAATACTTATGGGAAAAAGATGTACTGAATATCATTAAATCATATGAATTTCTGGCAGAACACCATTTTCCTCATTATATATGACAGAACAGATAGCATAGCTGCGTAAGACTCAGGCTACACACATGGAATTGAATGGCTTCCGTGCCTAAACCAGACAGAGGCCACTGACCCATCATTTAAAGTGGATTTATTAAAACTACAGTTATATTAGCAGTTAGATGATTCAGATCCACCTATTTTCTTCAACTTGTTAAAAAGAAAGAGTGGTTCCATACATAATGACATTCATAGAATGTAAATTTGAATGAAGTGAAAGCTAACCAAACAAGCCTCTAATGTATAAGATGATCTTTGCTTCTTTGTTCACAATAAGACTTTACCATCATCATGAGAAAAAAGAAAAGGATTTTTTTTGGGAAGTTGTTTACTAATTATTTTTAAGTGAATTACTTAGGTCTTAGAGTCATCAGTCATGGTCGTTAATTAATCCACACAATTTTGGTTTCATGGCTGAATCTGTTATTGAATTTTGTCGACACTAAATTTGAATTATTCTATGTGAAGTATCTTAACTTTGAATTTGTCACGAACGTGTTAAAAAATATGATAATAAAATTATATTTTTTCTAACGGTTAATTAGATGTTTTAGCATCAAATAAATTAAAAAAAAAATTATTTGAGTGCATAGATTAAACAAACTTAATTTATTCTTTAAAGTTTAATCCACTACAACAATTTTTTCTTCTTGGCTTCTTCTTTCTTTTGTTTTTCACTCTATTTGTTCATGCAGCAATGTTGCCTTGTGACTTGTGAGCCTTCATCATACATTATTGGGAGTAACGGGCTTTGGTGAGAGTTCTACAAACTCCATAACTACTGTTTGGTGGTCTGAGCTAATTAATTAAATAACTGGATATAGTAGGATTTGGAATAAAAATATACTGCCTCCATCCAACCACATTAACATCATTTTTCTAACTCTATTCAGTGTAATAAAATTTTATCTCAATTACTTAATATCAGTTACATAAATTCTATCTGATCGTTAAAAAATATTATTAACTAGACTAAAATATTTTAAAGATATATTTTAAAAAATATGAAATAGTTGATAAAATTAATTCTTCAATTAAAAAAAAAAAAAGAAAATAACATTTTTTATTTATCTAGAAAGACTACAAAAGGAAATTTTCACTTATAAAATGTTATGATTTTTTTTTGGATTGGAGAAGTTAATTTATATATTTTTTAGTATTTTTTTTAAAAATGTATCTTGAAGACTATTTTAACTTAATCGATTATATTTTCAAATGATGTTAAGATAAAAGTTAATAATTATTAAATTTTTTTTGAATCTTTTAGATATAAAAAATCTATCACGAACTTTTTGAAATAAAAAATTTATTTTAAGATCTTTTTAGTATTTTTTTCTAATATTTTTAAATTAGTAGGCCCTCTAAGTGAAGCATCCGGGTTCGGGTTCTGCCTCTGTCTAATAGAATTTTACGACAGCTCTGCTATCAGTTGTTTAATACAGTTTTCCTTGTTTTATTTAAAAAGACGACTAATTGTATAATGATATGACATTAAATATAATAAAAATAACTAAATACCAATGTTTTCAAAATCGGACCGGACGGTTCAACCGGTTGAACCGTCGACCGGTCCAAGGAACGGTCCAATCGAACCTACAAACCCGTTCCAAACTCAAAACCGTGCTAAAAATGGCAAACCGTCCGAACCGGGCGGTTCAACCGGTGAACCGTTCGACCCGTCACTTGGGTCATCGGTTCAAATCGGTTCACCGCTATATATATATATATAAAAAAAACCCAACGATCGACTCCCTCATTTCTCTTCTCACCCATTCCAATCTCAGATTTCTCTTTCTTTGTTTCTCTTCTCACTTCATCACTTGAACCGATCCAGATTCCAGAACTCGGCGTGACGGCGACTCGCACCGCACGGCGACAGTGACCGTCGACTCGTCGGCGTCGTTCGTCCTTCCTCCTTTGTCCGTTCGTCGCAGACCTTCCTCCTTCGTCCGTTCATCGATTGATTGAAATCTCAAATTTCAAGTTTCATTGTTGTGGTGGAGGTTGGTTTTGATGGTGGTTGTCTTTGGGGATTATGGCGGTGGTGAAGGGAGAAGCAGCAAAAGTTGGGCTATAAGATGGTGATGGCGGATGGAGGCAATTTTGGACGATGGTGGTTGTGGGCGTTGAGACGGTGGCGGTGGCTAGTGAGACGGTGGTTGTGTGAAATGTTGTGTGAAATGTTGCAGAGAAAGGGAAGATTATAGAGAGAATTGATGCCCCCGTGACTTTTCTGTTAAGAGGGTTTACAAAGGGAAGATTATAGAGAGAAAAAGAGTTGCAAAGAAAGAAAAAAAAGGGAAAGAAATATGTTGGGATTATCTTTAATCGTCATACTTTAAAATTCATATTTTAAATATAGAAAATTTATATTTTGTAAAAAAATTTTATATAATTTTTGTATATTTTTTAAAATTTAAAATATTAATAATATATATTATTAAATTTATTAATTACATAATTATGACATCACGGTTTGATTCCAGTTGACCTGACGGTTGAACCGGTAACCGGTAACCTGGACAATTTTCCGGTTCGATGAACGGTCATGGTTTTGAAAACATTGCTAAATACAAAGTGACTGGTGGTGAAAACTGTCATTCAATTAAAGCCCCTTTATAAATTCATTTACTATGAGCCTCAAGTCATTCGTGTACTATTATGTCTCCTTGATCATTGGGGGGCCTATTTTAGAAGGGGAGTTAGAATAACTGAACAAATAGTAAGGTTAGTACCCATTGGCTGGTATGTAAATTAACTAAATTAATTAAACTTTTCGTGCTATCAAACCCAAGGAATCTTTTTTTTAATGCAATATTTAATAAGAATAAATGTTCATAATTATCAAAATCAATAGATTGCTTTGCAACAGTTGGTTTGGATCTGTCTCATAAGTTCTCAAAGCATTACTTTTCCTTTAAATGTATAACTAACAACATTTATAACCTCTCAGTTCTCATAACTTTTTCACTGCACAACCCTTTTTTTTTTTACCCCATAGGACATGGAATCACACTAACAATTTGCTACAAACTCTGAGGAGAATTTTCAGTAATATACAGAAAATATGGAGGGAAAAATGGAAAAATATTGCAGTGTATGGTAATTATGTTAGACACAATTATCCTTAATCCTCAAGTATATACAAGTCTAAGTACTGCTGGCGTATTCTTAATTGGAAAATGTACCATATAACACGTTTTCACTCACTAAAATTTATATAGGAATGACAATAAGATGGGTTCGAACAGACGACCTCTCTTCATTCCTGTCCTGTTTATAAGTAATCTTCTCCATCTCTGCCCTCGCCCCACTAGTCATATCTCCCATTCCCGTTCCCTCTCCGCCTCCCCAAACCGCGTTCCCACCATGCCTCACCCCCACTCCCAGTTGAAAATTAATCTTATTAATTTTTTAAATACTAAAAGTAATAAACTTAATATTATTACAAATATAAATTTATATATACAAATTATATATATACATACATATTTAGATCTATATATGAGATCATATTTAAAATAATTTGAGAATTTCAATTTTTTTTTATATAATTTTAAAATATAAACAAGGTGGGTGGGGTACTTAAACCAAGCCCACCCCACCCCAGTCTCATTTAATTTCTTGCCAAATCAGTCCCATTTCCCCACCCCAGTCTCATTTAATTTCTTGCCAAATCAGTCCCGTTACCCCACCCCAGTCTCATTTAATTTCTTGCCAAATCAGTCCCGTTACCCCACCCCAGTCTCATTTAGTTTGGGGACAGGGACTGAGAGAGAAGGACACTTTGCCATCCTGAAATTTATATAAATTATATTTACAAATTGATGTGTTATTTGAGTTGTAATACTCACATTATTTTACCCGTAAATGTAATTTTGCGCCAGGTTCTATTCAATATAAATGCAAAAAAAAAAAATTGTTTGTAGTGCCAAGAAGGTTCAAAAAATAAAATAAAATTGGAACAGCCAAAATGGGTTGGCTTCAGGTATGGACACCTATAACCTATGTCCTATTCCAGCTTACTTTGCCATTTGCCATTTGCCATTTACCATTACCATTTACTATAATTGACAATTATTTTAAAAATCTTTAACAAGTAGCTTTTAATATATAACATCTTATTATTTGCAAATAATTTTTCCATACATAAAATGTTTGAATGGATTGAATATATAGTTTTTAGTACGTAAAAAAAAAAAAAAAAAGGAGAGAAAATCCCAAGGGAGTGGCCTAGTAGTCGGTAAATAACAATTAAGAAACTTATTCTTTCGAGCTTGCCAGGTTAAAACCCAGCGGTTGCCTCTTTTTTTTGGATCCAATTCATACGAATTGCTGCCCAACTTTTTACTGCAAGCCTCCCACCTAGAAATTTTGCCCGTTTTGATTTTTCATTCTACCCGACAAGTCTAAACTTTTAACTCAATGGCAAACTGTCACAATTTTATCTTAAGTCCGAAAGGTGTTTCCTCATTAAAAGTGTTTTGTGTCCGAGGACGGAGCTGTTGAAAAAAAAATTACACCTAAGATTTATCTAATTTGAACTTATCCCATTTTAAATTTTTCTTGGCTCAATTATAATTCTAACTCAATCTAACCATAAATTGTCAAATACTTGAACCAAATTTTGTGAAGAATTATCCTTCAATTTCAGAAAAAATGAAACTTCTCCTTAAATATTTTTTCTTGGCTTCACCCTTGCTTGCGCCTCTTATAAGTTTGTGATGGACATTATTCGCATCAAATGTGAGATGACAACATTTACACTAAGTTATTACCGGAAAAATCAATTTGATTCTAGACTTTGGTTATTATTGCATTAGTATGGAGAACGAGGGTTGTTTGTCAGGTAAATTGATAATTTTACTTTTTGTCCACTAATCTATTGTTATTCATTTTATTTATTGTCTTATCGTGTCTAATTTTTAATTTTGTCTCATCATATTGTTGGGTAGTTGTTATGAATTTACCTTAATTCTTGATGACCCGTTTGCGATTCCGAGACGACTTGAAAAATGGGCAATGTGTTTTGACCCGCTTTTGTTTTTGGGTCCCCTTTTCTCTTATGTTGTAACCCACTTATATAAGGGTATTATCTTTTAGAGTTTTGAAAGAGAGAAATGAGAGCCATCGTTAGGGAATAAAGGGTTTCAGGTTTTGGGAGTTTTTACTTTTTACAATCTCTTTGATACATAGTAAATTAATCATCGCTGCTTGTGGACGTATGTATCTTGCCGAACCACATAAATCTTCTGTCTTCTCTCTTCGTTTGGTTTTGTACTCGTTTGAGGAATGATTTATTATTTGTTTGATTACTTTCACACAACAAATACTTAATTTGCGCTTTTATCCTTTATTTATTAATCTATTGTTACTTAGGGCATCTCCAGTAAGTGAACAAAATTCAAACTTAAACTCAAATTTGAGTCAAAAAAGTTTAAAAAATGCTCTCCAGCAGTATACTCAAACTCATACCAAATCTGTCTTTATTCAAATTTAAACTCAAATTAGTGCAATACTATTCATAGACTCAAATCATTGTTCAAAGCAAATTTAAAACTTTTGAGACATGATAGGATTTATTTTGGAACACGATAGGAATTTTAAAAAAAGATTTGAGTAAAAATTAGGTGACTGCTAGAGAGCATCAAATTTAAATAAAACTTATACTCAAATTTGAGTGAAAAATTGAGTCTTTGCTGGAGATGGCCTTTCAAGATTATTAATTGATCGTTTTTTTTTTTTTTATGAATGTTTTATCTATTTTTATTACTTATATTTATGGACTTACGATTCATTCATGTAATTTTTTCATGGCATGGATAAAAGATTAAGCTTGTGCCATGCACGGGCATCCAACTAGTGTGTGTGTGTGTGTGTGTGTATATATATATATATATATATATGTTGGTGGTTGTCATGAATTTATCCAGATTCTTAATGACCCATTGATGACCCGGTGTGACTTGAAAAAGGGAATTTTTTTGACACATTTGGTTTGAGTTTTTCTGACTTGTTTCGTTTCCTATTTTGTAGCCCAGACATATATATAAGGACGTTAATTTTAGGATTCATTCTTATGAAAAAAGAGTCGAGTTGCGTTAATCATCATTGGATATAAATAAATTTTTGAATTTGTAAATATTTTACTATTATAATATCTCGATACATTGTGAATTGATCATTTATCTATGAACATTTTTTTTTTATCGCTTTTGCATATACACATACGCACGTGTTATGTGTTTGGGTTTTTTTTTTTTTTGGGGGGGGGGGGGGCTAAGAGGCCAGACACTGAAGGACAGGCAAGGTGCTTTAAGTGCAACAATGTGCAGTTGGGGGAATTTACTATGGAGTTGAGTTTTTATTAGAGGCGTCAGAGCAAAGCCTAACTCATTTCTCTTCTAAAAGTACATTTATTTGAACTGGAGGATGTCAGAAATAATTCTACACAAACTTTGCTATCAATTGAGCTAGAGCCTTCATTCATTCTCTGTATATATAGATACAGAGTCTTAAGTTCCAAGGCAAGCACTACAAAGTTAATATGAGTTGGACAAAACCCAAATTGGTTTGGCCATGGCTTTTATTAAATTTCTTATCACTAGACATCAAGTGCTTCACAAAACTTCAAAGACAGGAAAGAGTGGAGAAAATTTTTATGATAGACTCGAACTGTATATTTTATATTGCAGAAGAGGTGTGACCAGAGACGGAGCCAGCCTTGGCCTCACGGTCAATTGCCCCCTCAATTTTTTGTATTTAATTTTTTTTCTTACTTTCAAGAAAAAATTCAAATATTCCCTTTTAATTTGTACTTTTGTCTCTTCTAGGTTCAAAGTGTCTCTCACTTTATCTTTATTTTTATTTTAATTTTAATTTGATCCTATCAATGAGACTTTTATAATTTTTTTTTACTTTTTTTTTATATAATCTAAAATTAACACTGTTTGTCTAATTTATAATTATTTTTATATCAATGAATTTAATTATTTATCAAAATCATTACCAATCAATATAAAAATCTTATATATCTTGAATTTTGTAATTAGTGATTCAACTTTAAATTACAATTTCTAACTCTATCCCTCCCTCGTTGTGACTATGTGAGCATAAAAACTTAAATTAATTTCAATTCGGACTAAACTTGGTTAGAGGGTTCGATCAATCTAATATACTCAAGTCCTAAGTCTAACTATATCTATACGTATACATACAAGGGTTAACTTGGTGCATAAGACAACTCAATATAGTTGGATCAAGCCTATTTCTTTGAGCAACTTGAACATAATCGATAAAAATAAATTTTAACTCAAGTTGGACTTAGGTTGAATTGTTCCCGTTGAAGATCGGATGGAGGCGGACTTGAACAAATTATCTAAGAAATTTAACTTGCCCTGCACATGTCCACGGGACTTGCAGTCCTAAATAAATTCATGCTACTTCAATAGCATCAAGTGAATTTGACTGGGAACTTCGCAAGAACCAAGCCCAAGGCCAAGCCGAAGCCCGACCCATTTACAATCATTTGTCAAGACTGGGGGAGATTTTACTAGGCCAAGTCCGTCCAAAAGTTCAAGCAAATCAAATAGGGCTACAAATATTCAATAGCAATTACAGGGTTCCATTGTGTTCTTCTGAACCTCTTAAGGGTTTGTTTGACGGGGTGGCCAGGCCTTCAAATCACGGGCTGCCCTACAATTCTAGAAATGCTATACAAAGCAACTTTGGTATTTCGAGGTTGCTTGGCTCCTCGTGTGGAGATCCAAAAATCACGGTTGCAGATCGTGAAAATACAAAAAGCTCTGTTTGTTTATATTTTTAAAAATAGTTTTTTAATTTCAAAATACAAGATACGCGTTTTAAAATAATTTTTTTTAATTTTTAAAAATTTAAATTATCATATCCAAATATATTTTTATAATTTTTTAAAAATTAATTACGCACAGGCCGTGTTTTTGAGGCCAAAAGTGGGGCCAAACACCCTCGAAATAAACAAACTCATTTTATACTAGTCCATTGGGTACTCCATATTTTGTACCCTCATTTCTTCTTCTTTTGCTCCCATTTTTTTTTTTGGGTTGAAAAATATACAAACATCTCCTAAGATTTTTACTTATTTTTATTTGACACTCTAAAATTTAAAAGCCAAAATATATTCTTTCACAAATTAAAGTGCATTTTGTATTCAATAACGGGTCTACACGAGACTTGTGGCCTTTTTGTTTTTCTGTTCCCAAAATTTTGATTTCTCTATCATTATTTCTATTATTTATTTTTAAAAAAATTAGTAGTTTCATTCCCAATTTTTAAAATATTTTTACAATAACGTCTCTTAAATTTTAATCCTTACAATTTTCGCCCCTTCTAATTTTTATATTACCCTAAGAAATTCAATCCAACGAACTGTAACAAGCATATAGATAAAAACCAGTCTAAACTAGAAAAAAAAGGTAATAAATTACAAATTCTTCTAATGAAAAAATGAAAATAGAATCCATGACCTCCCCTTCGAAGAGACACACCTCTAAATTAATAGCACAATTTTCTCACGTTTGTATCTACCAACTTAATTTGATTTTAAAACATGAAAAGATATCTCTATCAAGTTTTAAATTACAATACAGTCAAGTCAAACTAGGCACTCTATGATCTTATTGGCCTAAAGATTAACTCCAAAGAAACATAAAGCTAGAAATAAAAGAAAATAAATTGACCATAAACCTTCTAACAAGTGTTGATGAACCAGCAATTCAAATTGCTTTTCCCACTAAAAAAAAGCTGATAGTGACTTAATCAGATTATTTGAATATGATCATCAGATATGGAGATGGGGATTGATTGTGCTTTTTGACTCTCAATATTATCATTAATCATCGCTCAAACACCCAAAAAAATCACACCTATTCATCCATGCCATCATGCATTGAATGTATATGGTCATCTGCCCCTTTTACTAATATAAGGCGAGCTGTGTGTGTATGAATGATTTTTATTTTTTTCCTAAGTTCGAATCCATGTGAGATATGATGTTTTAATTATTAAATAATTTTGAATTTTATTTTTTAGTTTCGCTTGTTGAGAGAGTTATCACATTCTTTGCACCTATAGAAAATGCATTTAAAATGTCTAAATTGAGAGTAATGCTATCCTAATTTTCTTATTTTATCGAAAGTCTTTCTTATTGATATGAATGTCTGCTAAACAAAGTCACATCAGCTCGGTGAAACTTAAATGATACCAGGTACTTAGACACTTAAACACTGAATTACTAGTCAATTTAATAATCAATTGCTAATCAGTTATGCACCAGATTGCTAATTAATTCTGCACCAAAATTTGAAATGAGTTTTGATGGGTTTCATTTGGGTCAAATATTCAAGTTTAATTAATTTTTTTTATGCAACTTAATGTTAGGAAAAAACCCTATTCAAAATTTAGGAGAAACAAATAATAAAAAAGAAGGGCACATACATTTACGAGTACATTGATAGTTGTCCCCAAATAACAAGCAATTAGGCCTATATATTATTAGTGTAAAATTACTAAAATACTTTTACAAAAATTTGTCTCAAGACAGGCTCGGATAAAAAAGTGTTGCTTGGCTTTTGAAGTTATTGCATGGTCCGGGATTAATAGTTCTAATCAATCATGAACTGTCATGTATACAATATGTTAGATTTTTAAGAGACAAAATAGTAACTTTTATATACACGATAATTCATAATTAATCGAAACTATTAACTAAGTTAATATTCTGAGAGCATATAATAATTTGTCTTCTTTTGAACGTTGAACCCTCCGCCAATTTACCCTAAAATCCGCGAGACTATCGGGCTTAATACAACACTCATTAATTAATATGAGTTTTATCTTTATATGCAATATGAACACAATAAATTATAAGGGCAGGTAAATGTCAGGCATCTCTCTAAAGTTTGTATGACATTTTATATATTTTTAGCTTGCCTAAATTTTCCATTTTTGGTTGTATAGTTTATACACTAAAAATCAAACACTAAAAGAATATCATGTCAGCAAACTTTTGACTTTCTACCCCAAATGAGCAGAATGCAGCCTTGCTAAAGCATGCCAAAGTCCAACCTTCTTCCTAGCTTTTGTGTTAAAGGCTTACGAGGATTGCCAAGATAAGGGATATAATGACACCGCCCACCCCACACTTTATATATATATATATATATATGGACACACACACACGCACACCAACCATGAATGAATTGTGGGGGCACTTGGGGTAAGAACAATATATATATATATATATATATATATATATATATATAGAACAATGAGATAAGATTAATTAGCGAACTTCTATACAAAAATAGGAAGGATATATGGTCATCCAACTTCCTAATTACCATAAAGGAGGGTAATGAATAGGTCTGGTCTTCAATTTCCTTTCAGTCTATCCATGAGCTTTGGGCCAAAAAACAAAGGACTTTATATATATATGGTTGACTTAAAGTTAATGAAAATAGCATTTTTCATTGAGGATCTCATTCATTCTCTCTATAACAAATTGAATTCATGATATGGATCCCATTTTTCCAATGTGAATGCAACAAATGTAGTGTAGATTTTTGTACAAATAAACAAAATATAACAGCTAATAGAGCAGAAGCCACCCTTATTGGATTATTAGATACTTGTTATGCATTTACCTAAATTTTTGATGATTCATTTGCAATTTGAGATGACATGAAAAAAAGAAAAAAATTAGATCCGTTTTTGTTTTTGAGCCCGTTTTGTCTCCTTATATTGTAACCCACTTATATAAATGTATTATCTTTTAGGGTTTTCAAGTTTTGAGAGTTTTTGGAGAAAAATGAGTTTTGAGTTTTGGGAGTTTTTTGTTTTTGTAATCTCTTTGATACATAGTGAACTGATCATCGTTACCCGTAGATATAGACATCTTGCTGAACCACGTAAATTTTGTATCTTCTCTGTGCATTTTTCTTTTGCTTATTTAAGGATCGATTTATTATTTGTTTGATCACTTTCGCACAACAACTCTTTCGTTCTAGGATGCATAGATCTTTTGGACTAGTAGTTATGCTACATTTAAAAATTTTTATTTTAAAATTTGAATCTCAAAATAACTTCACATTGTATTATTATATTTAATTGATTATTTGATTTGCTATACCGATACTAATATAATGTTGCATAATTTAATTAAGATTTACAAATTGAAATAAAAGTTTACGAATACTTTAACATGAACAAAAGATTGTAGATTAGAATCATAAACACGATCTTCTTTTACTTATCAAATAAGATTATACATATATGATGTTTTCTAAATGACTAAATCACACAATTACATAGCCTCGTGTGATGACAACAAAAGTTTGATGTGAAAATTACATTGTACGAATATTTCTTAAATGATTGTTAATTATTCACGTGAGATGTTCATAAATTACACATCAGATTAAGTCTTTATTTATATGAAAGTCAGATTTATTTTTTAAATTCTAATTGACAACGATCAGTGCAAAGAAAATTCGAATTCGAGATATTTAAATTTTATTTTTAACTTTTTTACTATTCAATTACACTTTCAAGTGATAAGATGCACATAAATTTTTTACTAACATTTTTACGAATTTTTTGTACTTTATTTATTTTTAATAATATTATGTGTTTTAAAATTTTATATTTTAAATGACATAACAATAAATTATTAATAAATTAGTAAATAATATATGTTATATATCACCAATAATCTACACGTAATTTAGAATACAAAATTTGATTAAAAAATTAAAAGATTTTAGTATTACTGCTATTTTTTATTATGGGTAGCGCAGCGCACAAGAATCTTGGAGCGGGGGGGAGATTCTTTAGACGCGTTTTTGTCTTCCACGTAAGCAGTTATCCAACCGGCGATGGCCCCACACGAATTTTTGAATCACGTGGCCCACAGTGGCTGGCGAAAGTCTGTGTTCGTTGGGCAATTGGCCAACTGGTGCGGTGACGACGCCACCCAAAAACCTGAACTGCGTGTCCTATTTGGCGGGCCCCACCTGCCTACGTGTGGACCGTTTAAAAGGCCTAACTCTCTCTCTTACTTCACAACACCCAACAAGAACCCGTTAAGACGAGATGTCATGGAGACGGAATTCTTTACGTAGGTTTTTGCACTACTGAAATGACATAAATACCCTCAACAGCACCTCAATAATTACCCGAATAAGTATGTCACGTGACAATATTCTGTTTTATTATAATATAATATAAGGGAAGATATGGACCGTTTGATTGGTTGGGCAATCCTCCAATAGAGAGAACAAATCCAAAGAGAGAAAAATAACGAGAAAACGACAAAAATATTCATTTTCTTTAATGTTTTAAGGTTCAGCCGTGAAGGACTCGACTTTTACATTCTTGGTCAGGTTTTACCGTTTACCGAAGGTGACGAAATTTGAAAGGAAATTGAAATTTATATATATATATATATATATCATCAGAATATTCTTCTGCATGAAAGGTTCGGCCGTGGAGGACTCAAATTTTACATTGTTGATGAGGTTTACCATTTACCAAGGTGGAGAAATTTGAAAGTGTTAGATATATATATATATATATATATATACACACACACATGTAGGTAAGCACGAGTATATAAAAACATGTAAAATATTCTTAAAATTCCATTCAAGTGCCAAACTTGTAAATTTTATCAGTCTTATCTTGTTTAAAAAGAGAATTTAAAAAATAATTAAATTATAAAACCAAATCAAATAGAATAAACAAGTCAACCAAATCCTCATTTTGGTATTACATACTAAATATATATACAAAATGAGTTCTACATAAAGTCATAAATGTGACAGCTATTAAAATACAAAATTTGATCTTTCTGAAACCCAGCTTGAAAAATTGTTCAATAAAAATATTTTCCTTTCAACAATTGTCAAGTACAGTAATAAAATAACATACTTGAAACAATTGTTCAATAAAAACATTTTCTTTCTTCTTGCCAATAGTGGCTCAATAAATTATTTTTCTTTATTTTTGTCGATGCTCAATCCCATCAAAATGAAGAAGCACATGACCAAATCTTCATATTTATATTAAATAATATGTGTGTGTGTGTGTGTGTATATATATATCATACCAGAATATTCTTCAATCATGCAATATAGGCAAAGAGCTGAAGTAATGAAAGAAAGATCAGTGTTACATACGTTATTCCTTCACTATTCTAGTGTCAGCAAGGAAGGCCCGTTGATTTTCTTTCTAAATAAATTGCTGATATGTGTATATATATATATATATATATATATATATATATTTCAATTTGTTGACATTGATTGGGCCTAGGTATTGACATTCTCGCTGCATCTTAATTCTCTACACCATCTCACATGATAATGTGCTCACATGTATAATAAACCATAAACCAAGCTTGATTATGTAATTTTTATCATGGGTTTTTGGTATATTAAGAAAAACCAATCTTTGAAACTCTAATAAGGGTAATTTAGAAGTTAAAATGATATTTTAAGTAAGCCCTGGAAACAAATTAATATTATTCTAATATGTAATTATTAACCTAAACTCTTAATAAACTTGAGCTTGATTAGAGTCTACTTAACTAACCTAACATAGGTTGTGATAGGTTAGTTAATTTAGAGGTAATGGGAATACTTAAATTCAAGTTAGCTAACGTGATTGGAAACCCTAATGCATGATTAGTGAATTAGGTAGTCTAGGTTAACCCTAAAAGGTGAAAATGCTGTTAAAAAATGAGGTATAGGTTATGATCCTACTTAGATTTTTTTAGGATAAGGCTCTTCTCTAGTGAATTTGTTTCCTCTCATATAGAATAGTTATTATGTGTCGATCACTATTGCGATAACTATTGCAATAACTATCTTATGTGAGAAAATACATTGCATTAGATGTCCACGAGATCGGAGAATCGGTTTTTACCATAAGAAATTAACGAGAACCATGAACTAATCATATTTTAATAAAATTTCAAGAAAAACTTGTTCGTGAAATTAAAAAAGACAAGTATTTTCAAGATTGATTAACCAGTCTTAAGTTCTTTGTGATTACTAGTTGAAAATTCTATTGCACGACCAAAAAATATTTAATAGTTTTAGTTTAATCCTCTCAATGATTAAATGATAAGTTACGTGTATATAAAAAATACTGTTGTCCATATATCTTTCAACCTAACCCTTAGATGATAGGTCTAAATAATTGATCATTGTAGGACAGTAGTTGAAGTACTGGCAAGATGCTTGATACGACGTTAGGGCAAAAAGTTCAATTTAATTTTGTGCTGAGTTTTCTCAACCCCAAAAGTCTTTGTATCCTCGTGTCTTGATTGCAAAAGCATGAAAAGAACACTTCCAGCTGGTTCATGGACATGAGCAAGTTTCTTCATTGATATCATCTTTTCTGTTTTCTCATTATTTGAATACTTGGCCAAGAAAATGATTATGACCTGAAATTGAACCGGGAATATTAAGCTGAATCCCCCCTATCTGCCTTCCCAGTACCATTAATTTTTTAGAAGAATCTCCAATGAATATCAGACCATTATAACTGAATTATATTTAATATTCAAACGTTGTACTTTCATTGAGTAATACCAATATGCAAATCCATCCTAGGATAATGCAGAAACGTGTACTCTGTGTGTGTGTGTATGTGAGAGAGAGAGTCCGCAGCATACTGATTTGAGTCCCACAACTTGAATACTACTAAGAACAAAGAAAGTATGAAACTCACATTCTTCCTAATGTAATCAATAAAATTCATATTCTATAGCATTGAATGGAATTTAAGAAAATAAAATCACAGCATAAAATCAGTTAGCCATCAATTGAATCTCATATGTCACCATTATGAATATGGGCAATTTGACAAATATAATACTACCATAAATATAAGAAATATAGAAACAAAATATAGTATAATTTCAGGTAATACATAAAACTTCTTCACATCTTCAATGTCTTTTATAGAATCTGAAAATCTATACATACACAACAATTTTCAGAGAATAATAATGAGTGAAGCTCTTCTTCTTCTTCTTCTTCTTCTTCTTCTGCTTTCTTCTCTGCTTCTTATTTATTTATTTTCCATGAAAACTAATAATTCCAAAGACAATCAAGTTCCAGTGGTCCAACTGAAGTTGATAGTGCCATTGGATCCTCAAATGGCCTTTTTCCCATCTCAAGATTCGACACCACAGAAGAGATTTCAGTGTTCATGTCGGTGCTTAAACTTGTTTCTTGGGAGACACTAGCCATCTCCTGCTCTGTTTTGAAATTTTGTTTCATGTTTGGGCCATAATTTTCAAAGAAACCCTTCAGAATTTCGTGGTCTTGCAGGGAAAGTGAACTGGTGTATGCTATGTTTCCTTGAATTGGAGCAGACTGAGCTGAATAGAATTGATTTGGAAGAGGAGTTCTCGGGAAAATATCGAATTGATTCGAAGTGACAGGGAAAAGAGGATTGTTAATGCAATCAGTCAGTCTCTTCCTGGTTTTTCTGAATTTCAATGGAATTGGAGAAGCAGGGCACGTGAACATGATTGGGATATGGCAGGTTGAGTCCCGCCACTGTACGGCGAAGAGTCCATTAATGGTGGCAGAACAGAGGGACGCAATTCATATTCCATAGAGCTTAACCTCATCCCTGAAATATGGACTTTCTTCCCACCGGAACTCTTTTGAAACACCCTGCAAATCACCCACTCATTCTGCAATAAAATTGAAGAAAATACATCAAATAGGTGACAAACAGGGGAAAACAGAGGAAAACAGGGGAAAAGCAGTACCTTTGCAGTTTTGGGGAGGTTATGGAGAGAGAATCTACCCTCTAATCTGTATTCATGCATAACCCAATTGGTTTTCTCTCCTTTAGGAGCTCTTCCCTTGTAGAAAACCAGGGTTTTCTTCATTCCTACAAGGGATTTTCCTCGGAAAATTTCCCTATCTTTTCCTGTGGCTTTCCAGTAACCAGTTGCAGTAGCTCTGTTAGTCCTCAAACCAGTAGGGTATTTTTTGTCTCTCACACAGAAAAAGTACCACTCCTTTTCCCCCATTTTTGCTCTCCCTTAATTCATGCAAAAAGAAGAAAAGAATAAAAAATTGAACAAAAAATGGTCCATTTCAATGATTTCATTCTCATCTATAAAGAGAAACAGAGAGAAAATGAAAATATGGTTTATGAAGCTTACATGGCAAATCCCAAGGCTCAACCTTGTTCAAATCCACCTCTCCAATAGCTATAGCAGAGAAGCTAGTATCAAGAACTTTCTCGGATAAGTAATGGGTGATCAGCTCCTCATCGGTCGGGTGGAATCGAAATCCCGGCGGCAATTCCATCCGATCATCCACCTTACCAAGTGCAGAAATGTTTTCCATCACTCAAAACCCGCTTGCTTATCTTAAAAAGTCTAATTCAGAAACTGGGTTTTGATCATACAAGCTATGACTCTTAGTATTTATAACTAGGCCCCAAGAACACTTAAAACTCAAATGGGTACTAACCAAACAGTTCTGATTTTCAGAGTCGTTCTACATACCTTAAGGAGAAAAGAAAATCCAGCTAATGCTCAAAGACAAACTAGATTGGTATAGAAGTGGAAGAAAAAGGTGCAAGAAAAAGCTATGGAAAAGTTAGAAAGAAATGGTAAGGATAGAGAAGAAGAAAAGAGAAGACATGGAACCAAAAAGTTGTAATCCGATAGATGGAGAGATGTTAAGAAAAAAAAGCATTATGAGTAACAGAAGCCCTATATACTGGTGTTTTGTGTGTGTGTGTGTGTGTGTGAGAGAGAGAGAGAGAGAGAGAGAGAGAGAGAGAGAGAGAGAGAGAGAGAGAGAGAGAGAAACGTGGTTCATAAGGAAGCCTGGGAAGGTTGTTTAGGCCTTCTTTTGGCTTTGTTGCAATAAAATCTTTCTGAAGAACTTGACCAAATACATCTCATCTCAATATCAAGCATGTAAATTTGGTAATAACAAATTTTATTCTTTCTTAGTGTCTATTCAAATCATTTATAATTAATTAAATTAGTAGAGTAGTGTTACAGTTAACTGTGATGATTCTTGAACATGTGTTGTACTTGTATTTCACGCGCACAATTGTTACGCATGAAGTGACGCACGAAATATATATACAACTTATATGTAATAATTACACTGTCATACTCGTCCAAAAATCTCTAATTCTTATGAGTCATATTTACATTCGTTACGTAATTAGTTACACTTAATTTTTTAAAAGAGTTATGAAATTGTCATAATATGGACAAAGAAAATGATCATTCATCGAGGATAATTTTGATTTTTTTTTTTTTATATAATTGTGGAGCATAAGTGACTACGTATGAGCACAAATAGCCCCTAATTTTTAATTATATGTTAATTTTTTATAGATATTAAAATATGTGATGAACAGTTCAAAGACAAATATGAATTGGCTGTTACACTCTCAGTTGTTTCAACTATATACCAGAATTATCCAACATGCATTATATTAAGTTTAAGGATATTATATTCTTGTTCTAAAAATATGATATTCCAAAACTACCCTTCTTTATCTGAATTTGTGTTACAACAGCGGTGTATGCATGGAAGATTAAAGCAGAAGCTCTGTATCGGCCTACCTAATTTTGGGCTTATAAGCTTGAAGTTCCTTTTATTCAAGTCAAAATGACCACTTTGACCCCCCCTTGCTGCCCTTTTGAAAAGGATAGGAAACTTTGTGAGACTGACATTGTACTGAACTTTCATGCTATAAGTTTTCAAATGTGACACGTGTAAATGAAGGAAGTGTTAATCGAGAGTTTTTGATCCCACCCATATCCCTTTAAATCAAAATTCCCAAACTTGTAGATTTTTTTTAACTTATTTCTCAAAAACATATCTTGGTTTAAGATGAAAACTTTTAAATAGAAATAAACTCTTATTGTCACGACCCGAAACCCACCCTATGCCGATTTCGTGTCGCGGGGCCGACCCTAAGGCCGTCCCTACTTTTTCCATTCCTGTATCATAATACTAATATGCAAAGTACCAAATTCTTAAAACAATAACAGCGGAAGTTTATCACTACAATAGTCAGCGGAAGTCTTAACATACATCATATGGTTTTACAGTACCGAGTCAAAATTAAACATAACCAGCACCCGTGGGTGGTGAATACATGGGAGAATTAAACATAGTCTAATACAATTCTTCAAAATATCCTCCTATGCTTCCAGACTCCTATTGGGGTCTTGCGGTGTCATTACCTGAAAAAGGGGTAAGTAGGGTGGAATGAGCTACAAGAGCCCAGCAAGTAAATATAGATCTCCGACACTGGTATCGAGGATCATAAAAGAATATGAATCCAAGAATAAGAATATGATAGCCAATCATAAAAATAAGATGCTATAATAGCCAATGGAAACAATTGTCATGATGGCAAATGAACAGTGAGATTACAATGTGTAATCTGTCGGAATGGCATAACAATGTCCTGGAATTCTCGACGATAATACAATAACAAGAAAGTACTGCCATTATAATTGATCACAATAAATCAATAAAGGAATATCTCGCAATACAAGATAATCACAAGAATAATGTAATTCAACAATTATAGTGGAGCAATCGTGTAAGAGATGCTTTTATTCTATGTCAGGGCTTAGCACGCCCTCGGTCCTTGGGGGCCCGGTTTACCCCCTTCAGTGCATTCCAGTGTATGGCCACATGTCCGTTCACGGACTCGACCCGAAGGTCTTCAGTGTATTTAAAAGCATCGGATGGATATTGTGACTGAGCACAAATCCAGTATACATAAACATTTCATGATCATAAATGATTCCACAGGAGTATATAAAAATGGATTATCATAAATTCAATGGAAACATAACAATAGGCATTTCAAAGCACGGTCCAACATGATGACAATGGTACACAATAAATCAATGTCCACCAGATAGAACAATATCACATTGTGGAGACAATAACATCAGCTACGCTCAGGAGTACAAGTTTGGCAGTAAAAGAATGAACTTGGCTTGATAACACCACATGGAAGAGAAAGGGTGTCTACTTACCTCTAATGAAATCTTAGCTTAGAAATTCGTGAGTGGGCCTTTCCCCTTCAAGTTCCCTATATATCAATAAACGTGTTTCAGAATAAATGTTTATTCATCAATCTTACGTCTCATCATCTTAAGTATCTCTAATGCCAATTTAGACTTCACCATTGAGTCCATAGGGTTCGGAATAATAAAAATTCACTAGTTCTTCAATTTAATCGGAGTCCATTTGACTCACTTATGAAGCAGGGGTATTTTGGTCATTTTTACAAGTCGTAATTTTTTGGGACTCCGTCTCGTGAAACGGACCTCACCATTGGACTCAGAGCATCCGAGATAATAAAAATTGACTAATCATTTACCTTATTTGGACCTCGTTTGACTCGTAATTAAGGTAGGGTTATTATTGTAAAATTAACATTTTCTTGTTGGGCCTTAGTGGAATTACTTATAACTTTCAGGGTCAAAGTGTAATTATGCAAAGTTGCGGTCTGAACCAGTTGGTTCATGACCAGAAACCCTAAACCGGTCTGCCTATTTCCTGAACCAACCGGTTCAGTTCAAATCGGAGAACCGAATTGAGATATTCTCTCATCTACCTTATCCACGTTTTAGATAACCCCAAAAACCCAATTTGATTTACTATGTCCGTGTCCAAACAAGCCCAATCCCTTTTAATTTTAAAACAAAACGACACAGTGTTGGTACCCGTATTACAGTCGGTCGGATCTCAACCCGACCCGACCCAGACCCGGTCTCATCCTGACCCGAAGAAGCCCCCGTTAATCCGGTCGTCTTCTCCGGTGGGTTTTCCGGCCATTATCGCCGGAATAGCTAAATTCTCTACGGATCTCACTGATTCACGTCCGTTTTCTACTGTTTTCGTTCCAAATGAAATCTAGGATTTAAAGAAACGTTTGAGGACTAAATTTGGCTCTCCCTGTGATCGGCTTTCCAACACCCATTCCCAGTTTCCGGCGTTGCACCGGTGAGGGAATAACCGGCCATAGAATGGCCATTTCTTGACCATTTAAACTGATTCAAAGTGTTTTGAGATCCTGGGGTAATTTCCTATGCATATTATGGTTCAATTTTCCATTTAGGTTCACCTATTTTAAATCACCATTTCTAACCGAAACCCAGTTCTTTTTTTTTCTCTTGTTTTTCCTTTTTTGTTTCAGGTCCTACTGTTCCAGTAATCAGTTCTATAATTATACAAAGTAAATTTAAAGAACAAAGGCGCAGTGGCTTACCTGTTCTCAGGCAACTGATGTACCTCAAATTTCAGCTTTCTCTCTCTATCTCTACGTCTGGTTCTTTTCTCTCCTTCCAACTCTTTCTCTATTCCCTTAACCGACCCCCAGTCGGTGGCCTTTGCCACCTGTAGCTGCGGTGGCAGCATACCCATGCACACAAGACACCTCACCCTATTTCTTATATATATATATATATATTTACATATATTATTCAATTTATCATATATATGTTTATATGGCCGTATACATATTATATATATATATATATTCATGAGATCACTTTAATACATTATTATGCATATATATTCATATATACATATCCATTTAATTATGCAACATAAACTTAAAACAGTTCGGATTTTATTATTGTATCGACTTACCTCGATATTTGTGCAGTATCCCGGGTCGGGGTATTACACTTATGGGCTAGTTGACTTCGTCATCCAACTCTTATTTAGGCATAAATTCTCATAGTCTATAACTCAGTTCGATCATTTATGTCTTTTTTTAAAAAGAGAATTTATGCATTCAAGTTTCACTCTTCTTGTTACGGGATATGAATATTTATTTCTATCAAATTATTGTTTGGGCAAGATTTTAATTCAGGAGTCATATTTGAGAGGATTTTCCTACTATTAAGATATATAGTTTTTTATTATTTTGTAATATTATAATTGAACTATTTAGTTGATTATAATACATGAATTTTAATACCTCATCTTATTCATAAAAAAAATTAAATTAAAAATAAAGTCTTTATAATATAAATATTTTTTTAAAATTTTGTTAAGAGGTATATTATAGCACAAGTTTAGAAAATACAATTAAAAACTTGAATTTAAAAAGGCTAAATTATACTAATCTGTTTTAAAATTTTTGATAATTACACTAATTTTTCATGAGATTTTTAAAATTACATTGACGTCTTCTATTTTACTTGATAAACTGCAAATATTCCCTTTACTCTCATTTTTTTTTTCACAAAATGACAAAACTATCACTTTCTTATTTTTTTAATACATTTTTTCAATTTTGACTATTTTTTTCCAACATTGTTTAAAGAATTTTTTATTTTATATAAAAATAATAAGGTAAACAACATATTTTCGTTTTATGTAAAATGAGAATCTAAGGTTTTAATCAATATTTATTAAAAAATAAAAAAATGATCAAAATTGAAAAAATAAAAAAAAATAAAAAAAAATAACTGGAGAGAATATTTTTAGTTTGTCAAATATAATAAAAAATGTCACTTCAATTTCAAAAATCTTGAGACATAAATATAATTTATTCATTTAAAAAATTTGAATCAAAATGGAGTGAATTGGGTCAAAAACTAGAGTTAAAGGTCAGTGTCCCTTTTCTCATAGGCTTTCCAACCTTTGCATGTAGTACAAGAATTGAAGTGATTTTGTTCACATCTTTCTCTACTTTTCACAAGTCAAAAATAGTAATATACATTGAATTTTAACTCTATTATAATTTTTTTTTTTCATATCCCGAAATCAAGTTCACTAACCGCAACTTTCGTAAATAGGGCTCTCTTCTAAAACAATCTACAATTCAATCAAAAGCCATTGACGTTATAAAATAAATAAGATCAATTGAAATTTAATTTATTATAAAATTAAATTGGAGAGAAAAATAAAATGGAATTGTAGACTGTAAGAGCATCTTTATTAGTGACTCAAATTTTTATCTAAATTTAAATTAAAAATTGAGTAAAAACTGAATTTGAGTGTTATACTCTCCAATAATTACTTAAACTTAAATCTATAAATAGCAATACACTGATTTAGATTTGAATTTGAATAAAACTTTATTTGAATATACGTTTGAATAACTATTGAATAAGATTTTTATAAATTTTGATTCAAATTCAAATTTGAGTCAAGATTTGAACCACATGAAAGATGCAATAAACCAAGACCAAAAGTGCTAAACACAGTTTAGCTGTTAGTATATTATAGTTGTATAGGACCCATAACAGGAGATGTATAATATATATTATTGTAACCAATATGACACACACATGCGTGTGTATGTGTGTGTTTTGTGTATATACATGATGGAATGACTAAAATAATATTAGGCTATTTAGTAGGGACACTATTTCAACACCCTTTTGGAAAGATATCAACTCACGAGAGTAATTAATTGGACAACATGAGCTTTGAACAATGCAAAAATCGACTAATCATCTTAATTTGTCTTAGTTGTATAGATTAGGATATGTGTATCTATCCTTTCAAATAGGGGTAATTATGTCATATTGAAAAAAATTATATTATATTCTTCTTCTAAGGTTTTTTTTTTTTGGGAGACTAATCCTAGTAGATACATGAGATAGCCCAACTTAGCTAAAACTTGACTCTAATTTTAATTTCTTTGTGAGAAATACAATATATACATTACAAAAATTCTCAAATGGCATGGCTATGTTTACATTGATTGAAAATCACTCGCATAATTTGACATGTAATTAATTTAATATCACATTATTTAAACACAACATTTAATATAAAAATTTTAAAAAGATAAAAAAAAATATTTCTTTCTAATTTTTATAAACCTCATAGGCAAGTCGCGCTCCTTCCAATTTTCCCATCTCTCATTTTTCATGTGTTCTCATTATCTAAAATGCATAACAATCATGTATGACCATTTTGAAATTAGAACACAATTATTTATCGTAACACAAATACTTATGCAAATAATTTATTTTGTCTCTATAAGTTATATAAAATGACATGTCTAAATGCATTTGCCAGAAGTGGTTGAGATAAACCAATTGAGCTAGTCCCCTTAGCCACCATGCAGGACGGCTTTATACAACTTGAGTCCTAAAATAACAAAGTGATAACTCAAAATGAGGTAATTTTTTTTTTTAATTTTAATGTAATTTTTTTTACTTCATTCATTTTCTATATATATATATATATATATATATTATAATTACTTTTGTAATAGAAGATTAAATTGTTTTTCAACAAAAGAGGTATATATTGAATAAAAATATAATAATATAGTCTTCAGATAAATTTTTTTTATCTAAATAGATAGTAATAAAAGATTAGAATAAAATACTAATAAAACTCTAAGTTTTTTTTTTTCTAGAGTCTTGATGAGACTTTTTTTTTTTTTTGTAAAGTTAGATTTTTATTAACCTTAAATTATGAGTTCTTTTGTAAATTAGATTTTTCTTAACCTTATACTTTTAATTTGAGGCTTTTTTTTTAAATAGGGCTTAAAGCGATTGTTTTATTAATTTTATGGTCAAGTTAGCCATTCCATTATGTCCTCTTTGACTGGGGGAGGTAATGGATTTAAGTCCTACTCTCCTTATTAAGAGATGTGAACATTATTTCTACTTAAATATGAACTGAGCTTATTTATTCGTTTAGGGATCATATTTGAAAAGCTCTTAGGTATAGTTATTAGAATTAGCTTGGATCTCAACCGATGAAGTGACCGGGTGAATGAATTAGTGGTTCAACTCACAGATGTATTTTATTTACATTTTTATATTTAATTTGAATTTACATAAGTGAAAATATTAGCATTATTTTTTTTTATCTTTATTTTTTGGGATAAGTTAATATATTTTGCTTTATATTGATTCTAAATCTAATCTATTTTATATAATAAACATGTAAAAGCTTTTACATAAGTGAAGTCAATGGCCTAGTTGTAGTGTGGAACTGTTATTGAATATCTCATTGCCGATGAGTGCGAGTATTCAACTCTCAGCGTCAACAAATTAGGATCTTTGCTTCATTATTCAAAACTCAATCGGTTCACTGTGACCCGGGCTGACGAGTATCTAGAAAAGCCGGCTAGGCATTTCACTATGACTCGGCAGGTTGGGCTAGTTTTAATAACTATGCTCCTAGGCAGTTCACTATGACCCGGGCGGGTTAATGGATTTCTAAAAAAAATGCTGAGCTAGGCCGATTTTGATAATTGTGATTTTAAATTTGGTTAATGTATTTTGAAATTGTATGTTCTTAATTGTAATTCAACTATTGAGTTGATTGATAGATAGTAATACTTACTTCAATTAAATCAAAATAAAAGTGATAGAGATAAGATGAAGAAAAATGGTGTGACTGATTCATCATGTGCTATGAAAGGAATTAATGAGTCAGTTGAGATTGTAGGAAAGGATGTGATTGGTTATAAATTTAATTTAAAATATGATTTTTCGAAAGTCAATAAGAAAAGACAGATGCATGCGGCTAACCCTAGTAGTTAAAATTAATTCTTGTTGATGGAGTTGGTTAATTTGTGTGTCTATATATATATATATATATAGATAGATAAAATATATATGATCTTGCCATTATTCTATAGTGGTGCTGCTAGTAGTTGGTGCAAGTGTAAAGTGTTGACAATGGTGTTTGGAAGAAAGGGTTCTATTTTTACCATTGGACAGAACCATGAATAATATTTATGTCCTTTGCACCTCAAAGAAACCCTTTTTTTTCACCTATTATAGATCAACTTTAAAAGGCACCTTAATTAGTGCTTTGCACAGTGACAAATGGTGTGTTTGTTCAATCCTTGTCATTCGTACATATATTTTAAATACGAAAATTATGTATAGTGTATGAAATATATGAACAAACATCTGAAATCAAACAATCACATCACTGTTCGCTATTCTGGGGATTGTTCAATTTATAATCGTTGCTAAAATGTAAACATGGATTTCATATGCTACTCACTTGGCATAATTCTAAAATCATTACCTAAGTCATAAACAAATTGATTTCTCTCTCTCTATACAAATACATATACGTGAAAATTAGTGATTATATTGATTTATGACATGAAATAACGCGCATGCATGTGTAGCTTAATGGATCTCCACCTAGTGATTGATCTAAAATTGTGCCTAGGGGTGTAAGTATATGTATTAGAACTTTAGGAGATGTGCTTATAAAAATATAAAAATTTTGAAAGGCCAATTTCTATTTTTAAAAAGTATTAGCAAAATAATAATAGAAAAGTTAAATTTTTCCAGTCTTTGGGAGGCCATCGACTATGGTCTCATTGTCACTCTTCCAGAATTTGTTGTTGTCTTCGTCGAGCTCTTGATTCGTTTAATGTTTGAAAACTAAAATTTAAACCTATGAATCTAAAATGGAACATAAACTTACCACAATAAAAATACAAAGATGCATATAGTTGTTGGTCAAAAGTTTGATAATTTTTATGCTTATCTAAGAACAACAAAACTAATCACAATTTTTTTTTTCAATTTAGTCAGCCCAAAACCAACTCAACAATTAAGAACAAAAAATCTCAAGATAGCTAAAAATGGATTATAACAACCATAATAATTGGTGTCATTTCAAAGCAATTGTGCCCATAAACTCCATGAAAGTGCTTAGGAGGCTATGGTTATTTGGTCCAAATTTAGGGAGGCAATAGTAATTGCAACCTCCTTTTAACCTTTCCTACTGTCATTTTTATTTGAGGTTTTTTTTTTTTTTGGAGTTCGTAACTTCAAAATCAATAATTATATTTGTCTTTTTCATGATAGGACAATGAAAAAAAAAACAATGTTATTGTAAAGTCAAGCTTATATGAGACAAGATACTTTAATTATTAGATGATTTTGAGGTTGAATTTTCTTTTATCTTAATTATTTTTTATGTAATTTCAAAGTTATCTAATGATTAAAACATTTTATTTCATATAAGCTTAAGTTTACAATAACATTATCCGAAAAAATTAAAATCTTATCAATTACGTAAAAGAATATACACTCTCACCATTCGAACAAAACTTCAATCTTTATAATTATTTTCTTGAGTATTAAAAGTGTCCCCAGTGGAATCGCTAAATGTTGAAAGTAAATGTCGAACTAGATAAGATTCGTATGGGAGTGGTAATTACGCTTAGAATGACATATAGAAATATCAAGATAATATGGCTAGGTCAGAGGTTGAAGCAATCTGGATTAAAGAATTAATGGGAAAGCACCATAGTCAGTCCTTTTATCCTTCTTTTTTATCATCATTTACATTTATTTGTAGAATAACTATTTATAGGAGAAAATTATAATGATTTCTCTGTCCATTATGCTCGACATTCTACGCGTACTTTAAGAGAAGATGATGGAAGCTTATAAACCTTAGTGAAAGATTCTCATAAATTCCAGAGAGGCTAGATTGTACCAATTCTATAGTTTGGTTCACTTTTAGTAATTCTTTCGCTCTCATCCACCAATCCACATGACCTAGATTATCTCGTAAGAACAGAATTCGAGGCTTCCATCTTTTTATCTCCAAGGTTGTTTCAACATATGTATGCAAGTTTAGATTTGTTTCGGTACTATCTTTATTTCGACTTCGTCTTTATGACCTCTCGACCTAATTTTGTTCGAACCATTTATTTAGTTTCTTTTCAGCCTTATTTTCTACCTGTACAACTAGTAATCGTCACTCGCAATTTAGATGACATGTGCATTAATAACACGTGACATACGTGTGTTAATTAAATTACAAATTTTCACACTCATAACCTAAAGTAACATTTCAACGTATTAGCATATATGAGCAATTTTAACGGTCCTGGTAACTTTGAAATGGTCAGATTTAGTGAACACAGTAAACTTCCACATCTGCCACCTAACCTAACCTTTCTTCTTTTCCAACTAATTATTGGTTCAATCAAGAGAATTAAGTATTAACCAAACCTATACTAGTCTAATTAACTCAAGGGTTGACTATTAACCTTAGATTAGACTTAGCTGGAAATGTGGGCGCTGTTTCTTTTGTTCCCACATGTTTGCGGGTAAAGGATCAGGTACACGTGGCGTAAACTGGTTGGCCCAAAAAACCCAATAATTAAAGTGGTGACTATTTAGATTAGGCAAAAGTCAGCTTGTTTGAATCTCTTGAGATATGCTTAAAGACTTCCAAGTCTTCCATATCAATTTTAAAAATCACATAATGGTGGACAATTTCATGATTTGCTTTACTTGTAATGTGATTATGCTGTGGTCCAAAGCATAATGTCGGTAATTTAAAACGTACCCAACAATTATTGGTACATAAAATTTATGTCAAGAAAGTCAAAATGTTAACTAACTAGAAATAAGTCGGTTTATTATTAGTGTTTTTTTTATAAGAAAGTCATGAATTCGAGTTTCACTATTTTATTAAGAATATTTAAATATTATTTTTACCCAGTAATAAGTTGGGTTAGGTTACTTTTCATAATTTATATTATGATGCTTTTGACTTGAGTTTGTATAGAGTTAATTATGTCAATTAGTTTTTGGTTATAATATGTTAGAGTGTTCAGTTGATTAATTATAATTCATATATTATAATATCACATCGATTCCTTGAAAAAAAGAAACAGTTAAAATGTCAACTAAAGACCAAAGTGGGTTGTCTGAGTGGAGCAAGGATAGCTTGTAAGGGACTTGTCCCTCCAGCTCGCAGGTTCAATACTCACCATCTACATTCCTGGAATGAGTTACTAATAAAAACTAATAGTCTGAACATTTAATGACTCTACGAGACGATGACTTTGCGTAAGAAAATGAGGATTAGTTAAAATTTTATTACTTAGATACTTCATTTGCTTGGTAAAAAAAAAAACCAAAACAAAAAGTGTCAAATAAATATTTTTTTTCAATAATGTATTTTTTGGGTAAGTTTAAAGAAAAGAGTGATAATCTATTTTCAGAATTAACTTATTGTACCCAAAACTTTATTATTGTATCAAAATGGAAAAATAATTTGTTTAGTTTACTTGGTGAATTGCCGGCTATTGCATAAAAGGCAAGAAAAAAAAAAAAACCAAGAAAATCATTGTAATCCTATATTTTAAATTCTCATGATTTAAATAATAGTAAAAATCAACAAAAGAAGACATGGAGTAAGCCACTCCCATTCATTATATTTATATATTTTATGCAAAAATAAAATAAAATATATCACCATTTTTTAATCATTGCATTTATTAATCATATTTTCATGATGGGTTTTAAATGTATGTATTGATATATTATTTTTATTCCAAAGATTACCCCTACACAATTCTTGTATTTCAAATTTCATTTTAACTTAATTTGGATTGGAAGTTGTAACCAACTTATTTGTAACAAGGAATATACTAGGTATATGTAGGCCGTGGTATTTCTTAGTTGGCTCATTTTACAAGAGCGTGTTATATATATCTATATATATATATATTATATGCATGCTAAGTTACTTCTATGTCAATTTGCATTATCCATTGTATCTTTTTTTCTTTTTCTTTTTTCCTTCTCTTTTCTTTTAAATATTTTCCCGTGATTGCAACATTCTAATGCAATGTTTTTGGAAGGAACATATCATATATAGTTGACCATTTTGGTTCTGTTGAAAAAAAAAAAAACAGAAGTGCATATTGTTGAATTTCAAAACTCTTTTGAAAACTTCAGAATCTTAATCTCTTTATTATGGACGAACCAATCAATAGAGAGAAGATATAGTTACTAAAATTTGTCTTTTGAATCTAAGAAGTTTTGAATGAATTTGAGTTTCGAAACCTTCAATCTTTTTCTCTATTCCTCAATGTACCAAGCCATCTCTATTCCTCAATGTGATTCAAAACCTTCAATTTTTCTCTCTATTCCTCAATATGCCAAGCCATCTCTAGTTCTCAATGTGCCAAGCTACCATCAGAGTTTGAGCTCTCAACCTCACAAGAAGAGGATGAGAGTGTGGCTATCAACGTTCCAAGAAGAGGGGATCATAAGTGACTCCCAAGTACTAACTCTCATAAGATTAAGAAATTTCTGTCATCTCATAACTCATTCGAAAACCTATTAATTATAATTTACATAACTATAAAATTATAATTGCACTCTAAGACTTGTGTACAGAATTCACAAAACTTACCACAAATGCAAGCCTATCCAATAATCTACTAAATTATTGCAAACAAGTCACTTTATAATTTGATATCCGGAAATAGAAGTAAGTAATTTACTATTTTCCTTTCTAATTACTTCTTAAATACCTTGACTACTGCGCCTCTTATCACGTGTGCAATATCAAGCACAATATTATCCATCAATTTAGCAACAATAAATATTTGTTGTCTTAGATCAGCTCAAACGCAAGAGTTATCTCACATGTTATAGTCGAAATATAAGAGTTGTCTAATAAATAGTTCCAACTATTTGACTTGCCAAATTATAGCATCGCTATTTCATTATGCTATATTTGGCAAGAAAGATAGCTTACTTACCTAACTACCTATTATCTTTATCAGCAAAGCAAATGATATAATTTTATACATCGAACGATTGTATTTAAGTTCATCTTACGACTTAAAACTGCTATATATCATCTCAACAATTCATCTAATAGCATTGTTTATGAAATGTACCATTAATGCAAAATATTAAAATATAATATTTTGACACTATAACAATGTTAAAATATAGCTTTGAGATGAAAAAATAACATTATGCTTTGGAAATACTCTTAATTTGCACTAATTTGCAGTCATACCTGAAATTCGGTTAAAGCCTGCCTTTGTAGCAGTCTAGTTGGGCTTTAGATGAGTTTGGGAACTTTGCACTGAGATTTGGGTAGAGCAAGTCTGTGGCTCATATTACAGGTTTCCACTTTTCACTACTAGATTTCCATAAAAGTCATGAATAGTACTATCTTAGATAAGTGTTTATATATGATATTTAGCCTCTCTCTCTCTCTCTCTCTCTCTCTCTCTCTCTCTCTCTCTCAGACACACACACAATATGGATTTACACTAATTTTTCTTTATAAAAAAAGTCATATTTCCCATTCCTATGAGTAAGAAATCTGTAGAAGTAATCTTTTTGGTTGAAGAAATAAAGTTTTTTTGTGTTTACAAATATGAAAGTATTATAGGTTTAGGTTTATTTCTATGTTTTAAAATTTATTACAAATTGTTAAAAAGTAACACTCCTATTTAAGTTAAAAAAAAGAAGAAAAAAGTGGGGTGGTGAGCTAACAATCGCATGATACTGGCAATAGTCCAAAACAGGAGGTGGCCCACTCAATAAATGGCCAAGATAAATAAAACAACAATAGCAAAATCTATGGGTTTCTTTCCATCAGCACTCTTATGAATCGCTGCATTTCCATAACATAAGTGATAAAAGAGTTTGCTTTATATGTTTCATGGTGAAGAGTTTATAGTTGCTTTATAATCTCTTGACAGTTGTAATCTGTCTGTCTGTTAGTATGACCAGTAACTACCTCACCTGCCTAAAAACATACCTAACTGTTACTTGACTTTTTATTTCAATACCACAAGAAAACTGTCCCTCACTCCATTGCAAGCCAACTGTGATCCCAAATGAAAGTAGTAATTCTCACTTTGTTCGAGAACTGCTCCACCATGAAACATGATATATCATATTTGAGAGTTAATCCTTTATTTGACACGTATTCTTACAAATCTCGGAGTTATGAAAGGTGATTGGGTTTGATCAGCCACCTCCTGTACTGATGCAACAGGATATGAGCTGTGCGCTATCTTTAGGCCGTACATCAGATAAAGCCCATAGGCCATATGTTAACTTTTATTTATAAAAATATTTCAATTCCAAAGAATCCTAACCTTATCCAAAGTAGGAGGAACACAACTTACAAATAAATCTCAAAAGTATGCCTCAAAATTCATGATAAATCATTTTCTCTAGTATATTTTTTTATTTTTGATTTTATCATCGAAACTACTTATTACCGTAACTTATTCAATAATCCCTTGACCAATACTCTTGGTAGAAAGACTAGAGTAGATCAGAAATCAGCAACATCAAAACAAATAAGGAAATGAAAACAAATAAGGAAATTTCATGCGCCAAAATCGACTTTGTTTAAAACAATGTATTTTATTAATAGATTTTTTTTTTTTACTTCTAGACACATCACATATCGAGTAGGACTCATTGTAATAAAGGTACCTGGGATCATTCGCTTGTGTTTTGGGAAGATTGAAAATCCAGATGGCTTTTTTTGGAACACAATGATTAGGGGGCTTGGGAAGACAAGTGGAAAAGGTTTTTTGAGTTCCACAAGAGAATGCAAGACAAAGGAGAGGTAGCAGACAACTTCACATTCTCATTCTTGCTCAAGGTTAGCGGGCGGCTACGATCAGTTATGTTGGCAAAGCAGATACATTGTAATACTTTGAAGCACGGTCTGGAAACTCATGTCTTTGTTAGGAACACTCTCATTCACATGTAAAGCATATTGAGGGGCATTGAAAGTGCGTGTCAATTGTTTGAAAAAATACCCAGACCAGATCTCGTAGCTTGGAACACCATCATTCATTACTATGTCATCTGTGGAAAGTGTAAAGAAGCAGTCGAGCTGTTCTCGCGAAATGTTGCATAGTACCCGATGAGGCCACATTGGCTGTTGACCCCCTACAGCATGCTCTGCTTTGGGCGCACTAGATTTTTGGAGGTGAGTTCATTCATTTATTGACCACAATAGCATTATTGGCATTGCTTCAGTCTCTAATTCACTGTTTGACATTTGTGCAAAATGTGGAGGGGTTGAATAGGAATATAGCATCATGGAATACTATGATTTTAGGATTGTTGGTGATGCATGGTCATGACTCATTGCATGTAAAGCAGTGGATCTTGTTAGGGATAGTAGCCTAGTATAAATATGTTGTTGCCCTATTTTGTGAACAATGAAGAATATAATTATTCCCGTAAACGTAGGCATATTACCGAATCACATAAATTTTCTATGTTGTTTCTTTGCATACATCGTTAATTCACAATAGATTCTTTTCTCGAAAATGTTGGAGGAGAAGCTTGAGAGACCAAATGATGTTACTTTCGTCAGAGTTCCGGACCATATCCAACCAATTACAAAACATTATGGTTATGTAGATATTTTGGGTAGGGCTGGGTTTGTAGAGGATGCTTATCGGTTGATAAGGAGCATGCCAATGGAATGTAATGCATTGTATGGAGGACTTGTTGGCTGTATTAAGGTTGTATGGTAATGTTGAACTAGGGGAGCAGGTGAGGAGGCATATTTTGGATTTGGAACCATATCATAGCAGCGATTATGGTCTACTTGAAAACATGCATGTAAGTACGAGCCCGTGGAACAACACGGTAAGAGTAAGAAAATCAACTAGCTAGGGACATGAAAGTTCAAACACCAAAGCCTGGTAATAGTTTCATTGGTAGTATACGGTTAGGGATGGAGCAACTAAGCATGTGATAGAGGAGCAGTAAAAACTGCAAATATAGGAAGTTCCACATATTAGTTATATTCAGATGATTATATTTGATCACACTCCACTGAAAAATCTAAGTAGAATGACTATCGTGATTATACCAAGTGGGCATTGTTGATTCAGCTCTTGTTAAGCAGTCGGGCAGATATGATAGAAGCCTTTTGTCAAATGTGTACTTTTTTGGTGAGGGACAAGCTGCTTTCTTTCTCTCCTTGTTATAGAAATTCAACTGAAACTAAGATCATTCAAAAATGAACTCAATTGAGCTACGAGATTTTCTTCTGTTTCATGTCATGCCATTCTTTTATTTCAGCTTCTATCTTTGCTTTCACACTTGCATGAAACCCTGGATATGGTTCGTACCCAAAGAATGTTTGAAGAGCCTGAAGAAGACCAACAAATCAAACTTAATCCTCAATTCAGATACACAATTCATGAATATGCAAGAGGATTACCATAACTTACTTCAAGCAATACAAAGAAAGGAGCCATTAGGAATGCTTGAGCGAGGTTGTCCACAAGAGCCGGCGCTCGTTTCTACAGAACATTATATAACTATTAAGTATTATCTGGTAGGAACACGGAAGCAATGAATCATGTTTCAAATTGCAGAATAAGTTACCTCAAACACACCATGACCTATAAACTGTCCAGTCCAACAGAACAACTGAGCTGCCAGAACAACCTGAACAAATACTTGTAATAAAATATCAGACTTAATAAGAGCCAAATTAATCTGGAAAAACCTGTCAACAAAGTTTTACATAATTGGGGAAACAGAAGAATATCTATTGATTCTGACCAACGAATTTAAGGGGGAAAAATTACTAACTCAAACCTGGAGGTTTTGGAGGAAACAACAAATGAATGACAAAATTCATGCCAATGCCTCTTTTTGGTCCAATGGCTGGGTCTACACGATGAGAGCAGCCCTCACTGCCCATAACCCGCTCCCCCAACCCTCCTCATGTCTCTACCTGGATTTTAGGCTGCACCTTTAACTAGAAAATGATCAGGACTCAGGAGATACCAATCTGCCGCTGAGCTAGACAGCTGGTGGTCAAATCTAATTCTGGAGGAATTATACTTTTTCATACCTAACTTGAGAGAGATGAAAGAAAGTGAACATTTCATCTCAAAGGAGGTGCAAAAATTATGTAAGGTTGTTTCTCATCCTGGGTTCTAGACAAGAAGGCACCGAAAAAGTTTGGCTTGGGCCTTGTTTAATTGGTCTATCCAGAGCACGAGGAAGTTTTCCCTCAACCAAGTTTTGCTGCATTGTGAAAGAAGCTCAAATTGGAATAAGATTTCCCAAACCGCTAATCTATATAATTTATCAGAAAGTGATTTGGAGTGACTGCAATGCAGTTTTAGTATGCCTACCTCTAACATTGGATTGGAAGACATTTTATATAATTTTCTAAATTAGAAAGGAATGTGAAAATTTGTCCATTGGTGATTATATGTTCTTGTTTTTGAACCTTGAGCTTTGATTTAGAAGTCTTCCAATACACATCTGCACTTTTAGTTTGCATATTTCTCTGATTTCTCTTTTGGACGGGTTTTGCAACCTAATGATTGTATTGCAAATCCTGCAGAGCAGAACTTCACAACCCAGAAAATTAACCAACAGCTACATGAGTAACATGAGTTTTAGACTTTTAGTGATTATGCACACCAAAAAGTACTAAAACAGCCACAGGGCCACAAGATGTTACTAATGTACCCTGGCAGCGGCACATGTTTCCTCTTTTAGTCTATTCTCTGGAGTTGCAAACCAGAACTTGAAAGTACTTTGATCCCATCTGATAATAATTCAGCTTCGCAGGCAACTTACAGAATTTTGATTTAAAGAGAAAATACTAGAGACTTTTTTATTTAATAAATAAAAAAAAGAAGGTAAAAAGGCATTCATATATTATCCCTTTGAGTATGGTCCAAAACATCTAATACCATCTATCTGGTTCAAAAACTGAATTTATAGATAGCTTGCTTGCTTGTATGTTAAATCACACCTTAAAAACGTGGCAATATGTAGTTTCCCAGCAAAGATTTCTAAAATAAGTCAACTTATAGCCCATTTTCTACCTTGTATTCCCCATTCAGATGATCAAGCCAAATAAAGATTTGAACCCAAACCAACCAAAATGCAAGCAGCCCGAAAAACAGTACACAAAGAGAACAAACGAAAATGATACTAAGCACAATTTATTTTATTTTTTTGGGGGTGGGTGTGTTGCACATCATGTCTCAAAAAAATGTCAGCAATATCTCTAATTGAACAAGACATTGTTGGGCCGCCCATAATAATTGCTCTAAAATTGCACTAATATTTAAAATCAAGAGGCTTGTTGCTGATCTTTAGTTACAGAAAACTGGAATAGAGCTGGCCATTTATGCATACATAAATGATGAAACCAGAAGATCTGCTATGACATAAACCACATAAATGATAGAAACTAAAAGATCTGCTATGACATAAACCACAATACAGAATACTTAAATATAAACTAAACAAGATGAAAGTACACAAAATATAATGCATGTGTTACTGACAATTTTTACTAAACAACCTGCATGAAGAGAGAAAGATACCTAGTGATTAATTACAATTTACATAGGCCATTACCAATTTTGGTCCCACTAAAGTAGGGTGCTGAAAGGGATAGATTAGAGCCAGACCTAACCTCTAGCACCTCTAGCATTATTTTTAAACAGAGTGGGTGTTATCAAACTTGGACCACGTTCTCACGCTTGACAGCCTGAACATCTTACCGTTGTACCAAGCAATGGCCCCTAGCCCCACTATCTAATTACATATATAGAGAATAAAAACATAGGATATTTCCAGATTTTACATTTTATTGAATTGATACACAGCTCCAAACCCATAATATATATTGGCAAATATTAGGTTAAAAATTGAATTGCCCACATAATCCACAAACATACCATAACACCTTATCTGGCAACAAATAATACCTCATATCTTAAGCCTGGTAATTAACAATTAATCATAGTTGAAAGAGCATGATAATAATATCAATCCACAACCATACCAGATCATATTTAAGAAAAAAAGAGCTCTGTATCATTATTACTTAATGCAAAGCCTATGAACAGAAACATCCTCTGCTTTACAAGAAGGAGACACCAACACCACTTTGATCGTTCTTCTAAGACTAGAGTCATCAAGAAACCTACTAACCCAGTTCCTTATTCTATTCAATAGCCCTCCATTTCTAATTTTACAATGACAATTTGTAATCATACTGAAACAAATATAAGAAAAAGAAACGACATGAAATTTACAAAAGAACAAAAATTGATAACATTAACTTTACCTTCCAAGCCAGAGAAAAGCCAAGATACCTTCCAAGAAAATTACTGGAGACCCAACAGATGAAACAGAGCAAAGCAGCCAAAGAACCAGCTTTCTTATCCAAACAGATATAAAACAAAGCATAGATCAAAGAAAAGAAAAACCCAAAATTCACAGCCAAGCCATGAATGCAATGGAATGGGCAGAACGCAAATGGATCGACATGGCACAGAGAAGGTGTGAAGAAGAAAAGAACAAGAGAAGTGAAGAAAATAGGCCACACAAACAGCATGTGTATGAAGATATTCACTGGGTTGCTGTGATATGCCCCATAGAAAGCAAAGTGCTTCTCAAGATCAAACAATCCCATCTTTCCCATGGGAATCTCTCAGAAAATGAAGGATTTGAGCAAGAAAATTTTAAGATTTTCTAGGAAAGCTGCGAGTAAACAAAACTGCACGGGAAGTTGAGGGATTGAAGATTGGTTATTTGAAGAAAAAAGGCGACAACAGAGTAATCAAAACCAGAGCCTAGTCGTCTACAGTACTGGAACGAGCTTGACGGTTCCCCGATGTTGTCGATGTAAAAATTTAAAGAGCCCCCGCTAAAATACGGGATATTTATTCGGTGAAATCGTCACCACGTTAGTGTAATAATCTTTCACAAAGAAATATTAATTTTTTTTAAATAAGAAAAGTTTATTCTCTTAAATTATAAAAAAATTATATCTTGTAAAAAGTCATTATATCATGTTATTTTGTGATAATCTCGTATCATCATTTCTTCTAAAATACATAGTTACATTGTGTGTGTCACTCATAAAAAATGAGAGGGCAAATATTAAATGGTCCTCACGATCGGACCATGGTTCCGAATGAGATAATTTGTTATGCATGCATTATATACGCGACACATTATTTAATCATTTGAAATCATGTGATCTTGAATTATCAAATAATTAATCTTCGACGCCAATAACGACGAAGAGTATTGGCCTCAAAAATTATCACATGACTACCCCACCATTCAACAGTAAAATTACATGTCACTCTTTGATAAAACACACTTGTATGGTGGATTTTTTTATAATTAATATTTAATAGTTAATATATTTTTAAAAATTTAACTTAGTGTTAGATAAATAATTATATTACTTAATAATTAATTTTTTTTTTTAAAATATCATAATATTAATTATAACATAGATAATTATATATATAGTCATATATATATCCCATTATAACGTGTCTTGATAATTAAGATCGGTCATGTTTGAATATATTTTTAAAATTCTCCAATTTATTAAGTTCGATTTAATTTCAAATTTCGATCAATTTAATTAAATATTCAATCATTATAAGGTTGAAATATAAACAAGTCAAACGTGATTATAAATTGTTAATATTTAGAAATCAAATTTACATAATTAATTATTCGACTCGAATAATTTATAATCAGGATTACGGTATCATCCGCATAATTGTTGAAAATTGTTAAACCTCTCCATTTTCCGCTTTTGCCGTGTTTCTTGCGTTGGGATTTCAAGCTCAAAATTCAAATATATATCTGCGTGTCTTAAATTTTATATTACTTGGGAAGGTCTACTTCTGAGGTAGTTGGGCAAAGAGTGGTTGTGATAGTGAGAAGACAGAACCTCCTTGATCACCCAAAAAAACAGAAAAGAAAAAAGATAGTGAGAAGACAGAATATAGTCTCCATCACAATACCAGCTGCACACGGCATTCATTCTTTCAGCTTGATGGTATTCACCTTTTTGCAAGCTTGTTGGATATAACTTGTTTTATTAAACTATTTTAACATAAATTTAAAATTTTGATTTCCAAAAATGGAGATTAATAGTTTAAATCTTAATTCGGACACTAATGGATGTGTGTGTATATATATATATATATATATATATATATATATATATATATGATGCTGCACTTTTCGACTCGTAATAAGTATGGGCTCCGTGACCTGTAGAACACTCAGGAAGATGATCAGAGGACTACCGGATTGGCTTCGGCAGTAGCCGCTCCGATGCTTAAGTAAGTAAAAGGAATTGAAAGACTGTATTGAAAGCTAAAGAATGAGCATAAAAATAAAGCGTACCTTTAGGATTTAATTTATAGACCGTGGCATTCCTAAGTTGATTAGGATTCGGAGTCATGAATGTAGGGATTCGATCATCGGAGATTGCAGTTACCTTGTGGAGTATTGCATAGAGATAATCATAGATGGTAGTTTCCTTTTTGAAGACTGTTTCCTTGTTGAGGATTACTTCCTTATTCCCTGCTCGGCATCCGCTAAGGCGGTGACGAGGTCTGGAGTGTTGGTCTAGATCCTGTAATTAACTCTGAGATCCTTATCAGGATATATGTGCTCTGGAGGCATATGCTTGGCCATTTCCGACCTTTTGTGCTGATCTGGATGCTCGAGCTCTTAGCCATTGGCTGAGCGAGAGCTGAGTTAACCGAGCATGAGTTGGATTCATGTTCAAACGTGTCAAGTGCTGATTGGCCTGCTCTTTTATGGTATATCAGTTATTCCCCCCCTCCCAAGTCCTAGTTTGATGTTAACAAGCAACTAGGGCTAAGCCTTTTTCGGAGAGTCATGTATCATGCCTGTTCGCCTTCCAAGGCGACTGTTGGGGTGTCATTTATTGCGTAGCCGGAGATTAGGTCTTTTCAAGGTCATCATTGTACTGGGCCGATGGTTGGGTTTCTCGAAGTCATCATTGTTCCGAACCGTCATGGCGTTTGGGCTTGGTGGGTCCCCTCTGATACTGCGCTTATAAATACGGGGTAAGATTTGAAATGACCTTTTCCCCGTCATTTTCACTATGCTAGAAGATCTTGTTCGCCATTGTTGATTTGTGCGACCTTGAAGAACACCGGTTTCCTAAGTTAGAACAGGTTCGACCGATCTTTCCTCTTCTTTTGCTTCTTTCTTCTAAAGTCCGGGAGTAATGTTTGCTCTTCTTGAATCCTCAAATGTCAGTGAGGGGGTAGGAAGTCCCTCTGAGATCGCTGTGCCGCCTCCTGTAAAGAGTGTAGGTGACCTTGCCCCTGAAGACGCTGGGGAGAGGCCTGTTGAACCTCCCCCTAGTCCTGAGGTTAGGATAGTTGATGCCTTCTTAGAGCCCCGAGACAAGGATGGGGAAACCTCTGGTAAGTCTTCCCATAGAGAAGAGGGCGAGAGTGCTGTTACTCAAAGCCTTCTGGACGAGTGGAGGGTGAAATATAATTTTCCCCCAAACGTGACCTGCAGAGTACTAGGCCCAATAGATTGTCCTCATGATGTTGAAGCCGGGGAGATATGTGTTTATCTTGCTTGGTTTGAAATGTGTTTGAGACTCCCATTGCCGAATTTAGTCAGGCAATTCTTCTGTTAGTATAAGCTTTGCCCAGGCGACCTGAATCTCAATAGTTGGCGACAACTTCTAGGGTTTGTAGTGTTAGGACATAAAAACAAGGTAGATGTGTCCATGGATCTAATCCGTAGTAATATGGATCTAAAGCTCAAGAAGGCAGAAGGCCTTTTTTACATGTCCTTTGAGAAGGGGTTCCGACCCCTGTCCTCCGTTCCCACTTCTAATAAAACGTGGAAGAAGTGGTACTTTTTTGTTGGAGGAGGATGGGAGCATGAAGACTTCCAGGATGGTGATGTCTTGCTATTCCCTCGTACCATGGGTCATAAGGGTGAGGTTTATTCCCTTAGGTTTGTTTTAGCTTCGTTGTACCTTCCGAACTGATAATCTGATACACCATTCTTTGTTTATGTGCAGTCAAAAGAGCTTAGAGGAGATCTGAGTTCACCAACGTGCTACGAGATCAGTACCGTGTGCTGCTTTCGACTCCCAACCGAGTTCATACTGCTATTATTACTTCGGAGAATTTGATGGCTGCTCGTAGTGCTGAGCTCAGGAAAAGGCTGATGTCGAAATGGGCGGAGGCGGAGGCGAAAGCCCAAACGATAGGGGAGGCTTCCTCCCGAGTTGAGCCTGATCCTCCTCTGGAAGTGAAAAGGAGGAAGTTGGTTTTTGGCTCTCCCGAGCCAGCTCCTGCAAGGCAGAGAAAGAGGCCGAACCTGCCATTCCTGTCTCGGTCGTTCCTCCTGCCCCTTCCGTTCCGAACAGAAGGGCTCGGAAAGGGAAGGCGCCTGCTGTACCGTCCGAGCCGTCTGATGAGCCAGACTATCAAATTGCCAAGAAGGCTTTTGACCAAATATGGGCCCAGGGCCCTCATCGGTACAGGGGGGATAACCCCTCAAAGTTGATGAATGAGATGATGAATCTCCAGATGAAGGTAACCTCTGAAGCTTTTCTTGTCCTTTCTGTTTGTTTGTTCATTTAATCTAACTTGTCTGTCTTGCGTCGTGCAGAGCATGCACAGTTTAGCTGCTCTGATGGTGACTCCCATGAGCCTCGAGGAGGCTGATAAGCTAAAGGCTGAACTGGACGAAATGAGATTGGAGCTTGGGACAGCTCAATCTAAGGTTCAGACTGCCGAGGAGGGTCTGAAGGAAGCTAGCACTAATCTTGTTGTGGCAGAGTCTGAGAGGGACATCTATGCTCGACAAGTTGCAGGGCTTCAGACGGAGTTGGTCGAGCTCCGAAGTACCTTTGATCAGAAGGTTCAAGAGGCAGTTGATCATGCCAAGACTGAGACTGAGACGGAATTGAGAGAGGAAGTTGAACAGATGGGTGATGACCTGATCCGGTTTGGTTTTGAAAGCTTCCGAACTAGATTCCTGGCTAAGTTCCCAGATTTCGACGTGCCGTCAATCGTTCCTCCTGAACCTGCCTCGTCTGGTGCTGATCCGTACAAAACGGCTGGGGCTACCGCCCTTCCTTTGGAGAAGGACCTAGGCCTTTTGGACAAGGCTTGAGGCTTTATCAGTTTTGTTTGTTTTTTTGCCAGTCCTTTTGATGTAATAAAATGCCTTATTGATCAGTAAAATTGACTTTTTCTTCAAATTCTTCTTGTGTTATTGCCTTCTGTGAAATTTGCTGTGAGTATGGCTGTTCTGAGCCCATTGCATGTCTGATCAATTGTCCGTTTAGTTGATAGCTGCCTTCTGAGCTTTAGTACTTGTAATTGAATAGTGAATGTAGATTAACTTCCACTGTCTCATCATAATAAGATAAGAAAGAAAACATAATCAGATAAATAGAACCCAATATTGATTTCGTATCACACAGAGAGGGAGTAAATTTTGCAGAGTTCTGAAGTAAACTGCTCTGAGCTGGAGATTTGTGACAATAGCTTGTGCCCATCATTACGATGATCAACACTGCTGTTTCTGAGCCCTTAGGATCAGGATATATCAGAGTTGTTGGCCTTTGTCGTATGAATGGCTTATCAAAAAATAGATAAGACTGGAGGGTCTGTATACCGGATAGGAGGCTTGTACATTTAGACTTTGCCCCCCCTTCTTTACTAACTCAGAAGCTTCAGTGCTGGACTGTGGTTTTTTGCTCAAAGAGCTCTGTACCCTGTCTCTTGGTATATCAAAGAGGCAGATTTAATGCACTATTTATTTATTCGATTGTCGTTTGGGATTTCGAGGCCAACCGCTTTTTAACCGTTGCGACGGTTCAGTTGGGTGGCTTTTGGGCTTCAAGGTTCTATATATATGGAAACGAGGGCATACGGTTGCGCCCAACCCTCTTGTTCCCAAATTGTTCCCTCGTAAGAGAGGCTCTAGATGCTGCCGGAAATTTGTCATTTGCCCGGAGATAATGGATGATTCTTCGTCTGAGTTAGGAATAATTAAACTGTGGCCGAGAGTTAACCTTCCCTTTGATTCAGTCTCCAAGGAAGGATTAAAGGAGGCACAAGTCCTTTTGTCCATCTTGGCATCCGGTCGAAATTCTTCTGATTGGTGGTGGACCCTCCTTGATTCAACTGATGCTTGGAGCGTTGGTGGTGAAGACGAAGGTCGGACGCCTCCTCTTCTTTGTGTCTTGGCAGAGACCCTTGCTCAAATCGGTTGGGGTGTGACAACTGCTTCGAGGAAGATGAATGGAGGCCCTCTGAGACCCAGAGCCCTCATCATCCGTTGGTCGTGAGATCAATGATAGTGATGATGAAATGGCTGGGGTGCTCCTTGCTGCAGATTGGGGTTCATGGTCCCTTCTCTTCAAATGGAGCCGGCGGCAGCGGTAATGGAAGTTTGGATCCTGTGCCCTTTTATCATCCGAGGCGGAAAGCCATGATGTTGCAGATCGTAGTGATGTAATAGCTTCTATAGTAGCCTATGTAATGATGTCTTTATTGTAGCCTCTGTTTTATTTTCAGTCTTTTTGTACTGATGTAAACTGTTATGAATCATCAATAAAATTGATCTCTTTTTCCTCAATTCTGATGTTCTTTTCCGTTTGAATGTGCTTTCCTGAGTTAGAACTCCCTTTTGTGCATTTCTGATAAATAACTCTTCTGTATGTCTCAAGAATAGATCAAAGAAACTTTGTACAAAACTTGAAGTCTTGAAACAATATTCTTTAAATCTGTTCGGCACTTATACTGTTTGTTGCTTGTTGGTAGATAAGCCAAATAAGCTAAGTGCCAGCTTTGAGGAGTTCAGATCTAGGAGACTTGTGTGAATTTTGGTTGAAGATACTTTAGAACTTCTGCCTTTGGATGGACTGGATCATAGAGTCTGCTTATTGAAGATGGACCAGGCTCGGAAGGCCTGTGCATTAGGGTGGACCAGGCTCTAGAGGCCTGTGCATTATAGATGGACCAGGTACTGAGACTTGTACATTATAGACCAGGCTCTGGAGGCCTGTGCATTATAGATGGACCACGTACTGAGATTTGTACATTATGGACCAGGCTTTGGAGGCCTGTGCATTATAGATGGACCAAGTACTGAGACTTGTACATTATGGACCAGGCTCTGGAGGCCTGTGCATTATAGATGGACCAAGTATTAAGACTTGTACATTATGGACTAGGCTCTGGAGGCCTGTGCATTATAGATGGACCAAGTACTGAGACTTGTACATTATGGACCAGGCTCTGAAGGCCTGTGCATTATAGATGGACCAAGTACTGAGACTTATACATTATGGACCAGGCTCTGAAGGCCTGTGCATTATAAATGGATCAAGTACTGAGACTTGTACATTATGGACCAGGCTCTACAGGCCTGTGCATTATAGATACGAACAGTCTATGGAGTCAATTAGAAAGAAAGAAACATCTCTATTGATAGTATTTTCGTAAATGTTCCACATTCCATTGCCTCAGAATAGGCTTCCCAGTCATGTCTTCTAGCTAGTAGGTGGTAGGCCTAACAACCTTTGTTACTTTGTAGCGGCCTTCCCAGTTTGGTGACAATTTTTCCATAGTGGGATCCTTGGTGTTTTGAAAGACTCTTCTTAAAACAAGGTCTCCGACTTGAAAGCTGACCGTCTTGAGTCCTACCTTGGATTTGTCGACCATTCTCCGTTGATAGGCTTCCATCCTAATGCTGGCTTGATCCCTTCTTTCTTCAAGCAAATCCAAGTTTTCCATCAGCTGCTGATCATTGGATTCTTGCTCAAAGGCTTCAGTCCTCAGGGTTGGCATACCGATCTCAACCGGAATTACTGCTTCTGTACCATAGGCCAGTGAAAAGGGAGTTTCAGAGGTGGGCGTTCTTCTGGTTGTTCTGTAGGACCAAAGAACTCTAGGGAGTTCTTCTGCCCACTTCCCTTTGGCTTTTTCCAACCTTTTCTTTAACCCGTCGATGATCGTTCAGTTGGTGACCTCTGCTTGCCCATTTGCTTCTGGATGGCCTGGGGAGGCAAAGTGTTGCCTAATGCTGAGGTTTTCACAGAATTTCTTGAAGCCCTTACCCGTGAACTGTGTCCCATTGTTAAAGATAATCACACGTGGTATGTCGAACCTGCAAACAATATTCCTCCAGGTGAAGCTCTCAACTTCCTTTTCTGTGATATGTGTTAGAGCTTTAGCTTCGGCCCACTTAGAGAAGTAGTCAATGGTCACCAGGAGGTACTTCCTGTTTGGTGGTGCCTTTGGTAATGGATCTACGATATCCATCCCCCACTGAGCAAAGGGCCACAGACTTGGAATCGGGATGAGCTCATGATGAGGTTGGTGTTGATATGGGGCAAACCTTTGACATTTGTCGCACTTCTGAACATACTCCTTAGCCTACTTTAGCATGCTAGGCCAGTAATAGCCCTGAGACAGAGCTCAGTGAGCTATGGTTCTGCCCCCATTATGATTTTCGCAAATTCCCTCGTGTATTTCAGCCAAGACATATTGTGATTCTTCTGGGGTTAAGCATTTTAACAGAGGTTGAGAATACGACCTTCTGTAAAGCTTGTTGTTCAGGATCAGGTACCCAGCCGCTTTGATTCGGATTCTCCTAGCTTTATTTTTGTCTTCTGGGAGGAGCCCGGATTACAGGTACTGGAGGATTGGAGTCATCCAGTTCTGGGGCTGTTCAGCAATTTGAGCAACTTGGGCTTCCTCTATGCTAGACCCTAGCTGATAGGAGATTTTTACTGTGGAGTTTGCTTCGGATTTTAGGCGGGACGCCATGTTAGCCAAAGCATCTGCTCTGCAATTCTGACTTCTTTCAATTTTCTGGATAGTGAATGCCTAGAAGGAATGCTTCAAGTGGTTCACCAGTTCGGAGTACCAGAACATCCTATCATCTTTAATGGCAAATTCTCCCAGGACTTAGCTTACCACCAGTTGGGAGTCTGAGAAGACTCTGAGGTTCTGAGCCTCATATTCCAAGGCAAGCTTCATGCCTAAGATTAGAACTTCATATTCTACTTCATTGTTGGAAGCTTTGAATCCCAGGCTGACTGCTTTTTCTGACGTGAGCCCATCAAGGGACTGTAGTACCAGGCCTACTCCCGAACCTTGATCGGTTGACGATCCATCGATGTAGAGTAGCTAGGTCCCCGAGGTTTCAATGAGTTGTGCCTTGTCTTGGAGTGCCGGGGTGAACTCGGCAACAAAATCAGCCAAGGCCTGCCCTTTGATGGAATTTCGGGGTACATATGATATGTCAAATTCCCCTAGCTCCACAGACCACTTCACTAATCTTCCCGATACCTCAAGTTTCCTCAGTATTGACTTCAGAGGATAGGCAGTTGGGATCTCAATTGGATGAGCTTCGAAATAAAGTCGGAGTTTTCGAGCTGATATGACCAAGGCATAGGATAGCTTCTCCACCTCTGGATATCTTTTTTCCGTGTCAAGTAGTGCCCTACTGACGTAGAATATGGGCCTCTGTACTCCTCTATCCTGTCTGACTAATGCGGAGCTGACCGCGTTTTCAGAAACTGCAAGGTACAAGAGTAGCTTTTCACCCTGTACTGGTTTTGACAGAAGCTCTGGAGAGGCTAGATACTCCTTTAGCTCTTGAAAAGCTTTCTCGCATTCTTCCGTCCACTGCAAAGCCTTATTGCCCTTCAGAGCTTTGAGGAAAGGTAGGCAGCGATCAGTGAATTTTGAGATGAATCTGCTTAGTGTCACGATTCTGCCATTCAGTGCCTGAATCTCCTTCCTGGTTCTTGGTGACTTTAGTCTAGTCAGAGCTTAGATCTGAGTGGGGTTTGCTTTGATACCTCTCTGAGAGACAATGTATCCCAAGAATTTTTCCTTCGTAACCCCGAAGGTACATTTCGAGGGGTTGAGCTTCATCCTGTACTGTCTGAGGATATCGAAGGTTTGGGCTAAGTGCTGGAGGTGACTACCTTTCTACAGACTCTTAACCAGCATGTTGTCGATGTATACCTCCATGGTACTGCCGAGCAGTGGGCTGAACATCTTGTTCACCAACCGCTGATAAGTGGCTCCAGCGTTCTTTAAACCGAAAGGCATTACTCTGTAGCAGTAGAGCCCTCGTTAGGTTATGAAGGCTGTCTTCTCTTGGTCTAGAGGGTACATCTGGATCTGGTTGTACCCAGAGTAGGCATCCATGAAGCTCATGAGCTCATGCCCGCAGTGGCGTCAACTAGTTGGTCTATCGTTGGCAGTGGAAAGCTGTCTTTGGGGCACACCTTATGGAGGTTGTATAATCAACGCAGACTCTCCATTTGCTATTTTTCTTCTTGACCAGCACGGTGTTGGCTAGCCACTTGGGATAGAACACTTCTCGTATCATCCTGGCTTCAAGCAACCTCTGGACTTCTTCATCTATAATCTGATGCCGTTCAGGAGCAATCGGTCTTCTCTTCTGTCTGACTGGTGGATGATCTGGATCTACCATTAGCTTGTGAGTTATGAGGCTAGGGTCTATACCCTTCATGTCCCTGGTTTCCCAAGCAAATATAGAGAGGTTGTTTTTCAGAAACCTGACTATATTTTCCTGCTCAGTGTGCGTCAGATCTGGGCCGATACACAAATAATGCCCTTTTGCTTCTGAACTGACCAACACTTTGATGGGCTCGCCAACAGGTTTGGCTCGGCTGTCTCGTCCCCTTGGGCTCAGGGGTTCTTCAATGCTGGATGGGCAAACTTCCACCTCGGGAGTGTGGGTGAGAACTGGATCTGCACAGTCACGAGTGTACTGTAATTGCTATTTGGGGGCCTTCTCCTTGAGGGCAATAGCATGACACTCCCGGGAAGTTGGCTGACACCCTCTGATAGAGTGAACGTTCAGGTTGTGGACGTACTTCAGACACTGATGGAGGGTCGAGGTGACCACCCCTATCTGGTGCAACCAAGGTCTCCCGATTATGACGTTGTAGGGAGATTTGATATTCAGCACCATGTACTCCGAGATGGTGGTCTTCTGCCCTTCACCCTCTTCTACAGTAGTAGGAAGGTCGATTCTCCCCAATGGGGTGCTGAGATTGCCATCAAAAGCTGCCATCACGGCAGTAGTGGGCTTGATGTTGTCGTGGTCCATTCCCATCTGTTTAAGTGGCTCGTGGAACAGTATGTTGACGGAGTTGCCAGTATCGACCAAGACTCTCTTGATCTCGAAGTTGGCAATTTTGAGAGTGATGACGAGGGCATCACTGTGAGAGCAGTGTACCCCTGCTAGGTCTTGTTCAGTGAATTGGATCTCCGGTGCTGGCTTGAGCCTTTTTTCCATGTTGGAGATCAGTAATACGTTCGGGGCAGCTCTGGCCTCCCGAACATATCTCTTTCTTGCCCTGTTGGACGTTCCTATGATAGGGGAGTCAGCATGGAGGACGTAGATGACATGGTTGTTCTGTCTCTGAGGCTCGTTTCGTCCTTCCCTCTGCTCCTGCCTCTGCTTGGGCCTTTGGTCTGGCCGTTGTTGAGGCTTGTCTTCTTGGGGGTTCTGCCTTCCGTCTTGCTTGACGAACTCCCGAAGATGCCCCTTCTTTATGAGCTGCTTTATCTCATACCGGAGGGTCCTGCATGAGTTAGTAGTATGTCCATGATCTTTATGAAAATTACAATACTTACTTTGGTCCCGAAGGCTGGGATCTCCTTTGATCGGTTCCGGCCACCTCAGGTTTTCCTGATCACGAATCTGCCGAAGAACCTGGTTCGGTGTAGTGTTCAAAGGAGTGAAGTTGGTGAACTCCCTTGGTCTGGAATTGTACATAGTTCTGGGTGCTGTTCTTTTCTCTGGGCTCCTGGCCCTCTTCTTGCTGGAGTCTCTTCTATGGTCCTCCTTCTTGTGATCCTCCCTCTTTGGATTATCCCTCTGGGTCTGATCTTTACCCTTCTGGGATGTGCGGTTGGCCTCTTCCAGGTTGATATATTTTCTGGCCCGATTCATTAGTGCAGCCATGTCCGCTGAAGGGCTCTTTGTCAAGGAGTCTCTGAAGCCACCGTGAGCAAGCCCAACAGTTAAGGCAGCTACAAGGAATTTTGGGCTACAGTCAGTGATCTTCGTGAGTTCGGCATTGAGACGTGCAATGTAGGCTCTGAGGGACTCCTCCTTAGTCTGTTTGACATTTAACAGGAACTCTGGTCCCCTTCTGAGCCTTCTGCTGGTCATAAACCTGTCCAAGAATTGTCTACCGAGCTCATAGAAGCTGGTAATTGAGTTCGGAGGGAGGTTGTGGAACCACTTCAGAGCAGTTCCCTTTAAGCTGGTGATAAAAGTTTGGCACATGAAAGCATCAGAGGCACCGTGAAGGGCTATTGTATGCTGGTAGTGCGAGAAATGATCTTTTGGATCTCCAGACCCATCGTACAGGGTGAACTTGGGCACCATGAACTTTCTGGGCCTTTCTTTTGACATGATGGCGTGAGTGAATGGGGTGGCCAGTCTTCCGAGCAGCCTGACCAACTTGTCTTGCTCTGGAGGGTTCTGAGGTCCTCTCAAGGCAATTGTTCGGTCCATAGACTCGGCAATTTCCTCTACCCTCCGCGAGTCTCTGCGTTTGACATCTTGCGAACCCTGCCTAACAGCCTCGGCTTCAGGGTAGTAGGGTTGAGTACGTCCTTCGGACGGAGGAGGGTTTCGAACCGGCGAGATTGGTGCTGCATGGGGATGAGGCTCCTGTGGTGCCGGATGTGCTCCCGAAGCCCTTGGAGTTGGGGCTTGAGTAGTGCTCCAGTAATGGACGTCAGGGACGAAGGCTGATGTTCCCCAGCCTGGAGCTGCTGACGGCTGTGGATCTTTGCCAACGCGGGCAACACCCTGAGGGTGCCCGGGCTGGTTATTTGGAGCCTGCTCATGGGGCTCTTCATTCTCCATGGTAATAGGGGGTTGAGTTCCTGCAGTAATATTGACCGGTGGGTTAGGAGGGTTCGTCCCTTGATTTTGTGTAAGCGTTGCCAGCATTCTAATGATGGCAAGCAACTGTTCTTGCACCAGTTCATTGTGTCGTTTGATCGATTCGATCTCTTGTCACATGGGATTAACCGTTGGCCCCCTTGCTCGTGGAGCAGGCGGTTGACGTTGAGAGCTTTGTGGAACCTGAGTATTCTGTCGCGTTCGGAGATTTGGGGCCATAGTTTTTCGTTTGAAAGAGATGAGTTTGTGAATAGAGCACTTGAAGATTAGTTGTTCCCACAGACGGCGCCAAACTGATGCTGCACTTTTTGACTCGCAATAAGTATGGGCTTCGTGACCTGTAGAACACTCAGGAAGATGATCAAAGGACCACTGGATTGGCTCCGACGGTAGCCGTTCCGATGCTTAAGTAAGTAAAAGAAATTGAAAGATTGTATTGAAAGCCAAAGAATGAGCATGAAAATAAAGTGTACCTTTAGGGTTTAATTTATAGACCGTGGCCTTCCTAAGTTAATTAGGATTCGGAGCCATGAATGTAGGGATTTGATCATCGGAGATTGCAGTTACCTTGTGGAGTATTGCATAGAGATAATCATAGATTGTAGTTTCTTTGTTGAAGACTGTTTCCTTGTTGAAGGCTGTTTTCTTGTTGAAGACTGTTTCCTTGTTGAGGATTGCTTCCTTATTCCCTGCTCGGCATCCGCTAAGGCGGTGACGAGATCTGGAGTGTTGGTCTGGATCCTGTAATTAACTCTGAGATCCTTATCAGGATATATGTGCTTTGGAGGCATATGCTTGGCCACTTCCGACCTTTTGTGCTGATCTGGATGCTCGAGCTCTTAGCCATTGGCTGAGTGAGAGCTAAGTTAGCCGAGCATGAGTTGGATTCATGCTCATACGTGTCAAGTGCTGATTGACCTGCTCTTTTATGGTATATCAATATATATATGTATGTATGTATTAATATAGTAAAAAAGGTCTCACCATAATGAATGTGACACGTCCTGAATGTTAGTTACTTACAGTCTTTTAAATAGAAAAGAAATCCTATCCTAATTAGGAGGATTAACATCAAATCCTGAAACCTTATCAAGCAAGTAACAAATTCTATCCAGTATGAAAAATTGATCAGTATATTCAAAGACACAATGATTCTTATTCACATGTATATTATATTTATTTTTTCTTTCAATACTAGTATACTGCTATGGAGCAGTGCCCCCTCTTTTGAATTCAACTCATCGAAAAAAATCTTACTTGGATCAAACTTCTTGTATGGACACGTTATTGAGGATATAAAAATAGATAGCTACACATATTCAAGTAGTGGATCAAACTTGTACAATATCAATACACAACGGAACTTTCAATAAGTTTGGATAGAATTATAATTCCAAGTCTGCCGACACATTCGGGGTGGATCAATCCTCTGTTAATTGCTCCTATCTTGTTGAACAATATTTGAACACCCATCTCATTATATATCAAGTAGGAACAAGTCTGTCTTTGGACGACTACTTTGTTAGCAATGGATCAGATGGCCAAAACAATTTATGGGAAGAGTAATCACTCTACACCATCCATGTTACATAGATCAAGATTGGATTTCCTGCTTTTATCTTCATATTGCAATACACAGACCAAGATTGGATTTCTTGTATTATATTAGATGGAATTTGGCAACTAGAGCATGAATCCGCCCTATTTTGGGCAGATCATAGTCCATAGATTAATGAAGTTATTGTCAACGACCCTTCTTGTAGTTCCAAAAATTACAGTGTCCAAGCCGGCCATGAAAAACCCACATATATAGAAAAGCCTATCTCTTCGCCTAACCATGTCTTTTTGAGATTTTGTGCAGGTGAAAACCAAGGCCAAAATGCTTTCACTGAATATTATAAAGTTGCGCACATTAGCAACACAAAGTAATTCAGGATCTCCAACCCTTACTAACCATGACTTGACGATCAATGGCTCTGGTTATTTAAAGTATGAATTGGACAACTTGAGTTTAAGATCCATGTATTTCTATCTTGTTAAAATCCTGAAGAAAACCAGCAAGTAGATATAGTGACTCTGAAATCTGAATCTTTGGCCACTAGTTCCATCTGATAGTAGGGATTATTTCGTCGATGCTACCACTTTCAATCTCCCTAAGTTGTTCCAAAATCTGCAAATGTGACCTATGTTTTGCGATCTTTTCGATGAGACTTTGATTGCAAAGGCAACTGTATGCTAGTATCGGTTCGTCGACAAATTATCCTCTCGGTTTGATGATTATGGCATTTGGATTCGACAGAACGAATTATAGTTATTCTGGAGCATAAGATGATTTCTGGCAAGGCAATCCCTTTTGCTTCACTTGGATAGCCAACCCCGTAAAATGCTCCTAATTTTTATGTTGGCATTGCCACATTGGGGCCTACAACAACAAGAGGAGCAAAAGATGGATTTTGGCCAAGTAATTCCTTTGTTAAAGCAACCCCAGCAGAAACCTTACCATTTAGATTATGGCAGTCAAGGTCATGTCCAACAGTCAAGGTCATGTCCAACAGTCAAGGTCAACAACAGCTCCCATCCTACCTAGATATACATGTCTAACTCTTCAAGGTTCTTTTGAAGCAACAAATTATGCATTGTTGTTGGAAAGGCAGAAAGAAAGATGGCCAAAGGCTTTAGCTAGCTACTTTATCGATGTACTTAATTGATGTAATTTATGGGTTGATCAGACTACTTGATCATATTAACATCATCAACTTGTTCTAAAAATAGATTGCCATAAACCCCACATATTGGGCTCTACATTAGATCTTCCAAAAGGCCAGCCAACAGATCTTCCAAAGAGATCTTCACCTACACATATTTGAAAGAGCTCAGCGTGCAAATCTTTCAAAGAAGTTGGTATCAGTTGACAGTATACCTTTAATCCAGGACTGATCCAAAAATCCTATGTTAAGGTGCTAGATGTCATAGATCAAACTTCTGAACTAAAAATCTTGAGCCCAACGGCTAAGAGTTATAATCTAAACTTGTCCAGACCCCTAAAAATCTTGTATTCTTTATGAGTGTTACAAGTTTGGACCCTATTGCAGCGTTTCCACCAGACCTCTAAAAATCTTGTATTTTTTACAAGTGTTATATGTCTGTATACTATTGTAGCGTTGCCACCAGACCCCTAAAAACCTTGTATAAGTGTTATAGGTCTGTATACTATTGCGGTGTTGCCACCAGACCCATAAAAATCTTGTATTTGTTACTAGTGTCATAGGCCTGTATACTATTGCAGCGTTGCCATCAGACCCCTAAAAACCTTGTATTCATTAACAGTGTTACATGTCTGTATACCTTGTTATTGGAGCATTACCACCAGACCCCTAAAAACTTTGTATCTATTACAAGTGTTACATGTCTGTATATTTTATTACTGAGGCGTTGCCACCATGTACATATCCTTAAAAACCTTATATTTACTATAAGTGTAACATGTCTGGTCCATTTATTTATGTGGCATTGCTACCATGTACAGACCTCCTAAAAACCTTATGTTTACTATATGTGTTATAAGTTTGGTTCATTTACAATTGCAGCATTGTCACCATGTACAAACCCCTAAAAACCTTATTTCTACTATAAGTGTTACAGGTCTGATCCATTTACAATTGCGGAGATATAAGTGTTACAGATCTGGTCCATTTATCTATGCGGTGTTGCCACCTATTCGCATCCTTAAAAACCTTATATCTATTATAAGTGTTACAGGTCTAAACCATTTAATGTGGCGTTGTCACCTATTCAGACCCCTAAAATCCTTATATTTATTATAAGTGTTACAGGTCTAAACCATTTCTCTATATGGCGTTGCCACCTATTCAGACGCCTAAAAACCTTAGATTTATTGTAAGTGTTAAAGGTTTGAACATTTCATTTAATTAAGTCTTTTGCAACGATTTCTCAAAAGGACAAAAGACTTGATTTAATTCATACTTCAGGTTAATTATGGAAGTCAACAAAATCAATATGTAGCCAGGCACACAAGATGGAACTTGGAAATTTAAAGCCAAAAAGTAAGGGCAGGTTCTTTCCCTTGCACTGAAGCCTCCAATTGGCCAGACTAGGGAAGATCGACAACAAGTTTTACCGTTCCAACATCTTCCTCGTCCTCTTCCATCATCTCAACCTCTGAAACCAGAACCTCATGCAGTCCAGTAACGTCGAGAGTGGGGTGGAGCTTGAAGAGCTTCTTCTTACACATATGGTAGTCGTAGTCAATAAATTCTCCCCCCTAGCCTACCAACCTCAGCCTTCAAATCCTTCTTGGTCTGAGCCATGGCCGTTTCCACGATCTCAACCAACTTTTGAGCAACTTCAATTTTGAACTCTGTCAGTTTCTTCTTGGTTGCCTCCAAGTCTTCAGCTAGAGCATTCATTTCTGACTAAAGAATGAAGTGGGCATTGACAGTTTCCTTCACATTCTTTTTAACATTGGAGGCCGTATATTGGGTAGTGCCCAACTGAAGATGGAGCTCATCTAGTTCGCTCTGGAGCTTGTTGATTTGTTCCGTATCATTGAGGTTGTCCACAATGACAACCATTACATGAGATGCAGATAGAACACAAGAAAATTGGTTAAATACAAAAATGAAACAAAAAAAATTTATATACATAAATTTTATTGAAAGGCAATACGCTGCCTTGAAGAAATCGAATGCATGACTAGTAGGGGGAAATGATCAAGACTTAGCTAAGGCCATTAGCCCTTTCGAACGTAGGACATCAGTTCTTCTAAGCTCAAGTCATCAGCTCTTTTATGCTCAAATCATCTACTTTTTTGAACTCAAGTGACCAGCTTTTCTGAGCTCAGTTCATTAGCTATTCTAAAGAACTTGGATTGGCTCATCCAGCATGATTTGTTCACCAACTCTTTTAAAAGATTTCAGTACAATTCTTTCTAACTCAAGATTTTATTAGTATAGATCGATATTACTAGTTCCTAACCCTATTAACCAATGGGCAAGGATCAGGAAGTGTGTGTGTGGGAGGGGGGCTAACTGCTATGGTAAAAAATGTCCCACCACAATGGATGCAACAAGTGTACTCCTAATGTTAGCTACTTAGAAGGAATATATCTAAAATGACAAGTCTTTTACATAGGAAATGAATCATATCCCAATTAGGAGGATTAACATATAATCCTTAAACCTTGTTAAGAAGTAATGAATTCTATTCAATATGGGAAACTGCCAAAATTAAGGACTTTCAACCCCTATAAATAAAGGGATCAGGTATGTTCAAAGACACAAGTGATTCTTATTTACACATATATATTATATTTATTTTCTCTCTTTATTGACTTGATCGTCGAAGAGTCTTTTTTTTTTTTTTTTTGCAAGTCATTCTTGCCGGATCACAGGCATGGATAATTTTTTTAGCAACAACACAATACTAGCTGCACACGGCATTCATTCTTCAGTTTGATGGTATTCACTTTTTGCAAGCTTGTTGGATATAACTTGTATAATTAAACTATTTTAACATAAATTTAAAATTTTAATCAACACACCTACGTCCAAAAATAGAGATTAATAGTTTAAATCTTAATTTGGACAATAATGGATGTGTGTGTGTGTGTGTGTGAATTATATATGAATTAAGAGAGTTGGTATCTCCCCCATGTCTTCATGTAAGAGGTTGAATGGCAAATCCTTTTTTTTATTATAAAAAAAGAGCATTTTTTTGTGGTTAGTGATCTCGAGTAAGGCTTCCAACTGAGCTGAGATTATGTTAGCTTAACCTAATCTACAATAATTAAAAGCCCAATTAAGCTTAGGTCAATGTTAGAGAATATAATAATAAAGTTACACCCTCTCTAATAGCTTAAGCTTTTAGACGAGTTGGTGGTTTAACATGGTATCAGAGCAGGCCAAAGGTCCTGAGTTCAAATCTCACCGTCACCCAAAAAAATATGAATTGACACTTGTAGGCTCAAAGTGGTCACACGTGAGAGGGCGTGTTAGAGAATATAATAATAAAGTTACACCCTCTCTAATAGCTTAAGTTTTTAGATGAGTTGGTAACTTCACAGTCAACACGTTTAAGCTAACATTTCTGATCTTTAAATCTACACCTAAATAATGACATAAATGTATTGGATTTTTTTTATCTAAAAAAATGGAGCAAAAGAAGAAAATGGAAAAAAAGAAAAGAAAAGAAAAGAGAAATAAATGCTTACAGGCTCGCAAAATCATATTAAAGTTAAACCCAATAAATAAATAAATGTCAACACTCAGAGCTGTCTGTCTGGACAGTCCAATTGCCTCTTCAAGTTGAAATTTTAAATGCAAAACAAGTGATGAAAATATAAAAGGTCTAAAATGGCATCTCTGAAGGGCCTCAATCAGGACCACTGAAAGTCTGCCCGAGCGCCGGGGTCAGGGCCCAACTAGTCAACTTTACACATAGGCCCAATTCTTGATTCCAATTTACCGAAGCCCAAGAAACAAAAAGGTCAAAAATAAAATTCAAAATGGCCCATGCAGGTCTCGAACCTGCGACCTTCGCGTTATTAGCACGACGCTCTAACCAACTGAGCTAATAGGCCAGTTGTTTTGTATTTGACGTTTAATTTATTTAACACATGACCAACCCTAAGGACATAACGGTCCTTTTGCAAAAGATTAAATTGGGTATTTAGCCATATCCAAATGAGTTGTATTGTTTTCGGTTATGATGGAAGGGTGGATACAAATGGTTTCCTTATCTTCTTTTCTTTCCCACTAAAGAACAGAAAAAAGAACACAGCAAACAAATAAGCCTTGCATTACACTCTCTCTCTTTCTCTACATTCATAGAAATGCTTGAAGCTATAATGAGTTTCACAGTTATAAAGCCACATATCCACACGGGTTCTGTCCAAACAACAAAAGTGGAATTGTACCCATTATCAAAATCAGTAAATATTATTGCTGTCCAATTCTATTTCTGTTGTTGAATTCCATTTGATTGTTTATATAATTAAGGATGAACTTCTTTCTTGCTTCTTGCAGCTTAGGCAATGTTCAAGCTCTAGATTTAGCAATGGATGGCCTCAGGTAATTAGCATATACATGAAGAAGCTCTTGATTACTACCACAGCTACTGCATATTCAATATTAATTTCCTCTGTTTGGTTGTCCAGAAAACTGAGTTCATATTTCTCAGCAACCAAATAGAAAAGTAAATTTTCAGAAATTAATTTCCATGGGTATTTACCACATATTTAGCATAGAAAAATTTAATATAATTTTGGGAATTATAACAGATTGAGGGCAGCAAGAGCAAGAGAGCTTCTTTAAGCAAAGTGAATGCTTTACCAGACTGGCCACTAATGGCAGTTCTAGTTGAACATATGGAAGGCCAAAGAGACCTCATAACCCACAAATCTATTTGGCACCTCAATGATGAAACCATAAAGAATGTCTGTAAGTATATGATTACTCACTCACTCTTCCTCTCCTCTTTTTCTTAAATGGGTATTTTTGGAATTTGAGTTATTATTATACTTGCTTTTCTTTTCTTTTTTTCAATCATTTTCCTCTTCTTTCTACCATAGATACTCTTTACATCATGTTCACATGTTGGGGATGTTGTTTCTTTGGTTCCACAAAAGTAAGCATTTCTATTTTTTCCCCTTTGTGATAATTTATATTATTGGGAATTAGTAAGAGTTTTGAATTGGTTTCTAATTAACAATGGGGATATTATAGGATCCATACTATGATTCAGAACAGTATAGGAAAGATGGAGGAGATGGTACAGGCCATTGGGTCTATGAGAAGGTATAATTTTCTTTTCTTTGTGATCATTTTAGAAGGAAAATCTCATTAATTTGGTGGGATATAATTAAGAAGCTTTTGCTGTTGATTGAAGCTATTACTCTTTGTTTCTGTCAAGAAGAAAGTTGGTAATAGGTTTTAAAAATTGGAATCTGTCTAATTTTTTTGGAGAGTTTGATGAGCTTCACATTGGCATTGAAAAGTTTTCAATCAATTTTAAAATATCCTTATTATTCACTAACTTTGTATTAGACTTTAAAATTTTTTTAGAAAAATTCTATAAAAGGTTATGATGATATATTGAGACCAATTGAATAAAATCTTTAGTATAAATCATTGCAATTTAAGGGGAATCAGTGAAAGGATATCAATTAAACTCATAAATCTCAAATAACAGAAATTTACCCTTTTATTTTAAGTCAAATATTTGTTCAAATTGATACTATAGATTTAGATAAATCATATCTTGTAATTTTTTTTTGTCAATTCACTTTCTTTTATCCTTTCTTTTGTATCCGTAAAGTATCTGTAGATGACTTTTTAATTAGTTCCCGTCAAATCCTAGGACTATACACTGGACAGACGGTGAAAACTATCAAATAAGAGTATGGAAGGGGCAGATGAATTTTTCAGATCATGAATTAGTAATTACGTCCACTTTATAAACAAAAAAAAATTCCTAATTGTTCTGATTTTTCTATTTTAGAAATGAAATATTTACGAAATCTCCATAAATAGGATCAAATCTTATTCCATGATTTTTATACGACATTCCTCTTTCTTATTCTTAAACAAGTCCTCGAGATTTAAAAACCAATCGTAATGATTGGGATGAAAGAACGAGCCCGAAACCAATTCATTTCAATTGGCTGTTTTTGCGTTAATTGTTACTCCATCAATCTTATTGATTGGAGTATACTTTTACCAGTCCAATCGAGTAGGATGGAGATTAAGAATGTATGGTTTTACAGCAAGAAGACATTGAAGAATCTGCTAGAGCAGAGTTATGGCGAGAGGAGCTGATTGAGGAAATTGAGCAGAAGGTTGGAGGGCTAAGAGAGTTGGAAGAAGCTGGCAAGAAGGAGGAGGAGCTTGTTAAGTGATTTTTTTTTGTATTTCTGCATTTGATTCCAAGGATTTTAGAGTGCAGACAATGTTGTATATAACACCCAACCTTTATATGCTCTAAATTGCTGTATAAAGCAATGGTGAAAATAGTTTTACGAAATTTGATTTGGCATGCTTCAAATTAGCATTCTTCATCAACTCAAGAGACATTAACTTTTGAGACCGAAATCTCATCTAAGATGGTAAAGTTTTTTTTACAAACGCAACTCAAATTCAAAGTTTAAGCATATGCATGTGCGCACACAAACTTAAAAGTATACTTTTTTCCTCTGCTATTGTTGGATTAAAAAAAAAAGAGATATTAACTTCTAGAAATAGTTGAAACTTCTAACAAAAAGGAATTATTTCATCTTGCTAAACGGACAATTGTACTTGGTCCTTGTTCTATTGAACTGATGAACCGTGGTTGTCGGTTCTGCACTAGATTAGCCACCGCTTGATTGAGCATCTGGATCTATTTAAGTTTATCCTTCATTCTTGAATTAAGTAGGCTCCCGATTGTTAGAACACTTAGTTGGGCATGGTTGTTGTGGCGATGATTAGTTTCTCTGTTTAGGATGTAGAGTTGGAGCCATTGGTGTTATAGGGTTTATAGTAGAAAACAAACGTTTCTCACAAACGACATCAAATTGTTGTGGTTGATTTCTATTTATCCTGAATCAATGATAGATAACTCTTGATCTCGAACCTGCAAAATGGATGGTTAATTATCACTAGAAGGAGTCCATTGAAGAACTCTTTAATAACTAAGTTTGATTCATATAGTTAAAAAGTGTAACTTAAGTCAAGAATTAGGGCATACCATTTGGGCAAACTATTGCTCTCTTTTTATAGGCATGTACATGCCATTTTTAATAAGATGTGGATGAAGAAAAAATCAATCGAGATTGTGTTTGTCTCTTTGTGACACTTTTCTAATTGGATTCTGCCATGAGCTTGATAATTATCATGCTCAGTTTGGTATTGAGAGGTGAGGTGAGTTCTGACTACTTTTTCTGAATGAGACTTGCCCACTAACTTCATTTTTAATATAATATATGTTTGATTTTCAATTTTTTATTATGTGATGTAAATTTTTTCTATACTTTTTTTTCATAACAAGTATAATCTAAAGAAATATAATAATTCTTTAATTTGTTTCATAAGGCCAACTTCTATCAGAATTCTCCAATTCATAGTTTGTAAAATGAGACTCTAAGCTCTAACTTGATCAGATTAGAAATAAACAAAAAACTTGTGACTACAAATTTAAGTTTGCATTTCATGAGAGACAAGTAAGCAATTCTCATGATACTGTCCCCTTTTTCTCATGGGACATCATACAGTTCTCATTTTTCTGTATCATTTAAATGCATTCTTTTATTCAGGGTTGTTTGAGAATTCTTCAAATTGGATTAAGTCAGAACCACATCTATTAAGTTATCTGATTTTTAAGAAAACCAACTATTCTCTTATCTGACTTTGTTCACATTTTAAGTATTTTTTAAGACCAGATATGAACTAATATATTGTTAAAAGTACTTACCAAACAACAAAAAATTTAAAACCAGTTCATCTGTATTCTACAAAACTAGTTCTAACATTTTCCAAACAAACTCTCATTTTCGACTATTAGCCAAAGATTGATAAATTCTTCATCCCTACGAGATATAGGAGAAAACCAAACATGCAACTCTATTGGTACGAGATTCCTAATATATATATATATATATATATATATATATATATTACGCTTCATTCTATTCCTGATGCTATTTCATTCCTGTCTTATTTTATTATATCAAATGTTATATATATAGAAAATAGTTGTAAGTGTTAGAATCAACACCTGCAATCGAAAAACAGTAGGGAGCTTGGGAGCGTCACTGTTGATAAAGCTCCATTCCACTGTTGCGAACTCCTTTTGCGTGAGTTGTGAGAGATTTTGTGAGAATCTTCTTCGTTATGTGATTGCATGTGAGTTGTATTGCATGTTGTTCTCATTGTTTTGTGTGCATTGTTTTATTTCCTAGTCTGTGGAGTATCTTCTTGGTTGTTAGGTTGGTGGTTAGTAAAAAGGTCCATTGAGCTATGTTTAATTCTATATTATCTTCCTAATTTTTCTTCTGCCATGACCCTTTTATAACTAAAAATCATGGATTATTTTTGTTGTTTTGCCTTTTTTTTTTGGGCTAAGTCATGTCCTTTTTTTTTTATTTTTTGTGTTTTACAATAGGCAAAAAATCATATTTGCATTAGAAAAACATTGTTTTTCATATGATGTAACCAAACATGTTTATTTATTTATAAAAGATTAAGTGCACAATGTTTTTTAGTATATGATAGCCAAACAAATAGGAATTTGGCTCGATTGCATCACCCTAATATTTGGAAGAAAAAAAAATGAAGTAACATGTTTCGATGCCTTTTAAGGTTATATCGACCCAAATGTTTAATCAAATGAAGTAACTTTTTTTTTTTTGGGTTTTTGAGTTTGAGTTTAAGCTTAATCTTGATCTTGATATTCATGATCTTATGCCTAAGACTAGCCTCTCCTCCTGAAATTAGTGGGCTTTGGAAAAAAAATTGTAGTTTCGATTTATTTAACTTATTTTCTGTAGTTAAAAATGCATATAGTTTTGATAAAAGTTGACATTGTAATTATTTTAATTTTATTGTGGAAATTTGACCCTCCTCCTCCAATTTCAGACCTCTCTTTCTGTATTTTTCTTCTTCTTCTTCCCTTCCTTTCTTTCTCTGCGCCTCAGCCTTTCTGCTATCCTCTTTTCCTCACCGATTCTCAAATTTTATTTTCTTCTCGTTTCTTGATTTCCGGTAACACCATACATATATATATATATATATTTATAGCTACTCACCACTGCCACCTTTCTCTCTCTAGAATTTTCAGCCATCTTTGTCTCTTTTCCTTTCTCTAGAATTTTCAGCTTCTGTGGTCAATTTTTCCTTTCTTGCATTTATTTGTTCAAGATATTTTTACATATTATATTCATATAATCTATGTATTTACACACACACACAACCGACTTCATTTTCTCCATTCTTCTTCGAACTTTCCACAGCTTTCTTCCACCCTCTTCTTCTTTCGGTTTTATTCCTTTTTATTTCATTTCTCTTTTTATTTTATTTCTTTTCATTATTTTATTATAAATATCACCATATGTTTACACACACATATATATATATATATATTTATATATGTATATCACCATCTGTTCACACACACATACACATATATTTTTATATAGATATATTTAAATACACCCATATATCTCTACTCACGTACACCTTTCCCGTAATTGTCGGGTTCCCAATACGGTAGCATTCGGGTATTCGAAATTGCCTCACTCACCCTTATGCTTCGTTTGTTGAACATGTCATCAATTTATACATCAAATTTTATTTAAATAATAAATTAGTGTTTAATTCGAAATTACATGTCATGACCCGGTTCAACTCGGCCGGTTACAGTCCAATTCGGATCAGGATATTACATGTTTCTTCTATTTCTCAAAAATATATTATGATGATATTATTTGTGTCCATATGTTTTGATAGCATAATATTGGAAACATCCAAAAGGCTAAAATATGAAATTTTGGACAATTCAGCCATATTATGAAATTGAACTTTGTTTCTGAAAATTAGCTCTGCCAAGATCTCTGCTTTTTCCTTGAGCAATCCTTACTTTTATACATCTTTCTTATAAAACAATTTTGTCCTTTATGGACAACAACTAAAAGTATGCTAACTTATAATGAGGAATCAGTGGGTTAAGTAATTAGTTGAATTTTATTTAATTTTTTTTTAATTATAAACTAAGAATCAGAATAGCTTATCGCAGGAATTGAAGGGATGACAGCCTTCAAGTAAGAAAAGTGTAAAAGTGTAGGATTGAATATCAAGACTTTTTTGGAGCTCGAATCTGATTTTTGAAACCAAGAAGTTTCAAACAGCTTCAATTATCAATTCAATTACACTATGTTTGAATGGAAAGAATTAGAAATAAAGAGAAGGGAAAGAGAAAGAAGTGGAAATTATATCATATTTGTTTTAAAAATTAGGAAGGAAAGAGAGGGAGAGCTTAACTCTCATTTAAGCAATTTTGTTATCCTTCTAAAAGTGGGAGGAAACAGAGGGAAATGAAATAAGTATTTAACGAATTTTTAATAATACCAATATTATTCTTAAAATTGTAAAAGCTAAAATAAAAATAACACATCTATCCTAAAGCATCCAAATACACATCCAAATCATTTCCTTTCCCTTTTTTTCTTTATCATTCCCAAACAAGATGAAAGGATTATATTAGTCTTTCATCTCTTTTACTTTCATTAGTTATCTAAATATAAAAGAGGGATTACCCTTTCCTCTCCTCTCATTTCTTTTCCCTCATAACTAATACTCTCCTCTCATTTCCTTTTCCTCTTAATTATCTAAACGGACTGTTAAAGAATTTGTGAAGTTTAACCTTGTGAATTTTATTGTTGCGCAATTGGAGAAATTCGAGGTCAGATGGAATTTGCAAATGAATCACTATATTAATTATAATTTATACTATTATAAAATTATAATTTCATTCGAGCACTTATGTAAATTCCACAAAAATCACAAGACTCATCACAAGTGCAAGTCTATCCAATTACCTATTAAATTTTTGCAAACAAGTTTTTTCATAATTTTGATGGTAATTTATGTCTACCTTTCTATTTACTTGTTAAATACCTTTAAGTATTAATTTAATAATTTAATCTAATTTTTTATAATAAATAATTTACTAAAATATGTTAGGCCTGGACTTAAGTGACCAAATCATATAAATTATCTCTACGCTATATCAACTCCTCTCAAAATGATATTATGAATTTCATATTAAGAATATGTATTTCCAAATTACATCATACTAATTATTCAAAATATCGAGTTGTTAAACAAAAAAAAAAAATCTCACTCATTAATAAATTAAAATAACCAATATTTTGAATTCTAAATTCATTATGCTTTCATAATTAAGAGTATTTATAATTTAATAAATACGAGAATTTAAATTTAAATTATAATAAATTCAGAATCGGTAATCAAATTGAGTACGTTGAATGCATCATTGACTCTTGTTTGGAATCCTATTTGTGCTGATTTGTTTGATTAGGAAGAAACACTTGCTTTGGATAATGTGAATTGACCACCCAAAATTTGGAGGTGATGTTTTCAAAGTGATCCATCCACCCATTTTGCAGTAACAATGTTTTTAAATAAGGTTTCCGTGGCACGATAATATTTATAATTCTTGAATTATCCCAAAGCTCTAGTCAGCCATACTTTAACGTAAGACAACACTGATAGTCTGATAAAGTCAAGGCATCAAGCTTATCTTTCTTTCAATCAATCATCAGATAAATTATTCAGTAATCTCAGAAAATTATTTAATACTGCCTATGTATGGAGTCCTGTGCAAACTAAGGGGGCTATAGCTCTCCCCTGGGGAGAAAAAAAATTATTTAAAGTAATTTTATAAGCATTTTTCTCTAATTTGAAAAATATATATATTTGTTTCCCTAAAAGTTTTAAAAAATATTTTTTTACATGTAAAATTCGAAACAATTTCATGAATTTTTTTTTCTCTAATTTGAGAAAAACAAAATTTTTTTCCTAGAGTTTCACAATTTTTTTTTAAACCCCTTAAATTTTATATTTTTTGATTCTATTCTTGAAACCGTCGAATAATTTATGAATGATTTATTATCATATCATTTTTAATACAAAATTTAATATAGAGATTTTCGACACATAACATTACTTATACACATAGATTTGGAAGCAATCAAAGCTTCTTTGATAATAGAATCACTTATTTTGAAATAAAAACGTTTCAAAGCATTGCATCGCATTATAAATGTGTTTGTATCTTACATAGATCCAAAGTTAGGATACTGTTTTTCACAAAATACCAAACAGAGACTACAAAATCACTCCAAAACAAAATGAATTACCCTTAATCTTACCAAGCTTTTTTGATGAAAAGAAGACGACAATGTCCCCTCATGTGTGCTTGTGCACTAAGAGTTCCTTATTGCATGGAAGGCTGTGTTGGGAAGTTAAAAAAGTAAACTAGATAGCCCTGCTTAACATAGAAAATTACTTAGGTTTTCTCTCTGTGCCTAGGAATCAAGGTGAAGTAAATTTGATTACCTTACCAAGGTTTGAGAAATTGAAAAAAACACTATATATGTTATACGACTGTCAGTGTATCAGGAATTTAAATCAGAAAATTTTATATTGACAGTTTCAGAAGCTTTTGTCACTGCAGATTTTAAATAGATTAGATATACATAATTTTATTTCATTTTTTTTTATAGATCGGTTAGGAGTTATTTGGGTCAATTTCTTGAACTCATAAACAAGTAATTATTTCTTTTGGGACCATAGTCTTGACAGTGATTGAGTATTATGTGTATACTGTATATACATCTATGACCTATCATCTAACTGTTGAAATCATTGAAAATTGATCAATTTAATAATTTCTCGTAAACAACAGTTTGAGATACATCCAAACTGTCGATACCAAAATATTTAATGAGAGCAATTCTGCCGATAATTACACTTACTTCACCTAGGGTTTCTAACAATTGCAGAAACTATCCCTTTAGTTTTTGAAATAACACTGTCTTTCTTCTATTTTTATTGTCGGTAATAGTTTTTCCCTACCATCCATAACCGTTAATTAACCTAACCAAAGTTGCTGATGTCAACAATAAACTTTCTCCAAATACTGATTTTACCCTTAAATATAATAGAAGGACAAGATTACCCCGAGGGTTATTATGAATTTACAATATTTTCCTTCATTTAAAGACAACTAAACTAATTCTTTTTCTCATTTTCTTCTTCTCTCTTACTAAAATTTTCTCTAAAGTATATTTTAAATCATTTTTCTCTAAATTTCTATTTTTTTCTCTTTCTAAAATCTTATTCAAAATATATTTAACAAAGATTAAAAAATACACATACATATTTACACAGATATGACCCATATATGCATACATATATTCACACATTTATAACCCAATAACCCATTACATAGAAATTACTAATAAAAAGCATACACAGAGAATTATATATATATATATATATATATATATATAACCCTCAATTATTTGTATAATTATATAATCCTCACATCTTCTTTCTCTACTCTTAACACCCTTAAACCCATTGTTACACCCAGATGCTTCTTTTAATTTAAAGACAATTCTTACTTTGGTATACAAATCTTGTTACCCCAATACAATTGAAAATCAATTTAAATACACATAAATCAATGAAGTCGGGGAAAATGTATTAGGATTTTTTGGAAAAAAAACAGTCTGAATATATTGCAAGTAATGTGCTGATATGATAAATCACATTGTAGTTATCCAATTCATGGGTATGCAAAAAAAAAACTAACAATTGTGCATATTATGCTTAAGTGCAAGGGTTTGTTTTCCAAAAAAAGAACTTAACCCAGGAGTCTTCGTTGCTTTCTCCCCCGAAGAGGTGATAGATCTCCTCTGCGAATGAGGATGAGGATGATGACTTCTCGTTGTCAGAATCTGAAAAGCATGAGTCGTGGCCTTGCATGGAATTTCTCCATGATATTTTCATTCAGCAATTCATCAACTAATTTAAGTTGTGTTAGCTATCATGAAGCCAATCTAACCGCACTCTCAATCAGTACGCCATTACATCATCCAATCTTGCAGTCCACGGAAACAGACCCTAAACCCTAAACTACTAGACCTTGCATTTGCTCAAACTATCATGGCAAAGAATTAGAAATACTAAATACCTAATCGCAGAAGGTATTCGATGTTTGCAAAACTTCTTCAATGAACATTGTCATCAATCACAAAAATCCTAAGGGAATTGACTAATCGATTGGAGCAAAAAAAGAACTTAACCTAGGAGTCTTGTTGCTTTCTCCCCCAAAGAGGCGATGGATCTCCTCTACGAATGAGGATGAGGATGATGACTTCTCGTTGTTAGAATCTGAAAAGCATGAGTCGTGGCCTTGCATGGAATTTCTCCGTGATATTTTCATTCAACAATTCATCGACTAATTTAAGTTGTGCTAGCTATCATGAAGCCAATCTAACTGCGCTCTCAATTTGTACGCCATTACATCATCCAATCTTGCCGTCCATGGAGACAGGCCCTAAACCCTAGACTACTAGACCTTGCATTTGCTCAAACTATCAGGGCAAAGATTTAGAAATACAAAATACCTGATCGCAGAAGGTATTTGATGTTTGCAAAACTTCTTCAATGAGCATTATAATCGATCACAAAAATGCTAAGGGAATTGACTAATCGATTGGAGCAGTTACAAGATCAAAAGATAGATAGGCTCTTCCAAATTAACCAATCGTAGAAATGGAAAATATACCCATGATTCAAAACTTCAGATAAGAAAAAACAATTTTTAGGATTTGATTTTTGGGAAATACTATAAAATTTCTCAAGGAAACCACCATATAAAATCTCTCAAACTTCAGATAAACTCTTCGAAACCAACAATAGGGAGCCTATAAAATTTCTCAAGGCGACGAGTCTCCATTTCGAACACCACCATGTATAACGGTCGTGACTGTGGTATGTGAGCCAATTAAACCAAGTTATATTTTTGGTAGGAGTTGATTTATTTTAATCCTAATAAGACTAGGAGTCCTTGTCCTAGTGGGAGTAGTATTTTAATTCAATTAGAATTAGAAATCCTAATTGTATTAGGATTAGGCCTTATATATTTTATATATATATATATATATATGTATAGCCGTGTGAAGAGATTGCCTGCCGCAAGCCAACCAAAAAAAACATGTCCAGGCGATGGAAAATAGCCACGGCTGATTCATGTGTGGGCACTGAATTACAGTAGCCATCTTTGATTTGTTTATATAAAAGTTTTGATTACACATTTACCGAGACAACTCTATTGTTCATATTTAATTCTAATTCATTCTGCATCCTTGTTTCATTGTTTTTCCTTCATTCAAAATTCATCCTTCTGATTATGCAGTAAGAATTAATTTCCTTCAATAAATCTTTGATTGTTTTGAGTCCAACAATTGGTATCAGAGCTTGGTTATTTTTTTTTGATTCGTGAAGATGACTTCAATTATTTGTACGGTATATAAATTTGATGGAAAATCTCCTTTTTATATTTGGGAGAATACGATGATGACTTTTTTTGGTTCAAGTGGTTTGACGATGAAATTCATTAAGGAAGAGCTTGCAGCAGATGCAGATGAGGCAACAAGGCAAGTACACTTCAAAACTTTAAATTGTATTCATCAAGCTTTAGATATTTCTGTTCTTAGTAAAATCTCTCATGTTCAGTCTGCGAAACAAGCATGGGATATTCTTACAAAAATATATGTTGGTGTTGATAAGGTGAAAAAGGCTAGATTACAAAAATTGCATAGAGATTTTGAGTTGTTGCAGATGGAAAAATCAGAAACTATTTCTGAGTATTTTTCACGGACCACGGCACTTGTTAATGAGATGAGGACTAATGGTGAACAAATAACAGACCGTCAAATTGTTGAAAAAATTCTTCGAAGCTTGACACTGCGGTTTGAATATAAAGTGACAGCTATTGAAGAGTCGGCTAACTTGGAGTCCATGACAGTGGATGAATTACAAGGTTCGTTGAGAGTTCATGAACAACGCTTGAATGAGAGATCAAAAAATTCTGTGGAGGAAGCTTTGCAAGCTCAATTAAATTTGAAGAATGAAAAAGGCGAGTCTTAGAATAATGGAGGATTTAATCAACGTTTTCAAGGCTATTAGAATAGAGGGCAGAATCACAACAATAGAGGAGGCAGAGGCAATAATGGGCAAAACAGATTTGGTGGAGGAAGAGGCAGAGGCAACCAGTGGCAGAACAACAATCAGTGGCAAAATAATAATTGGCAGCACAGACCAGTCCAAGGAAGAGGAGATGGTAACAATTTTAATCCACAATCTCATAAATCCAATATTCAATGTTTTAATTGTGGCAAGTTTGGGCATAAAAAGTCTGAGTGCAGATCTAGAAGGCCAAATAATAGAGATCATCAAGCTAATGTTGCTGAAAATAATCCTGGTGGTAATAATGAAGTAGAAACCGTGTTGTTGGCTTGTAATGTTGTGGATAATGATGATAGTGCTAAGTGGTATTTAGACACTGGCTGTAGTAATCACATGTGTGGTGAGAAAGACATGTTTTCTGATTTGGATGAGTCCGTTCGATCAGAGGTAAAGTTTGGAAATAATTCAAAGATACCTGTGATGGGTAAAGGCAGAATAGCAATCAGATTGAAGAATGGGTCTCACAAGTATATTTCAGATGTGTTTTATGTACCAGGTTTGAAACAAAATTTGTTGAGTATGGGGCAACTTTCAGAAAGAGGTTATGATATGCGAATCCACCATGGAGTTTGCACAATTAATGATGACCGTTTGGGGCTAATAGCAAAGGTAAATATAACTCAAAATCGTTTATTTCCATTGAGTATTAAATGCGGGAATTTACCTTGCTTTAGTTCTATGATTGATGATGATAGTTGGTTATGGCATATGCGGTTTGGGCATGTAAATTTTGGCAGTCTTAATTTTCTTGCTAGAAAACATTGGGTTTCTGATTTGCCTGTTATTGATATCCCAAATAGAGTTTGCGAAACTTGTGTAATGGGAAAGAAACATAGAGATGCTTTTCCTACAGGAAATTCATGGAGAGCCAAGAGGCCTTTAGAGTTGATACACTCAGATTTGTGCTCAGTGGAGGTACCTTCTAATGGTGGCAGTAGGTACTTTATTACTTTTATTGATGATTTTAGCAGAAAAGCATGGGTTTATTTTTTGCAACATAAATCTGATGCTTGTGATACTTTTAAAAAATTCAAGGCTTATGTTGAAAAGCGAAGTGGATTTCAAATTAAGACTTTGAGAACTGACAGGGGTACAGAATATCTTGTTTGTGATGATTTTTTGGAGACACATGGTATTAGGCATCAGTTGACTGCTAGATATACTCCACAACAAAACGGAGTGGCGGAAAGAAAGAATAGAACTGTTATGGATATGGTTAGATGCATGATGAAATTTAAAAATTTGCCTAAAGGATTTTGGGCTGAAGCAGTTGCTTGTGCTATTTATGTTTTGAATATGTGTCCTACTAGAAGTGTTTCTAACAAAACCCCACAGGAAGCTTGGAGTGGACAGAAGCCTGTCATTAAACACCTAAGGGTGTTTGGATGCATTGCATATGCTCATGTGCCAGATCATCTTAGAAAGAAACTTGATGATAGAGGTGAAAAATGTATTTTTATTGGTTACAGTCAATTGTCAAAAGCCTACAAGTTGTATAATCCAATAACAGAAAAGGTGGTTATTAGTCGTGATGTGACTTTTGATGAGCAAGGAGTTTGGGATTGGTCTCAGAATAATCAAATCCAGCCACCTTTAATTTTTAATAATGCAGATCCACAGATTGAAGTACAGAATGAGCCTCAGATTAGTGATCCTCCATCTTCAGATGTGTCATCACCTCATGCAGAGTCTTCTAGGCGTCCTCAACGCCAGCGCCACTTACCTGCTCGCTTACAGGATTATGTTGTTGGTAGTGATAATGAGCCAACTAATGAAGATTTAGTGAATTTTGCTTTATTTGCAGATTGTGATCCTATGACTTTTGAAGAAGCCTCTCGTGATGATCATTGGATTAAAGCCATGGATGATGAGATCCATGCAATTGAGAATAACGACACATGGCAACTTACTACTCTTCCTAGTGGTAAGAAACCAATTGGTGTAAAGTGGGTGTACAAGACAAAGTACAAGCCCAATGGTAAGGTAGATCGCTTTAAAGCGAGATTGGTGGCTAAGGGTTACAAACAAAAGCCAGGTATTGATTATTTTGAGGTGTTTGCTCCTGTTGCTAGACTTGATACAGTTCGTATGTTTGTTTCTCTTGCTGCTCAAAATAATTGGAGAATTTTTCAAATGGATGTTAAATCTGCTTTCTTGAATGGTGTACTTGAAGAAGAGGTTTATGTTGAGCAACCTGCTGGCTATGTGATAAAAGGGCATGAAAATAAAGTTTTTAGATTGAATAAGGCCTTGTATGGATTGAAGCAAGTGCCTAGAGCGTGGTATACACGCATTGATTCTTATTTTGTTGAGCATGGTTTTGAGAGATGTCCTTATGAGCATACTTTATATGTCAAGTCTAATTCACATGGTGATATTCTTATTGTGTGCCTATATGTTGATGATTTGATATTTACTGGCAATAATCCAAAGTTGATTTCAGAATTCAGGGAGGCTATGATAGCTCACTTTGAGATGACAGATATGGGACTAATGTCTTATTTTCTTGGCATTGAAGTTGTTCAAACAGATGGTGGAATTTTTATTTCACAGAAAAAGTATGCTAGCGATATTTTGAAAAGGTTTAGGATGGATAAGTCCAATCCGATTCTGACTCCAGTTGAGGAGAGGTTGAAGTTGGTGAGAGATGGTACAGGTGATCTTGTGAATCCAACTTACTTTAAAAGGTTGGTGGGTAGCTTGAGGTATTTGACTTCTACTAGGCCAGATATTGTGTTTGGTGTTGGATTGATTAGTAGATTTATGGAAACTCCACATCAATCTCACTTACAAGCTGCTAAACGGATTTTGCGATACATTAGAGGTACACAAAGTGATGGTATTTTTTACTCATCCTCTAACAGTTTGGAGCTTGTTGGATATACAGATAGTGATTGGGCAGGTGATACTGAGATGCGAAAGAGTACTTCAGGATATGTCTTCCATCTTGGTTCTGGTGTATTTTCTTGGTCTTCTAAAAAGCAGCAAGTTGTTGCTCTTTCAACAGCAGAGGCAGAGTACATTGCAGCAGGGAATACTGCTACTCAAGCAGTTTGGTTACGGCGGATGCTTGGTATTCTACAACACAAGCAGGATGGACCGACAACAATATTTTGTGATAGCAAGTCAGCCATTGCATTGACGAAGAATCCAGTTTTTCATGGGAGAAGCAAGCACATTGATATCAAGTTTCACTTCATTCGTGACTTGGTAAATGACAAGGAGATCCAGCTTGAATTTTGTCCGTCTGAAGAACAAGTTGCAGATATTTTTACAAAGCCGCTCAAGACAAATTCCTTTTTGAAGTTAAAGAGATTGCTTGGTATGGTGAAGCTTGAAGACCTTGGTTTAAGGGAGGCAATGTGAGCCAATTAAACCAAGTTATATTTTTGGTAGGAGTTGATTTATTTTAATCCTAATAAGACTAGGAGTCCTTGTCCTAGTGGGAGTAGTATTTTAATTCAATTAGAATTAGAAATCCTAATTGTATTAGGATTAGGCCTTATATATTTTATATATATATATATATATATGTATAGCCGTGTGAAGAGATTGCCTGCCGCAAGCCAACCAAAAAAAACATGTCCAGGCGATGGAAAATAGCCACGGCTGATTCATGTGTGGGCACTGAATTACAGTAGCCATCTTTGATTTGTTTATATATAAAGTTTTGATTACACATTTACCGAGACAACTCTATTGTTCATATTTAATTCTAATTCATTCTGCATCCTTGTTTCATTGTTTTTCCTTCATTCAAAATTCATCCTTCTGATTATGCAGTAAGAATTAATTTCCTTCAATAAATCTTTGATTGTTTTGAGTCCAACATGGTAACAACAGAGGCACCTTGGTAGTAGGGGTTCTGCTTCAACCCTTTCCGTTACAGCTCCTACGCCCCCCCAATTGTCCTCGCCCAGTCGTCATGGAGTAGTACATGATCAATTAGAGAAAGAAAGAAGAGAGATTGAGTGATGAATGTAACTAGAGAGATTGAGATTCTGTTGTTTGAGACTTTAAGTAGGAAAGGGGTTTACAGAAAAGAGAAGCCTAGGGTAAGATTCAGAGAGAGAAATAAAGATAATGTTGAATAAAAAATTAATTTTATTATTAACTTTTAACATTATAAAATTATGGAAGTACGAGAATAAAATTATAAATATATAATTCAATTAACAGGCGTTTATTTGACAAAATTGATAGAAAAATGTGTTATTTCAAAAATTATATGAGTAATTTTTATAATTTTCAAAAATTTTAAAAGAGATAAGAGTAATTATCTCATAATTTTATTATTATTATTTTTATAAATTTTAATATATTCTGAGTTCTGACATTTATCCAAATTTTGAACTGCTAGACACAGTCAGCTACACGGTGACACAACAGTGGCTAACTGCCAAACGCCTACCGATAATATAGCTTAAAAGGAAATCCAGTTATCCAAACAAGGCCGTCTCAAACATACAAACATTAACGCCCCAAAATCCTATAAACAAGCCCTAATCCTCTCAATACGTACTAGTATTATCTGTTAATTAACGAAAATCTTAATACTGGTAATCTATATCCATTTTTAAAATATGGATAAAGTGAGAACAAATACGGACCATTGACCCCACCTGCCCCTACACTTTTTTCCTTTCATTTTTCTCACATTTTGCTCTTTGTTCTAGTCTTCTTCGCATTATTTGAAAGCTTGAAAAGAACACAAAACCGCTACTTCCCTTCCTCTCTCTCAGCAGATATATAGTCAAAAAAAGAACACTTTTTTTTTTGTTCCGATCTTGCACTTTTCACTGGAAAAAAGCAAGTGGGTCTTGGTTGGTTTTTGTTTTCTGGGTTTTAATACCTTGTTTTTCTTGATTTTGCATAAGAAATAAGTTTTTTTTTTTTTTTATTCTCTCAAACTCTCTTGATTGGGAAAATTGGTTCTTGATCCAAAAAGAGAGGTGGATTTTGGTGGGTATTTCTTGTTTGATGCTATAAGATTGAAAATTCTTCTGATTTGCATACCCATGGCTTGTTCATTGAAGAACAGTATATATGTTTCTGGGTCAGATGAAACCATTATTAGCTCCAGAAACAAAGGGGTTCTTGGGTTTTGTCCTTCAATTGGTTCTCTGCCGTTTGCAGAATCAAAATCGAGATATATGGGAACGCCTTTGGTTCTCTCAGATCAGAAGGGCTTAAGAGAATGGAGTCTCAAAGCCCCATCCAATTTCCCCGTCCATGTATGTTAATGTCCTCTCTTTGTTCTTTAGAAAGCCACGGTTCTTCCGTGCAACATGGATTCAAAACTAATTTTCAGTTCATTGTTTCAGGCACAAACATCGATCTGCGTAGGCCGAGCTATGAGATGGTGGGAAAAGACCCTTAAGCCCAACATGATAGAGATCCATTCAGCTCAAGAGTTCGTTGATTCACTGTTAAATGCAGGCGATAGATTGGTTATAGTCGACTTCTATTCCCCTGGTTGTGGAGGTTGCAAAGCTTTACATCCCAAGGTATATTAGCTATAAATCTATATACCATATAAATTATTTAGAGATCCATCTCAATTTCAAGCATATTTTCATTGATCAAGCCTTTCAAGTTGAATCCTTTTGGTATATATTTCTAATCATCTCTCCTTTTTCCCCCTTTATCAGATCTGTCAGTTGGCTGAATCAAACCCAGATGCAATTTTTCTGAAAGTTAACTATGAACAACTCAAAAAAATGTGTTATGGTCTCCACATACATGTTCTGCCCTTCTTCAGATTCTATAGAGGTGCAGAGGGCAAGTTGTGTAGTTTCAGCTGTACAAATGCAACTGTAAGAATTTGATCCATTACATTTCATATCGTATATTTCAATAACAAAAGATTAATGGGTTTCATCTGTTTTAGCTTCTAAGACTATATTCTTTTGTATACAGATCAAGAAATTCAAGGATGCATTGGCAAAGCATGGGACTGATAGATGTACTCTTGGTCCAGCAAAAGGTCTGGATGAATCTGAGCTATTGAATTTAGCTTCAATTGGAGAGATTTCCATAAATTTACCGTTACCATCCACTAAGGAAGAAAGAAAGGAAGATTTGGTTTTAGAAGGCATAGATATGTCCAGCACTCTAAACAAAGCAGGTAATAAGATGGAACTCAAGGAAGATGGTGCTATATTGTTGGTTTGAAACATGGATCCAAGCTTATTGGAGATTAGTTATGGAGTAAAGCAGCTCTAATATTTTTTTTTTTGGCTTTTCATATGTATATATTTATTGTTGGGTTTTCCTTAAGCAGGCTCCTGGGTTTTTTTGGGGATTAAGCACTGCAGATCTATGTTTAGTTAATCTGTCATTGGATTGTATATTATGATCTGATTAAGAAGACTACTACAGATCTATGTTTATTGTTCTTATTGTCTCTCATCTTTTGGTAGTAATAGATAATGATTGAGAATCAGGATACACATCTGTTTTTTTTTTCTTTTAATGAATACATCATGTTTTGTATGGCACATGGAGGTTCTTGTCAAATTGAATTACAAATTATTTGAAAATTCACAACTAATTTTGATCAATTCCAGTGATAACATGCATTGCTTCTTCTTCTTCTTCTGAACAATTCATTCTTGAATTCTTCTTGAATTTTTAACATTGATTCAAGGAATAGTCAAGTAATTTCTGCATCCCAAATTTGACTGGTTTAGTTCAAACAACTTTTCCAACTTTTAGACACACAGAATTCAAAATTCAAAATCATGTGATGTTCCATGTCTTGCTACCTTTTGAAGGAGAAGACCACTTTGGCTTTGGCATAGGCATGAACAAAGACAAAATTGCAAATGGTTTTGGATTTGGGGGATTGATCTTGGATAATTATTTTGGCATGTTTGTGACATTGGATGCCTTTGGACTTGGGATTTGTCTCTGATTGGGGAATCAACGTGGTGGTTGGAGCCAAGAAAAGCTATGTACTAGAGTTTAATAATTTCCTCTTCCAAGTCTGGTCACCATTTTTAATAAAATAATAGTCAAAAAATAAAGAAATCTTAGACCTTGATAATTATTTTTAACAGTAGGTTGAGATGAATCGAATCATTTTTCTCACTCAGGTAAGTTAACTCAGACTTAATGGTTAAGTAAAGTATCCTTCTAAAGCACTGTTGAAAATAAAGACAAAAGATGGAAAATAAATGATGAAATTAGAAAGAGAATTGGCCGTGAGTTAGAATATTTTTTTTCTCTTTTATAGGAATTTACTTGTTGTTTCCATGAAATTTGCTAGTTAAATTTTTTGAATTGTACTTATTTTTAAACGACAGTTTATTTATTGGACTCTATATTGTCTAGTTTTATAAACTTGTGTTTATCTATTTAGTGCTCGTTTGGATGATCGATAGAAATAAACGTTTTGAAAAAAAATATTTATCAGTACTTTTTTAAAACGTCTATTTTGATCTTGAAAATATTCAAACGAACGTTTTAAAAAAAGTTTAAGCAAACATCCAATTATCCGAAAAGTCTGATTAAAACGTGAAAAATTCAAAAATGAGTGGTAGCTGTCCATCCAAACATAGTCTTAGTACTAAGTTTTGAGATGATAAATAATTCAGCAGTGTGAACCCTACCCGATTTGGGTGTCTGTGTCTCAATCTCTGTATGAGGAGATTATTTTGGCCCATCAGCAATCATTTTGGAAGTACTTAGTCTAATATTAAGATAAAATCATGATTTAATTAATAAAATATTTCCTAACAGTTTTTGAGAGTGAAAAGAGAAAGGAAAAAACAAATTACTTCTTTGGAGCTACCTCATATTACCTTTTTAATTTGATGAATAAGCAACTTTGGTTAGTATGTCAATCTTTTTTTCTTTTTGAGAAAAATCTTAGTTCTCAATCCTTCAATGGTTTGCATAGAATACAAAGATATTCTATCTCTAGAGTCTTGTATTCACATTTTTAAAAATAATTTATTTATATTTTTACAAATGGGTGCACATAAAAATTATTAAATTATTTTTATATGAAAAAATTTGATCATTTTTACATTTAAACAAATAATTATTCAGTAATATTTTAACTTCATAATTCTAAAAGTCAAATTAAAAATTACCATGTAAAAAAATGTAATGTAAATACATATACGATGTGTCATTTTACTATTGAGATAATGTTGCCAAAAACATTAAATAGTTTTTTCATTTCAACCGATAATTATAGAGCTTACCAACTTGGTCCAGTAGTACCAATGTCCAGGGCACACCATTGAACTGGGCCCCAGTTCCACTTACCAGAAAGAGTTCCGACCGACCTACTGGTGAGCTACCGTGGCACTGACTCGGATGGGCCTAGGCGCACTAAAATTTGATGCAGACGAGGATGTTTACGTGGACGTGGCGGAGCCTGCAATCATCCCTACCGACGCGTCAATAAAGATAAGGGTGAGGACAATGATTAATGCTCTAAATTTTTAAAATAATGTTATATTTTTAAAATTTTATTTTAAATAATATTACATTAATGTGATATAAAATTATTAATAATATTTAAAATTATATAATTAATATAATTTTATTATATCAGCATCGGATCCAATTTGTACCCAAATTAGAGTGTTGTCTTTTAGAAAAGAGCAATTATTTTTTATACTGCCTTTTCTGATTAAGAAGGTTCTGCTTTTCATCGATTGTCGAACATTTGAAGAATAAGATAAGAAGGTCACCGGGTTGACTCTGGCGGTAACTATTCCGATGATAAAATCAATAAGTTGAAAAAAAAAGATTGAAATTGAAAGACATTCAGAAAGCGTAATTGAAAAACGTACCTTAGGGTCCCATTTATAAGTCGCAAATTTTTTCAATTTGAGTAGGATTTAGAGTCGTAATAATAGAGATTTCATTGTTATCCGATAACGGCAGTTACTACGTTGATCACTGCACTCCATAAGAAATAGGAAGTGAATGATATCCATGAATGACAGTTTATCTGTTACGCACTGTTTCCTTATCCTTAGTCTATCTGAGGCGGTGATCAGCTCGAGATTCCTTTGTGCGTATGTTTAGTATTTTCTACTTTGAAGGTGAGACCGGAGGTCATGCGGGACTCTGAGCAAGAAAACTCTAAACCCTATATATAAGTCTCTTCTGGATGGGTGAACTTTGACTGTTCTATATGTACACGTATTACACAGAGATTGGTCTGTCACTTTGTGGTATATTAATTTTTATTTTATTTTGACTATCTCACGTGAGTGAAATTTATTATTTATTAAATAAATAATATCTTTTCAATCATATGAAAAGATGAAATAAGTGAAATTTATTATTTATTAAATAAATAATATTTTTTCAATCATATGAGAAAATGAAATGAAAGTAGGATAAAAAAATAAAATTTTTAAGCATATCTCTTTAAAAAAATATCTCATCAGTATCTTTTGATTGAACAGGCCGCCCGCGCTTATAGGTGTGCTGAGAGCCAGATGACGCTTTAACGGATGGATGAGCTGTTTGATCCAAGCTTTCAATCACGCGGACCGGCCACTGTAGAGCCCAAAATGCCCATTTTCATTCAGTTGGTGAATGGGACTTTTTACATATGAAACAATGTTGTCAGATACAAATCATTCACCGAATTAAAAAAATATCCGAGTTACGAGTTATCGATTCAATCATCAAATTAATCGAAATTAAATCGTAATATCATAATTATATAATTAATAAATTTAATAATACATATTATTAATATTTTAAATTAAAAAAATTATACAAAAATTACTAAAAATTATATAAAAAAATTTATAAAATATGAATTTTCTTAATATGTAAAACTTCAAGAAAAAATTGAAAAAAGTATAATAGACATATTTTATTATAATATTGAAAGTTAAAACTTCATTGCCATTCTTTCATGATCGCAAGAACCATAACAAAAATCATTTTAACATTCAATCCAAGTATAATCCAATAATTTAGTTTTCAACTACATGAAGAAAAAAAAAGATATAAACACTAATAATCATGCATAAAATAAAATAAAATACCACATGATACAAATATATAATACTGGAGTTTCAAACTTCAAGGGTGTAAAATTTTAAATACAATTTAAAATAAATTCAGCCAAATACTAACTCAACTTAGCCAAAAAATTGCATGAAATTTAAGATTTTGAATATATCGGGTCAACCGGTTCACTGGTTGAACCATCCGGTTTTACCGGTTTTCTATTTTTAGAACGATTTTGAACTTAAAACGGGTTTATGGGTTAAACCAGGCCGTTTTGTGAACTGGTCGACGGTTCAACCAGTTGAACTGGCTGGTCCGGTCCGGGTTTTAAAACATTGATACTAAAGGATCAAAGTTTGAAGGTAAAACATTATCCATATTTTTTTCTATGTTATTACTATCATGCCATCTTATAAATTACTAGTTTCTCCTCAAATTTTGTGGTTACAGGAAGGGTATATTGAATGATTTAAAGTAAATAATATTATATTTGATATTAAAGTTAATAGAATTATGTTTACTATTAAAATAAAAAAAATTATGTTTAAAATTAAAGTAAATAATATTATGTTTAAGATTAAAATAAATAATATTATATCTAATATTGAAACAAATAATAATATATTTAGTATTAAAATTATTATATATATATATGTTATTTATAAAAATATAATATATTATAAAACACACAATTTAATATAAAAAGTAAAAAATACAATTCATACTTACAATCGTACTTTTTTACAGCTCATCTAAACACTACAATATTATTTAAACACTTATCAAATATATTCATTCAAACACTGAATAACTTAAATCAAATCATATTTTTCTACAGTTACTTAAGTGAAATTGTACTTTTTCACCGCTCATCCGAAAGAGAACTATCTCTTATTTGGGCACAGATTATGGCATAGGATTTTGCTAACAAAACATTAAACGTTTTTTGGTAAAATGTCATTAAATTTAAAAAATTCCTCCTTAGTATATTTGGATGCTAGATAATACAATCATGCCAATTGAGTCCAAAAGACTTCATTTACTAGCATCAATAAGCTAAATAACTAAACTCATGTATACCAAGAAATTACATTCACTAGCACTGACATATATTAAAAATCTGCATTTACTAGCACTCGAACCGATCAACCATGTCAATAGGAAAGAACAAGGCCGACTCGACTATGAAGTCAACAAAACAATCGCTTTAAAGCCACTACTAAAAGAGAAGTACTCAAAAGTAAATATAAGATATATAGAAAGAAAAGTAAAAAAATTATATTAATAATAAAAAAAGGTTATATTTAAAATTGTCAATTTATCGCTTTAGACTTACAATTCTGTAAAACCAACTCTTATAAAAAAATTTGATAAAACATCACAGTCAGAATAAGTAAATTTTAGATTCTCCTTGTACTCGTAACGGTTAAATTATTGTGTTTATATGTTGCAAAGTACTGTTTTTACATGTGTGATCATTAATTTTATTTTTAAAATTTGAAAGTATTTGGTTTAGGATTATTTAGCCTTTCCTTTCGCGAGAAAATAGTGAAAAAAAAAAAGAGCAATTTTTTTTTTTTTTGAAAATCACTATTTTTGGTACCGTCAGAAAGAAAAATAACATAGGCAAAAATAAATAGGATTAATTATTAGTAAACCTTTCATAATATGTTATTACAAGCAGTCAAGCATGTTATGCTAGTTTTACAAAAACTGAATTCAAGTATTATAAATAATTTTTTTATTTAAAATAAGAAATTATTAAATTGAATTGAATTCTAATTTTAAAAATGATTTTAAAATAATAAATACAATTCTAATTAATCAATACTCTCTTACAATTAAAATAAAAAAGCCTGACTGACATTTTTTAAAACTAATTAGAAATTTAACAAAAAAAATTTAGATATTATAAAAAAATTTATAATATAAAGAATTCTTAAATTGATGAATTCTAATTTTAAAAATGATATTTTTTTAATTAGGAAAATTTGAAAAGAATTTCAAGAAACACAATTCTAATTAATTAAAACTCTCAAACAATTAAAATAAATAACGCAAAACTAACATCTAGGAAACCAACAAACAATTCTATAATTTTGTTTAGGACTCGATAATTTTGTTTAGGATTTTATAATTTTGCTGTTGTTGACATATTTTAATTACAAAAAGGTCTGCACGTCAGTATTTTTTTTTATTTTTTTCATATTTTTCTCTACTCCTATTTTTGCTAATTCTTTTTGTTTGTATTTTTTTAAACAAATGCAAGTACGTCCATCTCAATTACAACTTGAATATTTTACTTGAACTACAACTTGTAAAACACAGGTTGTAATTAGTCTTGCAAACCATTGAGAGATAAGATTTTAATCTTCTATCAATTCTAGATTAGGGTAATTCTATATATAGTTTTCATAATATAAAAAATGATAAATAAAAAAAAAATTATAATGTCTGTAAGGGAAGACATCTCCACAAACAAGATTGTCCTTCCATGAGATGAAAGAGGATTACTTGCTGGAAGAAGTAAGGTTCAGTATGTACGACATAGGAGTAATAAAAATACTAGAAGACAGTGTAGGATGAAGTGGTCTTGGGAGAAAATATATGGTGACTAGTGAGTTATGAGATTCTAAAGGAGAGTGGGACAAACTGAATCTTCCTTGAGTGATTAGGCGATTAGTTAACTCCTCTTAGGACCTTAATGGTAGTCTTTTTTTAATAGAGTTCAAGATTATTTGAATGCTTGATTCCATAGTAGTAGCTCATTTCTCTATGTCCGTCCTCCTTTCTTTCGCTAGGAATGTTTGTTCCATATTTATAATTTAAGAGACATGTGCATGGCAAGTCTTCTTTAGGCGGGAAGTGTTTCCTTTTGCCATATGTCCTGCTCTTTCAGCTGATTAGACAATATGTTCAACTTCATGCGTTATTACTTTTGACTATCATTTATGAAAGTCATAATCCGATATGTTTGATTAGACCAAAGCATTGTTACATTAAATTTGGATTGGCCTTTGGTCACTTCCTTATTTAATGTGAAGCATTATTAGAAAGGTCTCATACCAAAGTCACCATGCTACTTAACCCCAAGTGTCTCATGCGTGCCCTGTTTAGGAGCCAATCAAAGGTTATGTCCCTAATCCATTTGGCTCTCCTGGTTGTGAGGGGAGCTAGTCCTGTGAAGACTGTTCAGGGATAGTGTTTGTTTTTGGACCAATCTTTGTTCTTACCCTAGGCCGGATGTAAATGTATATTCTGGACGGATCAAAATCACGTTATGGTGTGGTTCATCACACCTCTATATCGGACCATTCTGGTAAAAGTAGCGCAAATGTCATCTTCTAAGTTTGCACTAGTGTTGCGACATGATTCAATAGGCAAAATCTTGCACTAACAAATGCCCCATGTACTTGCCACTTCACGGATTAGGAAGGATACTTGTGTTGGGACCTTGGTCTTTGTGGATGCTTTGCTTGGGCAAGGTCTTTTAAGTTCGGAGACCCAGCTTGCGATGCCTCGGGCAGCTTTTTGTCTAGAGTATTCCATGTGGCGGTTCATTTAAAGGGGTCGTGCGTCAGTTTTCATCTTGGCACGTGTCGCAAACTTTTTTCTTTTTTCGAATATCCCACCAATTTTTATCTAAAAATTTCCAGTTTTAAAGGCCCATTTTATATTCTGAATCTTGGGCATTCTTGCGATTTGGTCTGAGGCTTTCTTTTTCCTTTTTTTTTCGAGAGGATTATTTTCTATAAAGTCTCATCTTCCCATTACTAGTTTTACTTTACTCACTTTGTCTCCTTTTTTTTGTCTGTGATGTTTGTCGAGGAAGAGAGAGTTACCTCTGTTAAGGTTACTGCTAGTGCCATAGGGAGTGGCAACAACAGTAGTACTGAGGCCGCAGAAAGTAAGGAGGCAACCATTTATGGATTTTTTCAGTCGTTTTGAGCCTCCCCTCCCCTACCCTGGATCAAGGGTGATGAGCAGTTTGCAAAATTTGCAAGTAGATATGAGCCATGAGGGCGTTTTTCCCCTGGCCGAGGTCGTGGAATTGGTTGACAAGGATTCCAATGGTGTTTAATGTAAAAGACCTGGGTACATTAAGTTTCAACCGTTTGCCATAACCCTAGGGTTTAAATTTTCCATCCCTACCTTCTTTCGCCAATGCTTCGAGTCATTTAACATTATGTGGTTATAAGGTTCTTCTAGGTTTCTTAGCCTCAACTCAGATTTACAACCTGAACTTTTTTAATGAATTTAGGGCTATCCATTTCGTTAGGAGATTGAAAAATCGTCATTTTATATTGCATCCCTCTCACATGGAGTTTTAATCCAAAACTTTCCCTAAACTAACAAAGGTTGAGATGTGTGTACCTTGGAGATGGGGGATGTTGGCAGTATCTTTCGAGGGAATCATTGTACCAAGTCCCCCAAAGATGGGGAGTCTTGTAAGTTCCAGAGGTCATTTGAGGTTTTTTATTACCCTAAATCTTTTTGTTCGGACAGGCATATTTTTTATTACCTTATTTTCAAGTCCGGAGGCAAATAAAGGGTCGAACATGAAAGAGACATTGAACACAATTTCGAGCTCCATGGTGGAGTATTAAGTTTGTGAAGCTCTTGCTAGGGTAGCAAGTCTTTTTTGCTGCCTCACATTATTCTTCTTGGGAAATATACTAACAAGTTACTTTTTCCTTTTAGGCCACAGTGGTGGTTGTGGGATGGTTGACCCATTCTTCAGCAACTGGGCATTGATCAATGTCATCTTTATGAGTATCACATCATTGGCAACTTCGCGTTAATCATGCCATATTCCTCAGTCTTGCATCATCAACGACTTTATCTTCTCTGAATCTCACATTTTCTCAATCCAGTCGTAGGTAAAGACTCCACTAATAGATTGTATTTTTTAGCACATAGATCGCTACTCTCAACCCAACTCGAATCATATTCTCAATCTCATAGATCGCATGAATGAAGTCGTGTTGGTTTCTCTTCTTTATTTATACATTTGTTTCATTTGGCATGCGTACATAGCTAGTGATTTTTGGTTACCAAGTGTTGTAAGCGTACTAGCATCGAGTAGGTGATTTTGATGTTAAAATCGATTGTGAAATGTATGTTTGAAGATTCCTTCACTAATGTTTCATTGTGCATCCCAAGGATGGAACCATATTCTCAATCCCATGTTTTTCTCTGCTATGAGTTGTATAGCAATTTACAGTAACAACACATATTCAACGAAATCCCTTCTAACCAGTCGCTTGACTCTGGACATCCACTAATGCCCAATTATTACTTGGAGTTCAAGTGATTCACATTACTGCTACTTTGTTGCTATACAGTTTCCTGGAAAGAGAAGAAGTGAGATTCCTTCATACATCTTTAGACACTGTTTTAAGATTTCAAGTGTCTTTTATTAATTGATTGTAGTGTTGCATTTTTTTCGTAAATGTCTTGAGAGATTTTCGGTTTCTTTCTGTCTGGATTATAGGCTGCATGAAGGATCCTGAACCAGGGGAAATATAGAACTGATGAAAAGAATGCACAGCAAGAATAAAACAAAAAGGATACAGGAATCATTTTTTTTAAAAAATGGGATGAATCCAAGTTCTCAACCTATAATTGACATGTTTAATTCCGAGATTAGTACAGGTGTGGGAATCACCCATTTTAACAAAACCTATATACAACCCGGCCAAGCCTACCCATTTGCCAAGCCTAATCCTATAGAGGTTTAGTGGGGAATGAACATGATTAATACATTCAAAAGACAGTTTACATTAATGATTAGATAAACAAAGTGAAAGCCTTAACAAATTGCAACATAAAAGCAGAAGACAGAATACAGAACCAAGCCTTCATTTTTCAAGTAACAGTTTATTACATGAGATGCTTTTGGAGCCCAATTTTTGGTCAGGCTACTACAAAGAGCACCATTCAAATCTCCGTTCTTATTTATCAATCATCAGGCTTTTTGGAAAACAATTAGTATTAACACATGACATGCTATTTAAGATAAACTGGTTTTAAGGTAAGCAGAACATGAAGTATATGTAGAAATGAAATAGCAGATCAACTTAATGTAAAGCTAGACAAACAATACAAGGAAACTTTTCACAATATCATGAACTAGTTATTGTGGATCCAACCTGGGAAAAACCAGAATTCGGGAAAAACACACATCTCAAAATAGCAACGGTTTTGCCTCAGAGGTAGTGACAATCACATATCATCATATGTATGTCTGGTAATACATGCAGATTAATGCATCATAGGCAAAACAAATAAATTTCCAATATACTAAAAACGGTTCCAAAAGAAGCTAGATTATGCTTCTTGTACAAACAAAAAATGTCCTACTCCATGATAGTATGGCAAATATGTCTGAAAGTTCAAGAAATAAAAAAATATTGGTTAGCCCCAGTGGCAATGAGTATTGAATCACAACTTAGTCTCATAATAGGTGTCAGTGTTCATTTCATTATCAATTCCCATGATCATAATAAATAGATGACAACATGTCCATTGAAAAATTGATCCCAGTGACAAAAATTTGACAAATGTAACAAAAACCAAAAAAAAAATAATGAAATTATTGAAACAAAAGCAGCCAGGATGTAACATGGTTAAAATAAACTCAAGCAAATAGATGTGGTAAAACATGGGATGAAGAACAAGCAAATGCTGCAGAAAATTAAAATTATAGACAGCTTCAACCGAATATGCATAACCATGTAAATCCAAAATATAGAAATGTCTATTAAACACTAATGTATATCACAACTTTCGATTGCTTTAATTGCAATGAGTACATAATGAAAATTTAGTCTCATTAATCCATCTGTGACAATTGTTTTAATGTTCTTATGAATGATCAAAACCAATTTATATTACTTAACCCAAGAAGAGAATCCTGACAGTAAATTTACACACAACTAAAGAGTGAAGGATTAATAGAAAGAGCCAACCAGATAGGAGGTAAAGACCAGTGAAAATCAAAGGAAAGATGGGCTTATAGAACAAGTAAATACTGCAGAAGTTACATTTAGTGACAGCTTCACTACAATGTACAAACAGCTTAACTTGATAAATTTTAACTAAACTAATTGCTAAAGATGATGCATCCCTATTAAAACATACAAAAACAGAAGAAAATAAATTAAACAAACAACCAACCATATCTTAAAAAAAACCATTCTAACATTGTACGCATCAGAGAGATTCCCATCGACAAATCACCATCCTCCATTAAGGAGTGCTGATGTCCCTGTCTATTTTATCATCACTTGCGCAAACTAATGTCTTAAAAAATACAATTTACAACCATAGAGAAGTTGTTAAAAGAACCAATTTTCAACTAATAGTCTAACACAAATCACAAACCTATATACCATGAAAACTCATATTGAAATTAGGAACAAAGAAAATTAACAATGCTATAATGGTACTGAAAAGAAGTGCCTCAGTTTAAATTTTTCTCACTGTAGAGACTCATAGTATATTTAAACCCATCATTGGCACTCATATAATATAATAAAACATTCTAATATAGTAATTCAAAAATTTTAAAACTAACATATTACACAAAACAAAATTATGAATAGTTTGCCGAAAACAAATTTTCAAAATTTTAGAACAGAGTATAAACAAGCATTCCATTAAATGCATCAGAGAGATTCCCAAAGACTAAGTCATCTTCCTCCAATGGAGTGCTGATGTCCCTGTCTATTTTATCATCACTTGCAATCTGTCAAATCTTATTCCACATTGGCCATACTAACCATCATGATCAAACAAACAGATACAATTATGCCATCTCAAGATGCTAACTTTCACATTAGAGATAATGCAATATTATCACAATAACGAAACCCAAAATCTAAACTCTCAAAGTTCTAAAAGAATAAAATCCAAAGCAAAAAATAGAAAATTAAAAATGCCTCAAAGCATCATACTAGTTTATTTTCTGACCATAAATCATAAGACTCAGACAGAAAACAGAAGATTATATAATATACAATACAATCAATGTAAAAGATGACACATTGATACACAAACTGAAGAAACGAATAGAAAAAAGGAAAATCTTTTTACCACTGCAGGGAGGCAATTCAGTGAATAACATCAACCCTAAAATCAAACCCATAAATGGGTCTGAATCAACCAGTTAATCTCATGGGAATAAATCATTCAATAATAGGGTCGAAGAAAGAACAATATACACAAGAAAGAAAAAAGTTTTGGAGATCTAAAAATTAGGGTTTATATCTGCCACTGCCGCTAATAACGTGTGTATATATATATAGTACTATATATAAAGAGAGTTCGCCGTTAGGGCAAAATCAGAGAGGGGCGCTCAAGTTGAAGAACGAATAGGGTAATGTTTCGTCCAATGGATGGTGTGAGATCGGACCGTTGATTGAGAAGAAAATAATAGAATTTGCACTGGTGTCTACATAATTGTGAATATTAGAGAATTCCCTCATTTTCTTTATTTTTTATTCTGTTCCCAACAATTTCCATATTTCTTGATCTAGTACCCCTGTAATAACATACCCTGCTATGTTTGAATAGTGATTCGAATATAATTTTTTTAAAAGATTTTATAATTAATGTTTTAAAAATTGTGAAAATATTTTTGAATATGATAATCTAAATTATAAAAAATTAAAATTAATTACAAATCAAATGTGTATTGCTCATTTTAAAATTAAAAATCTGTATTTGAAAACCTAAACAAACATTTGTAAATTTTCTTTTTTTTTTTTAATTAATTGATGTGATTATAATAACTAATGTGAAAGAAGATTGGTGTTATAAAATTACACTTTCTACTCAATTGCAAAATTATAAAATGCATATCCCCTTAAAAAAATTGACTTTTAAAATGGGACAAGGAGAGTATAATTTTTTTTGGTTTACATTTTCTAATTGTAAATTGAGTTTTTCTTGTTGGATATTTTAACAATAAATAAAATTGTTTTAGGTTTTTATAATTGAATTGTTACAAAATTAATTGGTTAATTATTAAAATTGATGAGAGTTCGAGAGTTCGTTGGCTGGCTTGTTTAGTGTTACAAGACTAAGTAAAAATATTTATCTTCATGAGTTGTCAGTGTTGTATTGGTTGAATATCAGTATCATGTTATATGATGATGTGATATTTAGTCAATATAACACTGCTAACTCATTAAAATAAATATTTTTAATAAAATATAAAAATAAGACTAACATTACTCCAAGACTAAGTCCCTAGTTGGGAGAGTGTTTTGGCCTCGACTTTTGCATTCTGTTCCTGAAATACTTTTGGCTCACAAAATGCTATTTGAGAAATTTTTTGATGAAAACATTTGGATGTGCCTCTAATTCATGACGCTATTTGCAGTGTTTTGACGAAATCTATCATTCAGTGGCCAGTTGACACAATTGAAATTGTTAAGAGAATTGAATTTGGTAAAATTGATTCTTAGTGTTTAGATTTATATGTCTCAAAATTAATTATGATGGCAGAAATAATCATTTAGTTTTTAAAAATGATTTAGAAATAATTCTAGTACATGAATACACTTGTTGTTCTTTATTATATTGGGTGTTATTTTGCCACGTTATATATAATTAACTAAAATTATATATCCAATCAATGAATAATATAGACTAAAATAAATAATTATATTACCATAAATAACTTATATATATATTAAATATATAAAATAAGAATTAATATTTTATTATGTTTTATATAATTAAAAAAAATTAATTTTTTTTTATCCATGCTATACTTCTCAAATTTTTATTTCAAATAATATGACAACTGCATGATTATATCACATTAATTAAATGTTTAATTCACTAGCAATAATATAGAACCCCAACATTTAGGAAGGCAAAATTTGGAATGAAAATTGGAAAGGTATGGAAAAGTCTATACTTACTAAAAAATTTATCAAATGCTGTGGTAAAATTGTATTGATTCTGTGCTTTTTTCATGATATGATATATAACAAATTAGATGCTTGGATTGGTTATGTATTTTTTTCATGATACAATGCTGCCACATTATTTGATATTTTATTTTTGAAAAATCTTTAGAGTAGAGTAGGATTACTCAGAAAGTATATCATTATTATAATACTCAAGTGTGAAAACATTAAACGCATGTCCCTTTAAACATGTTAATTTTTTTAGACGAACTCTTAAAATGGGACAAAAAAGTATTATATAATATATTTTTCGTACAAAATATAATATATATATATAATACTCCACAATATATTTTTTAAAATATAATATGTTAAAATATTTATTAAAGGGCAAGAAAAGATACTCCGCAATATATTTTACAAAATATCATTTTTTAAAAACAAATATTAAAAGGAAAAAAAGTGAGATTCGTTTTTATTGACATTATTTAAGGAAAGGAAGACTTTACTGGAGTGAAAAAAAGGAGAAGACTTTCTTCCTTATTCAAGTAGAAGACTTTCCTCCTTAAGGAAATGAAGACTTTTTTCCGTGAGGAAGAGAAAACTTTACTCATTCAAATATAAGGGAAGACTTTTTTTGTTCAAAATGGAAGACTTTCCTTCTCTATGAAGAGAATATTTCCTCTTTAAAATTTGGTGGATTGATTATATCTTACCTTATATGACTTTGTTCTTCTCCTTGTTATATTTCTTCTCATTTTAAAACTTGTGTATACGTGAGAGGAATAAAATAAAAAGACACTGTGGAGGTTTAGTCCATGGATGTAGATAACCAAAGTCGAACCACGTAAAACTTGTGTTTTTTTTTTTTTTCCATCTTTATTTTATTTCTACATGGAATCAGAGCATTTTGATTCTGAGACATCCTTTCCACATTTTTTTTTTCAATCATCCACACAAATTTTTTTTTTTTGATTGATTCTCTCTGTTTCTTCTCTCACATACAATGACTGAACTAACAGCAGTCATATCTACAATCAATGGATCACAGGGTTCCAATATCATTTCTCCTTATTATCTTCATTCATTTGATAGTTCAAGTGTTTTTCTAGTTTCTCAACTCCTTAATGACGATAATTATTTTATTTGGTGTCATGCAATCAAAATGGCTCTCTTGGCCAAAAATAAATTGAGTTTCGTAAACGGGACTCTTACAAAACTAGGCGGCTCTGTTACTGAGATCGCTGAATGGTTACACTGCAATGACATGGTGTTATCATAGGTTATTAAATTCTATATCTTCATATATTCCCAATAGTGTCATCTATGTTGATATGGCAAAGGAAGTTTAGGATTATTTCAAATGTCGATTCTCTTAAGAAAGTGCAACTAGAATTTTTCAAATCAAATGATCTATATGCAATACCATTCAAGAACAAGCCTTCATCACATCATATTTCACTAAATTGAAATCTCTTTGGGACAAACTTGCTTCCTATAATACTGTTATTGATTGCACTTGTGGTGCTTCTAAAGTGCTTCTTGAACATGAACAACGGGAAAACATTTATCAATTTTTGATGGGGTTAAATGAGTCATATGCTGCTTTTCGCAATTAAATTCTTACTATTGAACATCTTCCTTCAATTGGTAAGGTTTATTCTATTGTACTTCAAAAAAAAAAAAAATCATTCTGTCACACCAGTCCAACCAGATGTCGTTACTCTTGTTGCTGCCAAAGGAAATTTCACCAATAACTAGAATCATAATACAAGGATGAAAAATAAGGAAAATTCAAAAGGTAGTGCTGAAAATAAAGGTCGAAATTGGCCACATTGCACTTATTGTGATAAACTTGGGCATACAAAAGCTAAATGTTTCAAGCTTCATGATTTTCCACCCACCCAAGCAAGCTAATGTTGCTCAGCCACATCTGATGCTAATCCAACTCTTAAGAATGTTAAACATGAATTAACAATCGAGCAATATCAGTAGTTCATCTCTCTCGTTAACATTCATTTTGACTCTCAAGCCTCTGTTAACCTTATTGGTAAGTCTTCTACCAATCTCTAGTCACATGAATTTTCTAGATCAAATGATCTATATGTAATGCCATTCAAGAACAAGCCTCCATCATATCATATTTCACTAAACTGAAATCTCTTTGTGATGAACTTGTTTCTTATAGTATTGTTCATGATTGCACTTGTGGTGCTTCTAAAGTGCTTTTTGAACATGAACAACGAGAATACATTTATCAATTTTTGATGGGGTTAAATGAGTTATATGCCTCTCTTCGTAGTCAAATTCTTACTATTAAACCTCTCCCTTCAATTGGTAAGGTTTATTCTATTGTACTTCAAGAAGAAAAACAAAGGGAAATTCATTCTGTCACACCAATCCAACCAGATGTCGTTGCTCTTGTTGCTGCCAAAGGATATTTCACCAACCACTAGAATCATAATACATGGATGAATAATAAGGAAAATTCAAAAGGTAGTGTTGAAAATAAAGCTCAGAATTGACCACATTGCATTTATTGTGATAAACCTAGGCATATAAGAGCTAAATGCTTCAAGCTTCATGGTTTTCCACCCAACCAAGCTAATGTTGCCTTAGTCATATTTGATGCTAATTTAGCTCCCAAGGATGTTAAACATGAATTAACAACCAAGTAATATCAGTAGTTAATCTCTCTCCTCAACATTCATTCCGACTCTCAAGCCTCTATTAACCTTATTGGTAAATCTTCTACCAATCTTCAATCACATGAATTCTCTTGGGTTATTGATACTAGTGCTACAGATCATATTATTTCTTATGTTCATTTGTTATCGAATACCATTTCTAGTACAAATGGTAAATCCATTCATTTACCAAATAGTACTTCAGTCCCAATTTCTCACATTGACAGTATTATCTTTCTGATACATTACATCTTGATCATGCCCTTTGTTCATTAATCTTTTATTTGTTAGTAAACTCACCCAATCACTAAATTGTGTTGTCATTTTTTTTCTTGGTTTTTGTGTTTTTAAGAATCTTACCACGAAGAAGGTGATCGGACTGGGTAAAGAGCATATTGAACTCTACTATTATCGCTCCATTTCTTCTCTTACTGTTTTGACTGCACAACAATTTCCTGCATTAGATCTTTGGCATTGACATTTAGGTCATCCATCCTCTGCTAGGCTTGCTATTTTGTCAAAAACTGTTACTGGCATATCTAGTTGTTCTAATGGCTTTTGTATTATATGTCCGTTAGCCAAGCACACTCGGTTACCTTTTCCTAATGAAAATAATAGGTGTGATGACGATTTTGTTTTAATCTATGTTGATATATGGGCTGATTTTTTTGTTTAGTCCATTTCTTGTGCTCGTTATTTTTTAGTCATTATTGACGATTTCTCACATTGCACATTGGAAAATTTGATGAAGAATAAATCTGAAACTCAATTTATTCTTCAAAATTTTTTTTCCATGGTCCAAAATCAATTCCAATGTTCTATTAAAAAAATTCGAAGTGATAATGGTCATGAATTTACTTCCATGCACCATTTCTTTATTACCCATTGGATTATCCATTATTGAACTTGTGTTGGCACTCTCCAACAAAAGGGAGTGGTTGAATGCAAACATCGTCATCTTGTAAAAGTATCTAGAGCTCTTCTCTTTCAAGCTCACTTACCATTAAAATTTTGGGGAGAATGCATCCTCACTGCAACTTATCTCATCAATCGTCTACCCATACCATTATTGTCTAAGAAATCACCTTCGTGAAACCCTACTTCATACCAAACCATCATATCACCATTTGCGTGTTTTAGGGGTGTTTATGTTATGCACAAAACATGTCACCTCATAAACACAAATTTTCTCCTCGTGCCATTAAAGAGATCTTTGTAGGTTATCCTTTTGGTCAATGTGAATATCGGGTCTATGATCTTGAAAAAGATATCATATTCACTAGTTGTGATGTTACATTCTATGAGTATATTTTTCCCTTTCAACGGCACCCTTCACCCACAAATTCATCTTCTGTTGTTCTTCCATTACCCGTGACTGATCATGCCCCCGTTGACCCAAGACCTCTTAGTGTGGAACCTTCTTCAATTCCTTCACCTTCTCCACAACCTCTACTTCGTCGCTTTTCTTATACACATTATCCTCCTAATCACCTTCAAGATTATCATTGTTCTTTTGTCACTCAGCGTCCGCTTATGCCATGCCAATCCCAGTCACCCTCTCCATCTAATGGTGTTACTTATCCTCTTCAGGATTGCATTTTTTATTTTAATTTATCTTTTTCTCATTATATTTTTACTGCTGCTATTTTTGCTGGGGTCGAGCCTACATCATTTGCCCAAGTATTTCAACATCCTAAGTTGCGTGCAACTATGACAGCCGAAATTGATGAACTTAACAAGAACCATACATGGTCGCTCACTCAACTACCTCTTGGTAAAACTCCCATTGATTGCAAATGGATGTACAAAGTCAAGCATCAATCGGATGGTTCCATTGAAAGGTATAAAGCTCATCTTATTGCTAAGGGATACACTCAAACTGAAGGTCTTGATTACAGTGAAACCTTCGCTGCTGTCACCAAGTTAGTGACCATTTGTTGTGTATTAGCTATAACATCTATTAAACAAGGGCCTTTCCATCAACTTGATGTCCATAATACTTTCTTACATGGAGATCTCCATGAAAAATTTTACATGAACCTTCCTTTTGGATTCCATCGTAGGGGGGAGCACTTGGTATGTCGATTACACAAGTTTTTATATGGACTCAAACAAGCATCTCATAACTGGTTTGATAAATTTTCTTCGACTCTTTGTCATGCTGGTTTTAAACAGTCTGCTTGTGATTATTCCCTATTTACTTCCACAGTAGGTTCTTCTATAACTATTGTATTAGTTTATGTGGATGATATCATTATTACTATCAACAACAATCTTTCCATTCAAGCACTCAAGGATTTTCTTCACACTCACTTCCATATCAAAGATCTTGGCATTTTAAAATATTTTTTGAGTATTAAAGTTGCTCGTTCCAAACAAGGAATCTTTCTTGCTCAAAGAAAGTATACATTAAAAATCTTACATGATGCAAGTCTATTAGGTGCCAAACCTATTACTTTTCCTATGGCGCAAAATATCAAACTTACCCCAAATGATGGAGATCCATTGGATGACCCTAGTCAATACAGGCGATTGGTTAGGCGCCTTATTTACCTCACCATCATCAGCCCTGATATTGTTTTACCCGGTACAACTTCTCAGCCAGTTTAAGCATATGCTATAGAAACCACATCTTGATGCTACCTATTGTATACTTCAATATCTTAAGGCTGCACCAGGAAAAGGGATTCTTTTATCATCTCATAACTCTCTCCAGATTCAAGCCTATTGTGACTCCGATTGGGCAACTTGTCCAACTAACCGACGCTCTACCACTGGATATTGTATCCTTTTCGGAACTAGTCCTATTTCATGGAAAAGTAAGAAACAATCCATTGTCTCGTTCCTCGGCTGAAGCTGAATATAGGGCAATGACTTCTACCACTTGTGAATTAATTTGGCTACGATCTTTACTCATTTGTGGCTTATTCAACTTCATTGTGACAACAAAGTTGCCAATCCATATTTCATGACTGAACAAAACATATTGAATTGGATTGTCACTTTATTCGTGAAAAAAATCAAGCTGGGTTAATTCAAACATCTTATGTTGCTTCTTTTCATCAACTTGCAGATATTTTTACTAAGCCACTCGGAAGGGAGTAATTTACCTATCTTGGTAACAAGTTGGGTGTTCATGATATTCACGCTCCAACTTGAGGTAGAATATTGGCTTTTATTCAAGAAAAGGAAGACTTTACTGAAGGAAATAAAGATTTTCCTCCTTATTCAATTAGAAGACTTTCTTCCTTGAGGAAATAAAGACTTTCCTCATTCAAATGGAAGAGAAAACTTTCCTTGTTCAAAATGGAAGACTTTCATTCTTTATGAGGAAAAGATTTTTCTTTTTTAAATTTGATAGATTGACTACATTTTACCTTATATGACTTTATTCTTCTTCTTGTATATATCTCTTCTCATTGTAAAGCTTGTATATACGTGATAGAAATAAAATAAAAAGACACTGTAGAGATTTAGTCCGTGGATGTAAGCAAACAAAATCGAACTACGTAAAACTAACGTTTATTTTTCTTTTCTTCCCTCTTTATTTTATTTTACAGTTCTTCATAATTACTTTAACAACTTTCATCAAATACTTAATTAACAACCTCATTTTGTGTTTAAAAAAAAAACTTTATAATCAATCTTAAACTTCCCAAGCGGCAAACTTGACTAGATCATGTAATCCATGGGCCTATCAAACTCCTAGAGTATGTACAGATCATGGTTTGGAAGACCATTTGTTGCAAACTCATGCCCAATACCAATAGCTAGCAAGGCCACCAATCACTGCCAAAGAGGAGTCCAAGTTTTTCCAATTGGAAAGGCTTTAAAACGGTTCCAAGTCTTTTGGGCTTATCCCATTGATTATATTCCTTAAAGGCCTATCTTTTACCCAAGTCCATGTTTTCAAGTTTGGCTGTTTTGGTACATTGTTCAAACTTCAAAGTGTTCTTGGTGATGCAAAAGCCCATGTTCTTTCTTCATCCTTCCATTCTGATATCTGGTGGTCCCTTAATAGGCTTTGCCATTGCTTGGACAGCCAGAACATTTTGTGATACCTTGACATGGACTCAAATTCTCCACTAACCTTAACATGGTCTTGTCTTATGGACCTATCTTTCCATTATGGCCCATTAGTACTAATATGAACTTCTTATTAAAGGAAAGAGTAAGATTCAAATTTCTGCATAGCATGGAGAGAAGAATACTAGGAATTTAATATCATTGATCCTAACAGTTGACTAGACTTTTACACCTACTTGGATTGAGGGAGTACGAAATAAAGGAGAAGAAAGGGAAAGAGAGGAAAACTTATTTCATTGTTGGTTTAAAATAAGGAAGGAATAGAAAGTAGATGGAGGGGTTTCTTAATTCCTATTTAATCCATTTTGCTCTCTTTCCAACTTTGGGAGGAGATGGAAGGAAACAACTAAAGCGTAAGTGAATTCATATTTTACCCTTTCTACTCACATGATAAAATATCTCTTCGTATTTCCTTTCTCTCTTCTATATTTAGTAAGATTAGAGGATTATATTTTTTTTTTCCTCATTAATCATCCAAATATAAAGGAAGAACTACATTCTCATCTTCTCTTCCTCGTAGTTAATGTTATCATTTTCTCTCTTTTCCTTTCCGCTAATCCAAGAATAGTGTCAAAAAAAATTTATATTGATGTACACTAATGACGTACTCGCATTCTCCATTCATCCTAAACATGGGTTGATTTTATGTCTATGACAAGGGTTTTTTTATTTTTTTATTAAGGTAATTATGACTGGCAAGGTTGCTCTCAAATACCCACATTCAGTGATTGTCATGTTTCCTCTATAGCTTCAAACAGTAGATAGGGTGTGTTAAAGCAAAGTCATTGAAATATGAATTCATCCTCTTTTTGCTTTTCTTTTATCTCACCGTCACCATGAAATGGTGTTGTTAGTGATATTTGTTGAGACTCTTTATGCCACGTCTGTCTGACAATGAATTAGGCCATCTGATATCTTACTGGATAATTAGACAAACATAGGGACAGATGATGGGGATGACTCACAAAGCAATCTTTGTTCTGTCAACATGTCGCATTTTAGCGAACACTTGTTGCACTTGATTCAATAATAGCCAATTTAGTTTCATTGACATGTCCATGACACAACATGGGAAATGCTAGGTGGGTAAGTGCTATATGGATTTGCGCAGACAAGGAATGATGTGTAAAAGGGTCTGTTTAATTATTGGTTATGTTTGGATTAATTTTTCAAACGCAACTAATGCGCTTTGACCCCTCAATCTCTTAATTATTTTTGAGATTTTTGGGACGAAATTTGGAACTACATTTATTGGGTTAGAGAGTTGGTCTTTGTTTGGAGGTTTTGGAAAAAAAATAAAAGAAATGATAACTTATGAAAGAGAAAAGAAAGTGTTACACTATGTTTGGATACATAGGAAAGGAATGAGAGTAAAGGATAACATTAGTTATGAGGGAAATGAGAGAGGGAGGAGAGGAAAGCATAATCACTCCTTCATGCTTGAATAAAAATTAGAGTATAATACTCTCATTTTGCTTGAAAACAACAGAAGATATAAAGGAAATAAAAGGAATATATATATTTTTACTATTATGCCCTGAGATAGAAGGATCTGTTTTTTTTTTTTGTTTTTTTATTTATAATTATAAAGGTTAGAATTAGTATTATAAAAATTTTACTAAAAGCTATTTCTTTTCCTTCTGTCTCCGCCTATTTTTAGGAGGAGTGCAAATTGAATAAAATAAGGATTAAGAGACTCATCTCTCTCCCTCCTCTCCTTTTATTGTCTTCCCTAATTTTAAACCAAGCACAATATAACATCTCCCTCCCCTTCCTTTTCTCTCATTTCTTTCCAAATTCGTCAATTCAAGCAGAGCGTTAGTCTTCAACTTATTTGAATATTTAGGAAAAAAATGTGAAGAAAATAACTGTTTCTTGTTTCAATAGTTAGTAAGAAAGAAAAGAAAAAAAAGTGTACAAATTATTTGATAATTAAATCTATTTTGTTATAAAACCCTAATTTTTAACACAAACATTCAAGGATATATTTGATATTTTAAAAAATTCATTAAAAATATTTCTTTTTTCTTCAAATTTCTTAACTTTTAGAAAGATTAGAAATGCTTCATCTTTCTTTCCAAATTTTTTCTTCTCTTTTACTTAAACATTCAAACAAAATATTTATTTATCTATCCATTCCAATCTTTTCTTTTTCTCCAAATCTCTTCATCCAAACAAAACATAGTAATTAGTGCCGGCAAAATTATACACTACAAATGAAGGATCACAAAAATTATTAAATTAATAAATTCAAATCGTAATAATATAAATAAATTAAAAAAAAATTGTAGTACCACTTTAAAAAAAGAAAAAGAAAAGAAAAGGGGTCCTATAATGTCTGGTTTGGCACCTCATTTGACAAAGGTAAAGTGTGAGAAGCAATTTGTCTAATCCTGATTTTCTGGTTGTCTTTAGTGAAAGTCCAAAGCCTTCATTGTTTTATGCTCTAACTTTCTTTGTCAGTGCTTAACTGTCGATCATCTTGTCCTAAAAAGGAGTTGTTACCTTTTTTGGTACATGGGTCAGATGAATTAACTATGTTCAGACCACCTGCACATGGGGTTGGGGGCTCAAGTTCATGAAAAGTTTCTGTCCAGAATAACGGATGTTTGTGAATTGGCATGTTGATTACGGCACTGTCATAGTCATATATAATAATGTTTGTGATCACATGATCCAAATGGATAATTTATGTTAAGCGACGAACTCAACTAAATTTTAAGCTATTAAAGACGTATTAACAATGTATATCAAATTTTTAAAATACTTTTTATCACGTATGATCTCAAATTTAAATGAAAAAAGACACAAATTATATGCAAACACAAAATATAGTAAAATATAATTTTATACAAATAAACTAAACAAAAAATAAATGTAAATAAAGAAGTTTAAACTGTTAGAAAATATACTAGCAATATAAATCAAGCTAACATTACCTTAGCTCAGAGCTTGATATATGTGTGTGTGTGTGTGTGTGTATATATATATATTATTAGTTCAGTATCTAACAAATTAAACTTTTAAACAATTTAGTAGTTTAATATAGTATCAAAATTCTGGTAATAAGAAGTCTTAAATACGTACAAGATGGAGTTATACATAAAGGAGGATGGTGTTAACTTGATGTATATTGTTGGTATTTAAAATAAGAAACAGTGATCCAACAATTTATTTGAACTAACACATTATTGCTTGTTTCACGCATGGAGGATGGAGTGCGAGATTAAAAAAGTGCAAATTTTGCATCAAATGAAGAGAGAGAGAATTAAACTAAAAAAATATTTTAAAATAAGAATTTTGATATCATCTTAAATTATTAAAAAATGAATTAAAAATTTATATCAAGCTAACAGGTTGATTCCTATTAAAGACCACTAGATTTACATTGTAAAGTTGTCACCCAAGTGGTATATACTTAAATAAAATTCAATGGGTATTTGAAATTGTCACTTTCTTATGTATACCTTGATGAGTGTAAATATATGATGTGGACATTTGTGAGAAGATTTCACCTAATTTTGTATTCTTCATGTTTTAATTGACGAATTTTTTCGCTATACTCTACTTGTAAACATATCTAAATTGTCGAATAATGTAAAATTTGAAGTCATTTTTTTATTTAAGCAATTCTCTGTTTGCAATACACATAAAGTGTGTGGGAGTGTGGGAGCTATTTAAGTTCAAAAGCAATTGATTCATGAAGAGAGGAATATTCTTAGAGCGTCTCTAACTTATAATTTCAAATTCATTTTTATTTTAGCATCGTTTTTATATTTGAAGATGATAGGTCCCACATTTTTATATTTTCATTCCAGTTAAACCAATCTTCAAATTACTATTCATTCTTTAAATCCCACTTTTCATAATATTATTTGTCTAAAATATAATTATTTTAACATATATTTATCCAAACTTTAATTATTTATCATTTGTCTTGGTTAAAAACTTCATGATATATTCAAGAAATATCTTGATAATAAATAATAATTAAAAAAATTCTTAAATATTTTATTTTAAATTTTAAATATTTATTTAAATAATATAGAAATAATTAATTATTAATTTAGAGTATTATAAAAAATAATTAGTGGATGAATAGTGATTTAAAAAATAAATAGTGGACTTTCAAATATGAAAATATAAAAATGAAAATATTATTTATTTTTTAAAATTTGATACTAATTTAAAAATGAATTGAAGTACTCTTTTTCCTTTTTCACCTTCAAATTCAAATTTAAAAATTTGAAGGTGAATTGGAGATGATCTTACTCAGCTCCACACTATTCAAATCTTTAAAAACAGTGAGAACCTTTTTAGCTGCTTAAATTGTGGTGGCATTCCATTATCTATAGGCTGCTTTTCCATGCTACACATACAAGCCATAAATGATTTCTCAGATGAATTGAATTTGAGTATCATTAAACAATCATTTCAGCCTTCAAACTGCATGCGTAGCCATCTTTTCCTCCACTAAAACCAAGAACTCACTGTCTTTAGAAGTCTCTAAAGCTTACCAAATTATTCCCTTTGTTTTTTTTTTTTTTCAAATTTAGCGGCTTATGATTATGGAACCAAGCCCAATTTAACCTTTAAAAAATGTTCTTGTCAAGTAAAAGTGATATCTTTTGTCTGAGTGATTTTCCATTTTCATCGTTTGATAGATATGACAGATTGATTTTTTTTTTACAAAGGTGTATATGCATAATACTGTTACTTGAAATTAAGCAAGGAGGGGGCTAGAATTTTACTCGAGGAGAGCAAAAAAAGAATTTTGTTAATCATAAATCTAAAAATTAATGAATTATAATAATTTAATAATAATTGATAATATTTTTGATAAATAAATAAATTAATTTATATAAAAGAATTTATGAATTAGACAAAACTTTTATTTAAAAAAATCTACCAACTTTAGACTATATAAAAAAAAAAAATCAATAACAGTTTCATTAAGGGGTCAAATTAAAATCAAAATAAGGATAAAGTATAAATAAAATTTAGAATTAGGGGAGGCAAAAATATAAATTAAAGGGTATATTTGAATTTTTTTTTTTGAAAAGTATGAAAAAATTCAAATAAAAAAATGTCATTTAGTTATAGGTCCTCCATTAAGATTTTAATTATAATAGAGTTCAACTCTAATTCTTATAACCCAAGGAGTTCAGTTGACTTTTATGGACAATATAATCCTAAAAAAAGGTTACCAAAAAACAAAAATGGTCATCTATAGCCGAAAAATAAGGGAGAGATTTTCGTTACTTAAAAAGACAATCTAATCCACTAATCTTATCCATTCATCATCCATTTTTGGCGCAAAAACTTGATAAACAAAAAGATAAAAGAATGAACTTAATTTTATATAGTATGAAACCGTGAAATTATACAGTAAAATTATAATAAAACAAAACATAAATATATGTATTTTATGGTGAAATATGTGAAATATAAAATTATATAGTATGAAACTGTGAAATTATATATTAATATAAAATAAAATATAAACATCTGTATTTTAATAATAAACAAAATACTGACATGTAAAATTTAATAGAATATTTAATGAAAAAAGTGAAAGATCAATCAACAAAATAATGACATGTAAAAATTCACAAAACATAGATCGTGATGTATTCACTATAAAAACATATCAACAAATATATAATACAAAACAAATTTGAATAATGACTAATGAATAATTTATATAAACTAAAAATAAAAAATAAACAAAATACTTGGTAAATAATACAACTATTGTATGAAAAAAAAAATCATGAATAAAATACGTATAATGAACAGAAAACTAATATGAAATATATATATATATATATATATATATAAAATCACGTACTTGATTATGAATAGAACACAAAATAATTTTGATTGTGAATGAAAATTCAATAAACAATTTTTAACATAAATCAAAGTTGAGATAGTAGTCAACAAGAAAGAAGAAGGTAAGGAAAAAGAGTGTGATAAGATCCAAATTGATAAGGAAATTTGCATTGAAGAAGAGAATAGAAAAAAAAAAGAAAAACAACAAGGTGACCAAGCCGAGGAAATTTAGAGTCAATGATACCGAAAATAGATAAGGAATAATTCAAATTTAAATAAAAAATAAAAAACTAAGCAAAAATAATAGCAACCAGTGAAGAAACAAATAAAAAAGTCAATCTAATAATATAAAAGAATAAAAGGAATAAATTAGTCATTGAAAATATATAAAAAAAAAATGACACATAATCCATTAGTTACTTTACAATGAAAAAAAGAAAAAAAAAGTCTTTTACAACAAAAACATAACTAACGTGAATTAACTAATAATAAAATTACTAATATAGAAATTAAAGACCAATTAACTCTAAAAAAATACTGAGGGAAGGCAATTGCCCCAGACCTTAGCTGTCTCTGTCCCAGAAATTAAGTGATGAGTTCCATATGGCTAGTCAAAAAAGGAGGAGGAGAAATCTTTCCTTCATAGGCAAAGCTTGCCATTGATTATGGGCTCTCATTAATTAACTTAAAAAAACTTGGTGACATAATTGTTTTTTCTTATCAGAAGTTCTCATAGTTTGGGGTTCGCAGCCCTACCCAAAACTGTTTTTTTTTTTTTTATCCAGCATAATACGTGAATAATAAAAAGGAGTACATCAATATTTACAACCGGAATCAATCACTCAATAAGGGAACAATATTTTTTAAAAGAATATTATTAATATTAAAGTTTGATAATGTCTCTAATTGAAATTTACCACCCTCTATATAGATATTGATATTTCTAAGTAATTAAAATATTCATACTTTCATCTAAGTAATTTTGAATTTTTTTTTCTTCACAATAGTAGTTTCAATCAATTTTACTTCTTTATCACCCCCACCAACTATCTCAACAAAATTAATAGAAATATATTACACCAGATCTATTTTATTTTAAATCATTGTGATCTTCTTCATAATGTGAAATAGTTTGATCTACACTTTCTACCATAAAAGAGTTTTCTGTAAGAATATACACGTATTTCAATAATTCAATATATATCATTACTCGTTAAAGTCCCCTTAGCAAATTTAGATTTCTATTGTGATTTTCTCTTGGTGCAAAAATAGGTTTTAGAGTTTCCTTTCAGTTCTCAACAATACGTTCAAAGATACTAACATAATCCCAAGTTGACTTATATTTATCTTCTATAATCTACGAAAAATTTTGTTGAAAAAAATCTAACCATCAATAGTTTGATCATTCTTGGCCATGAAAAAATATATCTTTTACTTTGAAATTGTCTATACTTCTGTAATTCAAACCATCATCTTTTTGCTAATCCTATAAGTTTATATTCTATCCAATTTTTTTTTCCTTTAAAAATTTCATATATTCTAAAAAATCATCTAAATTATATATTCAATCAATGTCAGGAAGTTTTTCATAATTGTGCAAAGTTATTCAAATAAAAACGTATCCACTTACAAATTGACTGCGAGCTCTATCGTTAGTGTAATATTTATTGTTTTTACGATTCTCTTATATCCAAGAACCTGAAAAAGTATTGGTTTGTCTTCTACTAACATCATTGTAAGAATTTCTAATTCTATTACCACCAATTATCATTTAGCTAGACGAATCTTTATTCTAATATCAACTAACACAACACGAAATGTAAAAAATAAATACGAGCGCAGCAATATCCTCTACAGAGAATAATCACCCAACAAAAAAAAAATCTCAAAAAAGTATATTATAAACATAAAAAATCAAAGATGTCTCTAATGGATACTTGCAACCTTATATATAGATATTGAAAATCCTAATTCTACTAAAACAAAAAAAATCCTATTTACAGTAAAAAAAAATAAAAAAAAAATTAGATATTTGAACTAAAATTATAAATTTGAGATAGACTCAAATTAAGAAATTAAAAAATCTTATAATAAATCTGAAATATATCTCCATGATTTTGATAAGTACCATATCAGTTCTCCATCAGCTTTGTACATGGAAAAATGCAAAATGGAGTTTTGAGGTGTTTGGCTACACACACACATATATGTCTGAATATACTATATAGTTGGTATATTTTTTGTGAGTATGACTGTGGCTTAAAATTGGCATGCAAGTTGGCTAGATTCAGATAGGGTAATCCAATCAATATCATTCCTGCCATCTAAGCAAAATTAAGTTAATGCTTTAGTCCAAACAAAACATTGTATATATTTTCAATATATTGCTGTTTTAAAGGTGAAATCGTTTGTAATAAAAAAAGATTAGAAGGTACAAGTAATCATTAAGCTAGAGCTCTGTAGCGTTCAAAATGGAAAAGGGAGTAAAAGAAGGCAACAATGGATATCTTATTGTCAACAACGGAAGCAAGTGACTTCCAGTGAATTATCCAAATTTCCAAACTGCTTCATTTTGTCAGTAATAGTGAAAAGAAAACAAAAATAAAGAAAGTCTTGAAAACAATGTTATCTCATGATGGTTGGGCAAAAGGAAAAATGAACAAATAACAACTCTCAAATTACTAGAACAAGAAGGATAGTAATGATTTTAGTTTATTAATCTCTAGTACTAAGTTTACCTTCCTCCTCCTCAATTTATATGCCATTGTTTTGTTATGAATTTTTTTTTACATGAATTAGGTCCAAGTTATTGTGAAATTAACGACCTATGCAACAAGAGTTAGAGAGAAAGTGACACAAAAATTTATATAGTTTGATAATATGCCTATATCCACATCTATATACTTAATTTCTCTTATTACAAAAATATGTGTCACTCTCTCTAATATAGATTCATAAATCACACCAACGAAATCTTATCATGCAAGTAGGATATTTCTTTTGTCTTTTGTGTCTCCGAAAAAACTAAACATCATGTTTGTTAGAGACTTATTCACAGCAACAACCAGCGGCTCCTCACAAAGCAGTTGCACGAAGACCAGTTCAAATATTTCACAGGATCCTTGATAAGTTTGTTTAGATATGTAATCAGTTTAAATTCAAATGTATTCCTCTGTTTTATCTTTCCATGATTTGGTTGTAACATAATATATTTTACATCTTTATAAATACACACTTGTACCTGTGTTTAAGGTAAGGCAGCAATTCTCCAAATATTTGAAATTCTACATGTTATCAAAGCCTAAGTGACAAACGTCTGAATCCTCATGGCCTCCTCAGTTCCCACTTCGTCCTCTACTCTTGTCCCAACCCCACCCACCTCTCTTACTACTCATCCCTTCATCTCCATCAAACTAAGTCGTGACAATTACTTGCTCTGGCGTGCACAAATTGTTCCCTATCTCAAAGGCACCCATTTATTCGGCTATGTTGATGGTTCCCTTCCGGCACCACCTACTCATATCTCTTCCATCGAAAATAACCAAACACATACCATCCCCAATCCTGCCTTCCACTCCTGGCATCTTCAAGATCAACTCATCTTGAGTGCTCTTATCTATTCCCTCACGGAAAATTTTTTATCTCATGTCGTTAAGTGCACTACCTCGCGTGATATGTGGCTTGCACTAGAACTAATGTTTTCCTCCACCTCTCATGCTCGGATCACCCATATCCATTTCCAGCTTGCCACCCTCAAAAAAGCCAACCTCTCAATTGTTGATTATTTTCAGCAATTTACTAATCTCACGGACACCCTTGCTGCCGTTAATCAACCCTTGAACAATTATAAACTTGACTCCTTTCTTCTTGCAAGCCTTGGAGCAGATTATGACTCCTTTGTCACATTTGTTACCACTAGAGTTGAACCTCTATCACTTGAAGATCTTTACGGTCGTCTCTTTGCTCATGAAAAGCGATTGGAGCAGCATCAGGCTGCAGTTGATTTAACTATCGCCAATGCTAATTTCACATCCCGCAACACCACGAATTGTGGTGGTCGTGGCAATTGTTGTGGCTCTCCAAGCCAAAATGGATGAGGACATTATCAGAACTCACCATCTCGGACCTACCGAGGTAGGGGGCGTGTTCTACGTTCTTCATCCTCCTCCAATAACTCTCCACCCGTTTGCCAAGTTTGCAACAAAACAGGCCATGTGGCATTGGATTGTTATTATAGGTATGATGAATCTTACCAAAGGGACTCCTCTCAGGGCCAAGCATATTTATCAGCTCCCCAAAATTCGACTAAGGCAAATTGGTACCCGGACTCTGGTGCTACACACCACCTCACTTCGGAACTTGCCAATCTGAATGTCAAAGCTGAAGAAAACTTTGGATCTGACACAATTCGTGTCGGCAATGGTAATGGTCTTCCTATTCACCATATTGGAACCACCCAAATTACTATTCTTTCATTTAAACTTCAACTCCACAATGTTTTACATGTTCCCTTTATTTGCAAAAATTTGCTTTTTGTCTAGCGCTTCACAAAAGTTACTAACACAATTTTTGAACTCCACCCATCTTATTTTCTTTTGAACGATAGAGCTACAGGGAAGCTGCTGCTCCAAGGCTCGAGTAACAATGGACTCTATCAAATTTCATCCACTCGAAATAAATGTGTTCCTTCTGCTTTCTCAAGTGAACGCTCCACTCTCTCCTTATGGCATGCTCGCATGGGTCATCCTTCGTTTCAAATTGTTCATCGCGTCCTTCGTCAAATGCAAGTCACAGTTCATCGTCCCTCCATCTCTCAAAAATGCTCTGCTTGCTTGAGTTCAAAGAGTCGGCAATTACCATTTTCCACTTCTTTAACTCAAGCTACAGAACCTTTAGCATTAATCTATACTGATGTATGGGCCCCTGCTCCTATTTGTTCAAACACTGGCCATAAATATTATTTTTCTTTTTTGGATGCATTTAGCAAATATTCATGGCTTTATCCCATTTCTCTAAAAAGTGATGTTAGTCGTATTTTTATCAAATTTCAATCATACGTTGAACGGTATTTTAATACCAAAATCAAAGCCATGCAATCTGATTGGGGCGGTGAATATCGGTCGCTTCATAAAACTTTTCAAGATCAATGTATCGTTCATCGTATTTCTTGCCTTCATACACACCAACAAAATGGTGCTATTGAGCCCAAACATCGCCACATAGTGGAGACAGGCCTTGCCTTATTATCCCAAGCAAACGTTCCTCAACAATTTTGGGACGATGCTTTCCTTACGGCCTGTTACTTAATTAATTGTCTTCTTACTCACACACTTCAAAATCGTAATCCATATGAGGTTCTTTTCAAATCTCCACCTGATTACACTTTTCTAAAAATATTTGGTTGCACTTGTTGGCCTAATCTTCGGCCATACAATACCAACAAATTTTAACCTCGTTCTCTTCCGTGTGTCTTTCTCGGATATAGCCCTTTACACAAAGGATATAAGTGTCTCCATGTCCCCACAATGGTCATCTTCTGAGTCTATCGGATACAAGGGTCTCGACAGTAGCAGCTTCTCCAAGCAGTCCCTCAATCAAACACATAGACACTCCTCTCCACAGCCACCCCACAAGCGAACCAGATACACCCAGTCCGAACCCCTCCTTCACGTCACCACATATAACTGAAGCTATTGAACTTTCCCCCACCAACCCAACCTCTTTTATTTCAAACCCACGACCTTCCCTACACAGAAAATTCTTCTCCTACCAACACTAATACCCAAATAACATCCGTGCACCCAATGATCACCCGTTCCAAAAATAATATCCAAAAACCTAAACACCTTCCTGAAGGCATGATCCAATATCCAATCCCACGAGCTCTCCTTACTGAATCTTCCCAATAGCCTACTGAACCTACCTGCTATACCACAACTATCAAAGATCCACTATGGCGTCAAGCAATGAACATTGAATTTGATGCATTGCTAAAAAATAAAACATGGACCCTGGTTCCTCCTAATTCAGCTTGTAACATCATTGGTTCGAAGTGGGTGTTTCGAATCAAACGACATGCAAATGGTACTATCGAACGTTGTAAAGTGCGTCTTGTTGCCAAAGGCTATCATTAACAACCAGGTATTGATTTTAGTGAAACATTTAGCCTTGTTGTTAAGCCTGCAACAGTACGTACTGTTCTTTCCTTAGCCATCTCGGCTGGTTAGGCCATTCATCAAATCAATATTCAAAATGCTTTCTTACATGGGAATTTATCAAAGGAAGTGTATATGTCTCAGCCCCCTGGTTTTCTTCATCCCCAATACCCAAACCATGTATGTAAATTACAAAAAGCTTTGTATGGTCTTAAACAAGCCCCACAGGCTTGGTTTGCTAGACTCAGCAACAAGCTTCTTGCTCTTGGTTTTAAAGGTACTCGGTCTGACACTTCCTTGTTTGTTTATAAATCTTCCACAATCAAAATATTTATGCTTATATATGTGGACAATATTTTCATCACAAGCAATAAACAGTCGGCTATCGATGATTTACTATCAGCTTTACACAATGAATTTGTTGTTAAAAATCTGGGCCCTCTACATTTTTTTTTTTTTTTTTGGTGTTGAAATGATTCAAAATTCCAAGGGCTTCATTTTATCTTAGCATCGATACATCTTGGATATATTGAAATGCACCACTATGCTAGAAGCAAAACCGGTTCATTCTCTTATGGCCACATCCATAATACTTTCGACTTATGAAGGTGAAGCATTTTCGGACCCAACACTTTACAGAAGCACTATAAATGCTCTTCAATATCTCTGCATCACCAGGCCAGATATAGCCATCACGGTTAACAAGCTATCCCAGTTTCTTCACAAGCCGACAACACTCCATTGGCAGTCAACCAAGTGCTTGCTAGGCTACCTCAAGCAAACCGTGGCTTTTGGCCTCCAATTTCAAAAGTCACATCCCTTTTACTACAAGCCTACTCCGATGCAGATTGGGCTGGTAGTAGTGATAATAGACATTCCACAGGTGGCTATTGTGTCTTTCTTGGGGACAATCTAATTTCTTGGAGTTGTAATAAGCAAGCTACTGTAGCCCGATCTAGCACCGAAGTTGAATATAAAGCCTTAGCAAATACCGTTGCTGAAATCACATGGTTATGCTCTCTTCTGACTGAACTTAAGTCTTTTCCCTCTACAACTCTCATTCTTTGGTGTGACAATATTGGTGCAACATATTTATCCTCAAATCCATTTTTTCATGCTCGAACCAAACATGTCGAGATAGATTTTCATTTTGTTTGAGATATGGTTGCTCATGGTACATTGGACATCCACTTCCTTTCTACCAAAGATCAGGTAGCTGACATCTTCACCAAGCCGCTTTCCTCATCTCGGTTCTCTCTCCTTCGTGACAAGCTGAACATTGCCTCTGCACAGTTAAGCTTGAAGGGGCATGTTAGAGACTTATCCACAGCAACAACTAGCGTCTCCTCACAAAGCAGTTACCCGAAAACCAGTTCAAATATTTCATAGGATCTTTGATAAGTTTGTTTAGATATGTAATCAGTTTAAATTCAATTGTATTCCTCTATTTTATCTTTCCATGATTTGGTTGTAACAGAATATATTTTACATCTTTATAAATACACGCCTATACCTGTGTTTAAGGTAAGGCAGCAATTCTCCAAATATTTGAAATTCTACAATGTTTAAATGTTAAACTAATTCATAGACCGAGTTCATTTCAAAATTTCTTGTTTATTACTTGTTCCATAATAAATAATGAACTTCATATATTCTTGAATTCACTTATCTTAATATTTTGCTATATTCAAAAAGTTTAAATGACCAAAATCTTTATATATCTTTCCAAGAATGGCCTGTGATTTTGTCTCTTACAATTGTAAATGCAATGTGGTCTTTTTTATGGCAAGGGTAGAGATCAAGACAAAATTCTAATGATATTGAAGGGATAATTAAAGTTTAATTAGACCTAGTTGAAAACCACTCATCAGCAAGATAATCTGGCTTTTTACAGGTTTGTTGCAATGTGTCTTTGTTTTTTTCATGGTTGTTTTCAGGTTTTGGTTTTATTGATTTCAATAGAAGAATATGTGGGAGAAAAGGAAATAACATAAGGAAAATAAAGCCAAATGAATTCATGCATATATCAAGCCAAACTTATTAAATAGGGTAAAAGTAAGGACACCGTGATGTATAGTGGAAAAATCATCATGAGGAGAAAAATTCACTAATGAATAAAAATAACAGCACAAATATACAAAGGAAATTTCTAAATAACTAACTTACTACAAGCTTATGAATTCCCACTAATCTACTTACAAAACCTCTCATTGTCACCTATTGATTCGCAAATTCACCATTCCAACTGATGTATGACATGATTGGTATCTTAAAACTAAAGAAATTTGTTTTAGGGTTGTATTATGATTGTTTAGTTTCGACTTTTGATTTATTCTTAATTTCTCTAATTTTCTTATTTTATTAGGATTAATATAGAAAATATAAGAATTAGTACTTTCTTATTCAAATCACTAGTCTTTATTGTAATGGGATTAGTATAGTCATTATTATTATATTTTTTTATCAATAATATTTAATTATAAATTTTAAAAAATTATTTTCTCTTATTAAGAAAAGAATTTTATTTTGTTACTAAAAAATTTTATGTGTTGATTTTCTTTTCTATATTTTCATTTCGTATTACCAATATAAAGTGCTACTTTCGGTGCAATGGATGCGTCCAACTTGCTATATAAAATTTGCAGCTAAATACCTTTTAAATCTTCTGTTGCTTCAAGAGGATAATGGAAAAAAGCTCACAAGACCTAATCCTATTAGGAAAAAAGGATGTCACAACCACTCAGAATTGTGCATGAGTTTCGGCCAGTAGGTATCTTTCTGACAATACATATGATACATTCGGACGACCTGGAATTTGACAACAGAAAACCATTGACGCCACTATTCAGACAGATCAAATTCGGATTGGAACCCCTAAATCACTGTTTTTCTAGTTCTTGTCAAAAACAATAAAAACAAGTTTAGAATCTTATTTATGAATTTTCATAAGTTAAATTTAGCTTATAATCAAAAGTAAGTTTTTCCTAATGTCACTACAGACTTTACAACTATGTTCTTACAATATTAAGTTTATGCGCCCAAAGTATAATGCATGACAAGCACGCCAATATTATCTTAGATTGTTCACTTCTCAAGTTTGTTTGTACTTGCAAGTTTTGACTTGATATATAGAATAAGTGACAGAAAAGTTCTTGTAACAATGAGAATGCACAAAGTTTAAATTAAAGCCAAATTGATTTGTAAAAGTGATTGAAAACGTTTTTTAAAAGAGTTTTGAAACTTGTTACCTACACGTACCAATACTCAAAATTGTCATATTTTGATTTGAGATGTCCCAACAAATTCAACTCATTGCTTCTTAGCAATCACTAAAGCCAAAATTTGGTCAAATTCAATTGTTTAAATTTTCAATTAGACGTTTTTACTATTTTTGAAAAGTTTTTTTCCCCTCTAAATTTTTAATTACTTGGCATAAGAATTTTAGATTGAGTTGGGATTTGTTTCTACCTTATTCTTATCTTATCTAAAATCCAATTTTGGACTCAATTGAAAAAAAAAACCTCAATTTCAATTTTATTCGAATTTCTCTATTTTCCTAAACTTATTAGGTTTAGTATAAAAGTTGTAGTTTCTTAGTCAAAATAGTAGTTTCTTATCTCTGTAAATATGATGGAAAATTTTTTTATTAATAATATTTATATTATGAATTTTAAAAAGATTGTTTTCTTACTTGGATGAATATTTCATATTTTTTATCATTAAATTTTTCCATATCCATTCTATCACGTTTCGTATTACGTTAGACTTAAGTCTTTAATTAGGACTAGCATAATCAACGTGTCTTCATTAATGTTTGATTTGATTTCTTTATATTTCAACTTTTATAAATTGTCACTCTCTTCTATCAAACTAGGTCTAAAAATTTTCGTTTTAAATTGTGAAATCATACAATGATATATGATAAAAACCAAAAATTAAGAAAGCAGAGAAAGAACCAGCTGAGGTGAGGATGGCAGAAAAAGAGGGGTGTAAAGCAAGCAGCTAAAGAAGAAAAAGAGAGTCGAAAAGGAAGGAAAGGATTATTGGGGGGGGGGGGGGGGGAATAAAATGTGATGTCATGGGGCTTTCTTTTGGAGAACCAATGAATGAATGATCAAATAGCAGGTGCCATGAGGTTTTAGCTTTTTGGAATTGTATAGTGAAAGGAAGAAACCAATTTGCCATTGAATGAAGATAATAAATGAGATAAACTCTTCTTGGTTCTTCCTCCAATGTAACAGCTCCTTGCTCATCACCCACCTCACCCATGTGCTCTCTCTCTCTCTCTCTCACACACACACACTGCGTGTTTTCTGCGTGTGCTCTCTCTCTCTCTCTCACACACACACTGTGCAGCCTAACAGATGACATTGAAGACAGTCTTTTTATTTTTATTTTTCAACATAATAAATGAGCCAAAACTGAGTCACCATTTCGAACTCCTAATAATGGGCTTTACCATGACCATGAAAGTAGAATTTGGACATGGGTAGGTTGCAGTTTATGCTTTTATACCAACTACTTTGTTAGCTCATTGCTTTTTCTTCACCATTTAAGTGCACCATTTTCATGGCAAGTTCTCAATTTCCAAAAAAAAATTCTTGATCTTATTTAACTCTTGACTTTCAATTCTTTCTACATTCCCATTTATATTACTAGTTTTAGTAAAATTGCTATCATTCAGCTCCTTAAAACTCAGGTGTTAAGGAAAGGAATAACCAACCATATAGATAGACTAGAGGAGCTAGATATGAGCGATATGGGACAATCCAACATGCCCCCTAGACTACATTGCGAGCGGATGGAAGCCAAGTGTTTGGCCTCACTTTGATATCATGTTGAAAATTGGAAGCCCAACCCATTCAGCTCCTTAAAACCCAGGTGTTAAGAAGAGGGGCAGTTATCTATATAGATAGACCAGAGGAGGTAGGGACGGGTAATGTGGGACAATCCAACACACCCCCTGGACTACATTACCCACGGAAGGGAAGCCAAGTGAGCGGCCCCGTGCGTCTAGCTCAAGGTCGGATCTCTAGCTTGACTCTGATACCATGTTGAAAATTGCAAAAAACATACACCATGAAACATTATCCTGGATGATCCTTTTTTTCTAGAAAATAAAATAAAAAAAAAAAAGAAAGAAGAATATTGAAGAAACCCACTTCGAGGGGGGGCGAAATCCTCCTTGAAGTTCAGTTCGAATAGAACCAAAATTCCAAAACATTCACATGAAAGTTAATCAAATATTCAGCACACTTTTTCATTCATAATAAGTTCTTTAAAGACAAAAAATAATAACTAACCATGACTCTATTGCTTTGAGCACTACAAACCATGATTCCACTATCTTAATAACTACCTAGGAAGCCCACTAATACCCTACCACTAACTCATTCATTAATTAACTAACTAAAATATATTATATATTTATAAACTAAAAATAGACACATATCATTCCATCCCCTTACAATGACCTTGTCCTCGAGGTCAATACAAAAAATCTACCCGGATCTCAATTTTTAGTAGATATAATAAAATATTTCATCAAATGAGTCTCGTAGTCTCCTTCTCTGTCAAAAATAGTTCTTGATATTTTTCTAGTGTTGCTTTCGAAACACCTACCTTCAGATGCTAATAGTTCTTGAAAATCAACTTTGTTGATATCTAATTTTTCATCATCACAATCTGTTTCTTAAAAAACTTTTTCTAGTTCGTTGTAGTGGAAGTATCGATTTCTTTCCATCACGGTCTTGAAGCTTTCTTGCATATTCTTGAGTAGCACTATAATCTCCTTGACATCATCTTGTATCGATTTCAAGATCTGTAGTGGTATCGGCATGGCTAGTTAGCTCATCCAATACTAAAACAAAAAGGGACGGGCTTAATGCTGACTCTTGATGTAGGCCTACTATAATTGAAAATTCACTTGTTTTTCCAACAATTGTCTTCACTATAATGATTGTTCTATCTTACATGTCTTTTATTGTTTTGATATATTGTTTTATAACTTTTTTTATCTTTTAAAACCCACCATATTAGATCTCGATGAACCCTATCATAGACTTTCTCCAAATCGATGAATATCATACCCTTCCTCCTTTCTCTATACCTCTCCATAATTCTTCTTAACAAGCAAATAGCTACTATTGTTGATTTTTCGGGCATAAATTCAAATTGATTTTTTGATACAACTGTCTCAAGTCTTAATCAGCGTTCTATCACTTTCTCTCAAAATTTCATAATATAACTCATTAATTTAATACTACGATAATTTGTTCAGTTTTTTATTTTCCCTTTATTTTTATATGTAGATACTAACATACTTTTTCTCCACTCATCTGACATTGTCTTATAATCTATATGAATCCGTTAAATTTATTATTAAAATAATAAAGATGAATTCAATTAAAAAGTGTACATTTTTTTAAATTATTATTCTTTTATTATTTTTATATTAATACTTATATTCATGGTTAAAGCTAATAATCATATTACTTAATAATTAACATGTTTTTTAAAAAAATCTTTTATAATATTACTATTAAATAGAGTAAAACAAATATATAATATAACCATGTGAATCTCGAGTTAGCATATCAATTACGGGTTAAAAGGTTAAATGTGTCATTTTCAAGTCACGTGTCATCAGACATATTTTAATAAACATCTCAATTTCGGATAAATATGAACATAATATGAATAGTAATTGTATTAATCGTATCTGATTTCAACCCAAACATGATTAAACCTTATTCGAAACTTGCTAAGTTTATATCATTTTCGAATCATATTCCCGAATTGTGTCTAATATACCGGCCATACTTGCTATTCATGCTTTTCTTCCAAAATTCCTGAAATCAAGGATCTAAGGTGAGATATGAGTCTCAAACAATAATTAATCTATTAGACTTGTGATTGAGTGGTCTGAGTTTGAATTCCCATATTAACAAAAATGTATATAAAACACAGGATCTTAGGTGAGATATGAGTCTCAAACAACAATTAATCTATTAGACTTGTGATTGAGGGGTCTGAGTTTGAATTCTCAGATTAACAAAAATGTATATAAAACAGAAGGAAAACATTAACGTCCAAATATTAAAAGAAAATGAAAATTTTGTCTCCAAAACTATCACTTAGTGATGCGGAACTGAAAAGATAGAAGGAGAATCGAACACGTCGAATTCCTTATAAAACAAGTAACATAGGAACTCCTTATCCAAACAAGAGAAAATAATTCTCTAAAATTCATAATTAAATTAATATTGATAAAAAAAAAACTTCATCATAAGGACCTATTACATTATATTTATAATGCTAAAATACTCCTATTTTGACTAGAAAATAAAAACTCCTATTTTTATACTAACTGTACTACAATAAAGACTAGTAATTCGAATAGAAACTACTAATTCCTTTATTTTCTATACCAAATCCATCTTACATCACTTTGTGTTCCTTTGATAAAAGTAATTAAAATAATGTTATCAAACGGACACTAAATGACAAGCTCATCTCCTCATTCTTCAAAAAATTATTTTTTTGCATTTTTTTTTTGTTTTTATAGAAAACAGACATGCAACTTAAATAAATTATATGAGCTCGGGCGGTAGGGCAAATTGACTTGAAAGACAGTATCATAAATTTAAAGGTTTCAAATTCAATACATCACGCTAACCGCTCAAAGAATTTTCGGACTACTTCTTAGATACAAAGTGGATTAATCAATAAAATTAGGAAACCACATCCTTAGACAAATAAAAAAACTTAAATAATTTATATATTCTTTATATGCATTAAACTATTGTTAACGATGGAGAGTCAACATTGTAACAGGGACCAACTTTAAATCTTTCAAATCTCTAAGTGGATTGAAATAACTCACACTTGTGGTTTATTATGCATTAATACCCATTTGGCACGGATGTAAAATTATAATAAAAAAAATTAGTAAATGTACTTCATCCTCACAGTTCACAGAGATATTTTAGTAATTCGAAATTCTAATTTGAATTGAAAGAAGAGTAGGCAAAATAGCATATCATGTAATTTATTGAAAATTCATGGATACTTTTTTAAAAATATATATATAGTTGGCTTATTACCTTGGCTTCTTGTCTTGAATTAAAAATAAGTTTTTATATATAAAAATAAAGAAAAATTGATTCTCTAGAATTTAAAAATTGATAAAAACATTTTTTATATGTTAGAAATATATTACATAGAAATGATGTGTTTATCGACTTTTAACTAATAAAAATCAAATGAAAGTATAGAAAATATTGACATAATTTATTTAATAATAAAAAGAAAGAGTGAAAAGAAATCATTCTCTAAAAGTTATTTACATTATTATACTATTGCATCACCAAGCATCCATTTGGATCTCATCAATGGTTGTATTTGTTTGACTTTCTGAATCATGCATGTCTTGATTGGATGAATACTTTGGGTATAAAAATACATTAGATCCAACAACCTACAACGGCCTCACTAATTTTTGTGTGTGTGTATGTGTGTGTGTGTGTGTGTGTGTGAGAGAGAGAGAGAGAGAGAGGTGTCAAAGAATGGAACAAATTGTAAAGGTAATTCGAGTCACATTGAGTATTGAATGAAAGTCCAGGAATTTCATTCATGCATTGCTAATGAAATTAAAGTCCAGGGTGTTTGGAGTTACTCTAAAAAAAAAAGTATTTTAAAGTTATATTTTGACAAGTACAAAATTATTTATGATAGTAGTTGAAAGTAGTACTGAAAAATGTTTTAGATTTGATTATCGTAAGTATATTTGAAACTTTTATATTTGAAACTTTCGTATTTCATGGATACACCAATAGACTAAACATACTACTTTGCTACAAGAGAAGACGAATTTTGATCAAATTCAAGCATTTAGGATTTTCAATTCCATAATTTTACTATCTTTTGTAAAGTAATATATCTTCAATTACTTTACGTAAAAAAATTCGAATCGAGTTGTTATTTGAGACAAACTTCTTTCTTTTTTATTTAGTTTGCAATTTTGGACATAATCTCAAAAAAAAAATTATTTTTATTTATCCAAATTTTCTATTTTTACTAGTTTTATTAAAATTTTCTTGGCAATTGTAGTTTTTTAGTCAAATTAACACTTTTCTTTTTTTTATAAATACAATATAATATGTTAAAATTATTTAATTTTCATTAATAATATTTAAATTTTAAATTTTAGAGAATTTGATTTCTTGTGTTTGTGAATTCTTACGAAAGGTCAATGACATTTTTTGATATACCATAAAAGAACAGGCCAATCAACACTTGACACGTGTGACCATAGTCCGGCTCATGCTCGGCCAACACGATTCTCACTCAGCCAATGACTAAAAGCTCAAGCATCCAGATCATCACATAAGGTCGGAAGTGACCGAACATATGCCCTCAGAACATATATATCCAGAACTAATCACAGGGTCCAGACCAACACTCCAGAACTCGTCACCGCCTTAGCGGATGCCGAGCAGGGAATGAAGAAACAGTCTTCAACAAGGAAACAGTCTTCAACAAGGGAACTACCATCTATGGTTATCTCTATGCAATACTCCACAAGGTAATTGAAATCTCCGATGATCAAATCCCTATATTCATGGCATTGAATCCTAATCAACTTAGGAAGGCCACGGTCTATAAATTAAACCCTAAAGGTACGCTTTATTTTCATGCTCATTCTTTGGCTTTCAATACAGTCTTTCAATTCCTTCACTTACATAAGCATCGGAGCGGCTACCGCCGGAGTCAATCCGGTGGTCCTCTGATCATCTTCCTGAGTGTTCTACAGGTCAGCGGAGCCCATACTTATTGTGAGTCAAAAAGTGCAGCATCAGTTTGGCGCCGTCTGTGGGAACGACTAACTCTCCAAGTGTTCTATTCTTGAAACTCATCCCTTTCCCCACCGGAAAACTATGGCCCCAAATCTCCGACCACGACAGAATACTCAGGTTCCACAAAGCTCTCAGCGTCAGCCGACTGCTCCACGAGCAAGGGGGCCGACGGTTAATCCCATGCGACAAGAAATCGAGTCAATCAAACGACACAATGAACTGGTGCAGGAGCAGTTGCTTGCCATCACTAGAACGCTGGCCACACTCACACAGAACCAAGCAGCGGGTTCTCCTAACCCGCCGGTCAACTTCGCCGCAGGAACACAACCTCCTATTGCCATGGAGAATGAAGAATTCCATGAGCAGGTTCCAACTAACCAGCTTGGGCACCCCCCGGGCGTTACCCGCGTTGGCAGAGATCCACAACCGTCAGCTCCAGGCTGGGGGACATCAGCCTTCGTTCCTGACGTCTATTACCGGAAGTACTACTCGGGCCCCAACTCCAAGGGCCTCAGGAGCTGCATCCGGCACCACAGGAGCCTCCTCCCCATGCAGCACCAATCCCTCCGGTTCGGACCACTCCTCCGTCCGAAGGGCCTACTCAACCCTTACTACCCTGAAGCCGAGGCTGTCAGGCAGGGTTCGCAAGACGTCAGAATCAGGGACCAACGGAGGGTAGAGGAGATTGCCGAATCTATGGATCGGACAATCGCCTTGAGAGGACCTCAGAACCCTCTAGAGCAAGACGAGTTGGCCAGGCTGCTCGGAAGACTAGCCACCCCGTTCACTCACGCCATCATGTCAGAGGAGAGGCCTAGAAAGTTCATAGTGCCCAAGTTCACCCTATATGATGGATCTGGAGATCCAGGAGATCATCTCTCGCACTACCAGCATACGATGGCCCTTCACGGAGTCTCTGATGCTTTCATGTGCCGAACCTTCATCACCAGCTTGAAGGGAACTGCTCTGAAGTGGTTCCACAACCTCCCTCCGAACTCAATTACCAGCTTCTACGAGCTCGGCAGACAGTTCTTGGACAGGTTTATGACCAGCAGGAGGCTCAGAAGGGGCCCAGAGTTCCTGTTAAATGTCAAGCAGACTAGGGAGGAATCCCTCAGGGCCTATATTGCGCGCTTCAATACCGAACTCACGGAGATCACTGACTGCAGCCCAAAATTCCTGGTAGCAGCTTTAACTGCTGGGCTTGCCCAAGGTGGCTTCAGAGACTCCTTGACAAAAAACCCTCCAGCCGACATGGCGGACATTGATGGATCGGGCCAGAAAATACATCAATCTAGAAGAAGCCAACCACACATCCCAGAAGGGCAAAGATCAGACCCAGAGGGATAATTCGAAGAGGGAGGATCACAAGAAGGAGGACCACAGAAGAGACTCCAACAAGAAGAGGGCTAGGAGCCCAGAGAAAATAACAGCACCCAGAGCTGTGTACAACTCCGGACCAAGGGAGTTCACCAATTTCACTCCTTTGAACACCACACCGAACCAGGTACTCCGACAGATCCGAGATCGAGAGAATCTGAGGTGGCCGGAACCAATCAAAGGAGATCCCAGCTTGCAGGACCAAAGTAAGTATTGTAATTTCCATAAAGATCATGGACATACAACTAACACATGCAGGACCCTCCGATATGAGATAGAGCAGCTCATTAAGAAGGGGCGTCTTCGGGAGTTCGTCAAGCAGGACGGAAGGCAGAACCCCCAAGAAGACAAGCCTCAACAACGGCCAGACTAAAGGCCCGAGCAGAGGCAGGAGCAGCGGGAAGGACGAAACGAGCCTCAGAGGCAGAACAACCATGTTATCTACGTCCTCCATGCTGACTCCCCTATCACAGGAATGTCCAACAGGGCAAGAAAGAGATATGCTCGGGAGGCCAGAGCTGCCCCGAACGTATTACAGATCTCCAACATAGAAAAGAGGCTCAAGCTAGCACCAGAGATTCAATTCACTGAGCAAGATCTAGCAGGGGTACATTGCCCTCACAGTGATGCCCTTGTTATCACACTCAGAATCGCCAACTTCGAGACCAGGAGAGTCCTGGTCGATACTGGCAACTCCGTCAACATACTGTTCTATGAGCCGCTTAAACAGATGGGGATAGACCATGACAACGTCAAGCCCACCACTACCGTGATGGCAGCTTTTGATGGCAACCTCAGCACCCCTTTGGGGAGAGTCGACCTTCCTACCACCATAGGAGAGGGTGAAGGGCAGAAGACCACCATCTCGGAGTACATGGTGTTAAACATGAAGTCTCCCTACAACGTCATAATCGAGAGGCCTTGGTTGCACCAGGTAGGGGCGGTCACTTCGACCCTCCATCAGTGTCTGAAGTACGTCCACAACCAGAACGTCTACTCTATCAGGGGGTGTCAGCCAACCTCCCAGGAGTGCCACGCTATCGCCCTCAAGGAGAAGGCTCCTAAATAGCAATTACAGTACACCCGGGACTGTGCAGATCCAGTTTTCACTCACTCTCCCGAGGTGGAGGATTGCCCATCCAACATTGAAGAACCCCTAAGCCCAAGGGGACGCGATAGCCGAGCCAAACCTGTTGGCGAGCCCATTAAAGTACTGGTCAGTTCAGAAGTAGAGGGGCGTTATTTATACATCGGCCCAGACCTAACACACACCGAGCAAGAAAAGATAGTACAGGTTCTTGAAAGACAACCTCTCTATCTTCGCTTGGGAGACCAGAGACATGGAGGGAATAGATCCTAATCTTATAACTCACAAACTGACGGTGGATTCGGATCACCCGCCAGTCAGACAGAAGAGAAGGTCGATTGCTCCTGAACGACATCGGATTATAAATGAAGAAGTCCAAAGGCTGCTGGACGCCAGGATGATACGGGAAGTGTTCTATCCCGAGTGGCTAGCCAACACCGTGCTTGTTAAGAAGAAAAATGGCAAGTGGAGAGTCTGCGTTGATTATACAGACCTCAACAAGGCGTGCCCCAATGACAGCTTTCCACTGCCAAGAATAGGCCAACTAGTTGACGCCACTGCGGGGCATGAGCTTATGAGTTTCATGGATGCCTACTCTGGATACAACCAGATCTAAATGTACCCTCCAGATCAAGAGAAGACTGCCTTCATAACCGAAAGAGGGCTCTACTGCTACAGAGTGATGCCTTTCGGTTTGAAGAATGCTGGAGCCACTTATCAGCGGTTGGTGAACAGGATGTTCCGCCCACTGCTCGGTAGCACCATAGAGGTATACATCGACGATATGCTGGTAAAGAGTCTTCAGAAAGGCAGCCACCTCCAGCACTTAGCCCAGACCTTCGATATCCTCAAACAGCACAGGATGAAGCTCAACCCCTCGAAATGTACCTTCGGAGTTACGAAGGGAAAATTCTTGGGATACATTGTCTCTCAGAGGGGTATCGAAGCAGACCCTACTCAGATCCAAGCCCTGGTTGGACTGAAGTCACCAAAAACCAGGAAAGAAATTCAGGCATTGAATGGCAGAGTTGCGGCACTGAGCAGATTTATCTCCAAATCCACCGACCGCTGCCTACCTTTCTTCAAAGCTCTGAAGGGCAGCAAAGCTTTGCAGTCGATGGAACAATGCAAAGAATCCTTTCAAGAACTAAAAGGGTATCTAGCCTCTCCAGAACTCCTGTCAAAACCAGTACAAGGAGAAAAGCTACTCCTGTACCTTGCAGTTTCTGAAAACGCGATCAGCTCCGCATTGATCAGGCAGGACAGAGGAGTACAGAGGCCTATTTTCTATGTCAGTAGGGCACTACTTGACACGAAAAAAAGATACCCAGAGGTAGAGAAGCTGGCCTACGCCTTGGTTATATCAGCTTGGAAGCTTCGACCTTATTTCCAAGCCCATCCAATCGAGATCCCAACTGCTTATCCTCTGAAGTCAATACTGAGGAAACCTGAGGTATCAGGAAGATTGGTGAAATGGTCTGTGGAGCTAGGAGAGTTCGACATATCATATGTACCCCAAAGCTCCATCAAAGGACAGGCCTTAGCTGATTTCGTAGCAGAGTTCACCCCGGCACTTCAGAACAAAGCGCAACTCACTGAAACTTCGGGAACCTGGCTGCTATACATTGATGGATCGTCAAACGATCAAGGTTCAAGGGTAGGCCTGGTACTACAGTCCCCTGATGGGCTCACCTCAGAAAAAGCAGTCAGCCTAGGATTCAAAGCTTCTAATAATGAAGCTGAATATGAAGCCCTGATCTTAGGGATGAAGCTTGGGTTGGAATACGAGGCTCAGAACCTCGATGTCTTCTCTGATTCCCAACTGGTGGTGAGCCAAGTCCTGGGAGAATTTGCCATTAAAGATGATAGGATGCTCCGGTACTCCGAACTGGTGAACCACTTAAAGCATTCCTTCCAGACATTTACTATCCAAAAAATTGAGAGAAGCCAGAATTGCAGAGCAGATGCTCTGGCTAACATGGCCTCCCGCCTCAAGTCTGAAGCAAACTCCACAATTAAAATCTCCTTTCAGCCAGGTTCCAGCATTGAGGAAGCCCAAATCGCTCAAATTGACGAACAGCCCCAGAACTGGATGACTCCAATCCTCCAGTATCTAAGATCCGGGCTCCTCCCAGAGGATAGAAACAAAGCCAGGAGAATCCGAATCAGAGCGGCTCGGTACCTGATCCTAAACAACAAGCTTTATAGAAGGTCGTATTCTCAACCTCTGTTAAAATGCTTAGCTCTAGACGAGTCGCAATATGTCTTGGCTGAAATACACGAAGGAATTTGAGAAAATCATAATGGGGGCAGAACTATAGCCCACCGAGCTCTATCGCAGGGCTATTACTAGGCCTGGCATGTTGAAACAGGCTAAGGAATATGTTCGGAAGTGCGACAAATGCCAGAGATTTGCCCCGTACCAACATCAGCCTCATTATGAGTTTATCTCGATTCCTAGTCCTTGGCACTTTGCTCAGTGGGGAATGGACATTGTGGGCCTATTACCAAGGGCACCTCCAAACAGGAAGTATCTCTTGGTGGCCATCGACTACTTCTCTAAATGGGCCGAAGCCGAACCTCTAACACATATCACAGAAAAGGAAGTTGAGAGCTTCACCTGGAAGAACATTGTATGCAGGTTCGGCATACCACGTGTGATTATCTCCGACAATGGAACACAATTCACTGGTAAAGGCTTCAAAGCATTCTGTGAAAATCTCAACATCAGGCAGCACTTTGCCTCTCCAGGCCATCCACAAGCAAATGGGAAAGCAGAGGCCACCAACCGAACAATCCTTGACGGGTTAAAGAAAAGGTTGGAACAGGCCAAAGGGAAGTGGGCAGAGGAACTCCCTGGAGTCCTTTGGGCCTACAGAACAACCAGAAGGACTCCCACCTCTGAAACTCCCTTCTCGCTAGCCTATGGAACAGAAGCAGTAATTCCGGTTGAGATCGGTATGCCAACCTTGAGAACTGAAGCCTTTGAGCAAGAATCCAACGATCAGCAGCTGATGGAAAACTTGGATTTGCTCGAAGAGAGAAGGGATCAAGCCAGCATCAGGATGGAAGCCTATCAACAGAGAATGATCAACAAATCCAAGGTAGGGCTCAAGACAGTCAGCTTTCAAGTTGGAGACTTTGTCTTAAGAATAGTCTTTCAAAACACCAAGGATCCCACCATGGGAAAGTTGTCACCAAACTGGGAAGGCCCCTACAAGGTAACAAAGGTTGTTCGGCCTACCACCTACTGGCTAGAAGACATGACTGGGAAGCCTGTTCCTAGGCTATGGAACGTGGAACACTTACTGTCACGACCCAAAACCCACCCTATGCGGATCAGGGATCCGTGACCCGGGTCTGCGGCCCGTGGGCCGTTCCCCGTCCAAAAGGATCTAAAATGCTGGGTAAAGTTTTAACAAAAGCATTTCTTAATTATTAAAATATCTGGTAGCACAGTTAGTTCACCATTTGATGCATGTCCAAAAATTATAAGTGTTAAATACAGATCCTTCAAAAACAAAACCAACAAACAGGACCGTGGTGACATGGGAGTATTAAGACCTGACAATATCCAACTTAATATAAAACTCGCCAAAACAGCTACCAGTAACTAGCAGCGTCTAAATCCCTGGAGCGCCTGAGGGTTCCCCAAATTCTTGTTGTCCTGAAAAATTTAAGGGAGAAGGGGTGAGCTAATAGCCCAATAAGTAATTTCCTGGCTTTAATGTGGGTTCGGGTTTGTCCGATGAAATGATAGATCAAAGAATCACAGATAGCCAGTATGGGCAGTAATGAAGGCGTAGCCAGTCACCAAAAATGTGCAAGGTATCGACCCGAGGGTCCAAAAGGCATATCCCACAATATATCACAAGAGTCATTAACAAAGCCAAATGAAATTGGGATCTAGCCTATCATGATGGATTGCTGCCACAACAATACGTTAGCCAATCAAAGATGTACCATGCTTGCAACAATATGATCATTTCACAGGGTATAAAAATATGATCATACTATGGAAACAATAATAAGTCAACATCGAGTTCAAATAGCCCAGATATACGTGAATTACCCGGGGCCCGGCATACCCCACTAAAACGCATGCTCAGATTCGCCACAGTTCCTCGGGCTCTCTGAAAAGCGTTAGAGCTCTTTTCAATATAGGTCCCGTAGGACACAACAGACCCTAATGGATCTTTTCCCCCACGTAATCTGTGAATGGATGGGTCATTGTGACTGAGCACAACCCCGAGTACATACCGAATATCATGACCAACAATATCCCACACAAGATGTACAACGTACCAAACATTTGATATCACAAACAACGAATCACAAGGTGTGTGGAATCAGTAGAATGTATCTCAAGACTAGGTCATGGTACGATAGTGCAATAATATTCAAATATCAATGATCAATCTCAAAATGATGTAAGCAAGCAAGTCAAATCCAAAATCAGGTAAACTGATATCTACAAGTCAATTGGCTCAAATCAAGTGCATCAGGTAGTAATGGAGTACAAATTGGCAGCATATGAACAATAACGTGACTGGCTGGGAATAACCCATATTAAAGCGTCAGAATTACTTACTTCAAAATGACTCTCAGTAGTTCAACTAATCAAAGTCTCCTTCCCCTTTTCTTTTGACGTGCCTGTCAATTGAAAATAACTCAGTCTATAACTGAAATCGAACCATACTCGATATTCAAATTTGTTAATCTTGGCTATCGGTATCTCGATTACGAATCTAGATGTCGTCATTGTATCCGGAATGTTGAATAAAATAAGTTTAGGCTTTTACGGATCTTAAATCGGATTCCTGAATTGAAAAGGGCAAAACTGTCCTTTGGCATGTTACGGTCACTCTCTCCCCGGGACCTCTTTTCATAATTTCAACCTCACCGTTGAATTCAGTGGGTCCGAGATAGTTAAAATACTTATATGACTTAACTTATTTGGACACAGGGGTATTTTCGTCATTTTACGGGCCTTTATTTTTCGGGGCCTCATCTCACGTTGTAGACCTCACCATTGGACTCAGTAGGTCCAAGATAGTAGAAATTCATATATGACTTGTCTAATTTGGACACCGGGATATTTCGGTCATTCTAGTATTTATGTCTTATATCCCGGGGTCTCGTCTCGTGAAATGGACCTCACTATTGAGTCCGGAAGGTCCGAGATAATAAGTTTTGACTATTCATTCGCCCCGTTCGGACTTTATTTGACTTATTTGTGACTCAGGGGTAAAATGGTAATTTTACCTATTTAATAAATTATTTAAATAATTTATTTTATTATTTTTCCAGGGGTGTTTTTGAAATAATTCTCCAAAGTCTGGGTCAGATTTGGAATATGGTGAACAGTTGGGGTCAAACCATAATTATCATAAGTTTTGGTTTATTTATTTTTAATTAAAACATTGAACCAAAGGGTTCACTTAACAAAACCCTAGACCGGACCGGTTATGCACTGAACCAACCGGTTCAGTCCTCTCCAGAGAACCGGTTTAATGGGTCATGCTGACGTCATGATGACGTCAGCCCTAATTCAATATTTTTAAATTTCTTTACTGAAACGGCGTAGTTTCATTGCCCCGTTGGATCCGGTCGGGTCCCGACCCGACCCAGACCCGGATCCGGTCCCTTCTTGACCCGAATGGCCCCCCCGTTTTTCCGGTCATCCCTTCCGACCGTCCAGCCGGTCGCCGGTCGCCGGAAAAACGCACCAGCCACTGTTTTACGCCATTTTCAAGTCCATTTTCTCTGTTTTTTGTATCAAAACAATTCTAGAATCTCAAGCATCATTTTTAAACTAGTTTTAGCCCGATTTATCACTATTTTCCAACACCCATAATCGATTTTCCGGTGTTGCACCGGCGAGAGGATAATCGGCCATAGAATGGCCATCTCTCAACCGTTTTGAGTGATTCAAATTCCGTTGGGTTCCTAATGAACTTGGCTACCCATTTTAAGCCCTAGAATCGTGATCAAATGGACCTACTAAAATCTGCCATTGTTGACCGAAGCTAAGTTTTCTAGTTTTTGGTTTTCCTTCACGTTTTTGTTTCATATTTTGATCTAATATGCATTCTACAAACATGTACAATAACATACTAGAAAACAAATGCATTAAGGATAGATTGGTTACCTGTTGAAGATTTTGGCTCTTCCAAAACTTTTCTTTCTCTCTCTACTGCTTTCTCTCTCTAATTCTCCTTCAACCGTGCCTAAAATCAGTGGCTTGGCCACCTGAATATGGAGATTGCCACCCTCTCTCTCTCTGATTTCCTCACTCCCACACACAAGAGATGTATATGAATTTTCATATAAAATATATATATATATATATATATATTTATATTTCTTTGCCCCAACCACACTCAACCAAGCATGGCTGGCCATACCCTCCTCCATGATTTTCTGATTCCTCCCATACCCCTCTCCATACCTATAGGTATAGGTTAGGTGGAGTAGGTTTTGATATTACTTTATTTTATATACAATATATATATATATATCCTATATTATAATAATGTATAAATACATAATATATACCCACTTAATACACATGTATATATGTATTTTGATATTCATAATTTATAGAATTAAACAGCTCCAAGTACAATTGATATAGTATTGCCCGACCCGACTGCCTCGATATTCGTGCCATTTTGGGTCGGGGTATTACATCCTTACCCCCTTAAAATAAGTTTGTCCTCAAACTTGCTCGTACTAAGACTGGAATAGCTGGGGGTATTTAGCTCGCATGACATCCTCTCTCTCCCAAGTAGCTTCTTCAATTTGATGATTTTTCCAAAGTACCTTCACCAAGGGAATAGATTTGTTTCTCAGAACTTGGTCTCGACGATCTAGGATCTGCACTGGGTGTTCAATATAAGTTAGATCCTTCTGAACGTCTAGCGGTTCATGCTCGATTACTTGACTGGGATCATGTAAGCACTTCCTCAACATGGATACGTGGAAGACATTGTGCACATGTGCTAATTCCGCTGGCAATGCAAGTCGGTATGCTACTGGCCCGACCCGTTTTATAACCTCAAAGGGTCCAATGTAGCGGGGTCCCAGCTTCCCTTTCTTCCCAAATCTTACCACGCCCTTCATGGGTGACACTTTTAGAAACACAAGGTCGCCCTTTTCAAATTCTAGCTCACGTCTCCGGACGTCGGCATAGCTCTTTTGACGACTTTGGGTTGCTAGCAGTCGCTGCTTGATTATTCGGATCTTTTCTGAAGTCTGCTCTACCATCTCAGGGCCATATAATTTCCTCTCGCCTATTTCAGTCCAGCACAGTGGAGACCGGCACTTCCGACCATATAGTGCCTCATATGGAGCCATCCCAATGCTAGACTGGTAGCTGTTATTATAGGCGAACTCTACCAGTGGAAGTGAATCCTCCCAGCTCCCTTTGAAATCCAAAACACAAAATCTCAATAAGTCCTCCAGTGTTTGAATGGTTCTCTCAGACTGCCCATCAGTCTCGGGATGGTAGGCTGTGCTGAGGCTGAGCTCCGTGCCCATTGCTTCCTGCAAGCCTCTCCAGAATTTGGACACGAACCTCGGATCTCGGTCAGACACAATAGATACTGGGACTCCATGCAGTCGAACAATCTCCTGGATGTAGAGCGCTGCCAATCGCTCTAATGACTGGGTTGTCTTAGTTGCTAGGAAGTGAGCTGATTTTGTCAATCTATCAACAATCACCCATATCGAGTCACTCCCTCGAGGCGTCTTAGGCAACCCGGAGACAAAGTCCATAGTAATATGCTCCCATTTCCACTCGGGTATTGGGAGCGGCTGTAATGGTCCACTCGGCCTTTGGTGTTCGACTTTAATCTGCTGGCATTTAATACATCGTGCTATAAACTCAGCTATGTCCTTCTTCATCCCTGGCCACCAGTAGGTCGTCTTGACGTCGTGGTACATTTTAGTGCTTCCTGGGTGTACAGCAAATCTCGAATTGTGTGCCTCATCCAGAATCTCTTTTCTGATCTCGGGCGTGTCTGGCACACAAATTCGATCTCTATAATACAGCATTCCATCGCGCACCACGAATTCTGAGTTCTTCCCTGACTCAGTTTCTTCACGGAGCTTGACCAGTTTCTCGTCGTGCTTTTGTTGCCCTCTAATCTTGTCCACAATTGTCAGTCCGACAGTGACATTAGCGAGTACTGCTCCAGTACTGGGCAGAACCACCTCAATTCCCATTTCCTCTAGATCCCTCTGTATCTCTCGCTGTGTAGTCAACAAACAAGCAAGGTTCCCTGAAGACTTACGGCTGAGAGCATCAGCTACTACATTGGCTTTTCCGGGGTGATACTGGATGCTAAGCTCATAATCTTTAATCAGCTCTAACCATCGGCGTTGCCGCATGTTGAGCTCCTTCTGTGTGAAAAGGTACTTGAGGCTCTTATGGTCTGTGAAGATCTCACAGGTCGCCCCATAAAGATAATGCCTCCAAATTTTCAATGCAAACACCACAGCTGCTAGCTCCAGATCATGAGTCGGGTAGTTCTTTTCATGAGGTCTCAACTGTCTCGATGCATAGGCTACTACCCGGCCCCTTTGCATCAGCACACACCCCAAGCCTTTGTGTGAGGCGTCACTATAAATCACGAAGCCTTCGATCCCATCTGGCACTGTCAGAATAGGGGCTGATACCAGACGGTCCTTCAGCTCCTGAAAGCTCTTCTCTCGCTCCTCAGTCCATACAAATGGGGTATTCTTACGAGTCAACTGTGTGATCGGCGCGGCTATTTTGGAAAAATCCTGGACAAAGCGCCTATAATACCCAGCTAAACCCATAAAGCTCCGGACTTCAGTGACGCTGGTCGGTCTGGACCAATTCACGATGGCTTCTATCTTTTGTGAATCCACTGAAACGCCATCCTTAGAAACCACGTGGCCTAAAAATGATATGCTGGGAAGCCAGAACTCACACTTCTTCAACTTTGCGTACAGTTTCTGCTCCCTCAGCTTCTGCAGAACTTTTCTTAGATGCACTTCGTGATCTTCTGGACTCTTAGAGTAGATTAAGATGTCGTCAATAAATACTATCACGAAGTCATCCAAATACGGCTTGAAGACCCTGTTCATTAAGTCCATGAATGCGGCTGGGGCATTTGTCACCCCAAATGGCATTACCAGGAACTCGTAGTGTCCGTATCGGGTCCTAAATGCCGTCTTCTGCACATCCTCAGGCCTAACCTTAAGTTGGTGATAACCCGACCTCAAATCTATCTTAGAAAACATCTGTGCCCCCTTTAGCTGATCGAACAAGTCATCCACCCTTGGCAGTGGGTACTTATTCTTGATGGTGACCTTGTTAAGTTCGCGATAATCAACACACAACCGCATGGTCCCATCTTTCTTTTTGACAAACAACACTGGGGCACCCCATGGCGACGAGCTAGGCCGTATGAATCCTTTGTCTAGCAATTCTTGCAGTTGCAGCTTTAATTCCTTCAGCTCAGTCGGCGCCATTCTGTATGGGGTTTTAGACACTGGCGTCGTACCGGGAATCACATCAATACAGAACTCGATCTCTCGGTCTATGGGCATGCCAGGAAGGTCATCAAGAAATACATCAGGGAACTCCCGGGCAACTGAGATCTGATCCAGAATAGGCTCTTGTGAGTGGGCATCCATGATGCTACACAAAAACCCATGACACCCCTTTCGGAGCAAGCGTCTGGCCTGAATGGCAGAGACAAAATATGGCGGGGTGACTACTCCCGTCCCCTCAAAGATAACCTTCTGTTGCCCTGGGCCCTGTATTTGAACCTTCTTAGCTTCACAATCAATTGTGGCATGATTCGCAGTTAACCAATCCATGCCTAAAATCACATCAAATCCACAGATTTCTAAGGGTATCAGGTCCGCCATGAACTGAATACCCATAATCTCAACCCCGCAAGATCTATAGATAGTATCTCCAAATAATGACTCCCCCGATGGTACAGTGACAGTCAACACAAAACCTAAGGGTTTGGCTCCCATGTTTATTCTATTAGAAAATGCCGGTGATATAAACGAGTGTGTGGACCCAGTATCAAATAAGACATGTGCAGGCTGAGAACAAATTGTAATGGTACCTGCAACTACCGAGGTAGTGGCCTGCACATCCCCTGGTGTAATAGCGAAGACCCTCCCCGGTCGCTGCTGCTCAATCCTGGGTCCTCCACTCTTCTGCTGGGGTTTCGTCACAGAAGCCGATGCAACTGATGCAGTATTGACCACTGACTTGTTGTTCTTGGGACAGTCCTTCTTGAAGTGCCCGACTTGTCCACAATTGAAGCAGGCCTTGGTGTCACGATAGCATGGTCCTTTATGAAATCCCTGGCAGGTGGGACATTTAGACGCGCCCCCGTCCTGTGACTTGGCCTTCTTCTGACCAGAACCCGTACTAAAATTACGTGATCCCGTGCCAGCACCAGAAAATGAAGATCCCTGCCCCTTACTCTTGTGGTTCCCAGGCCTCTGATTCTTCCGTCTTTTTGCAAACTCCTCCCCGCTCTGTTCTATGATCATGGCAGTTTCCACTACCTCATCGTAGGTACTGAGTCGGTGAGGCCGAATCCTATCTTTAATGGCCCATCTGAGGCCGCTTTCAAACTTGCGGACCTTTCTTTCTTCCGTATTGATAACATTTGGGGCAAATCTGGCCAGCTCGGTAAACTTGGTCTCGTACTCCTCAACAGACATGCCTCCCTGCTGAAGGGTGATAAACTCAGCGGCCTTTTGATTCTGAATTTCCCGAGGGAAATACTTTTGATTGAAAATCTCCACAAATCGTGGCCAAGCCATATTAGGTTCCCGGGCTTCCTGCAAAAGCCACCACATGTGTGCTGCCCCCGTCAGCATATAAGTGGCATAGCCCACTTTTTGAGTGTCTGTACATGTCATAATTTTGAAGACTTTATCCATTCCAAGCATCCATTCTTCGGCTGCTGAGTGTCCCCCTTTTCCATCGAACGCAGGCGGTTTCATATTCTGAAACCGTTTATAAGAGTAAGTGGGGTCCTCCTCACGTCTAGGTCTGTCCTCTGGGGCTGGAGGATTATTCGGTGGCATTGGCCCATTTGCCTGGGCCTGTATTTGGGGCATCATCTCCACCACCCGATTCAGGATCTCCTCCATACGATCCATGCGCTCTCGATCAGACTCCATTGCCCTACTACGAGTTTGCACCATACACTGCAAAAAGGACAGTCCACAAAACTTGGGTAATTAATTGACCTCTAGACTTCTGACCCTCAGACTTTAGCGAGTTGTAATACTTCAATCTTAATCTCCCATGGACCACTAGAACCATATGCTCTGATACCACTCTGTCACGACCCAAAACCCACCCTATGCGGATCAGGGATCCGTGACCCGGGTCTGCGGCCCGTGGGCCGTTCCCCGTCCAAAAGGATCTAAAATGCTGGGTAAAGTTTTAACAAAAGCATTTCTTAATTATTAAAATATCTGGTAGCACAGTTAGTTCACCATTTGATGCATGTCCAAAAATTATAAGTGTTAAATACAGATCCTTCAAAAACAAAACCAACAAACAGGACCGTGGTGACATGGGAGTATTAAGACCTGACAATATCCAACTTAATATAAAACTCGCCAAAACAGCTACCAGTAACTAGCAGCGTCTAAATCCCTGGAGCGCCTGAGGGTTCCCCAAATTCTTGTTGTCCTGAAAAATTTAAGGGAGAAGGGGTGAGCTAATAGCCCAATAAGTAATTTCCTGGCTTTAATGTGGGTTCGGGTTTGTCCGATGAAATGATAGATCAAAGAATCACAGATAGCCAGTATGGGCAGTAATGAAGGCGTAGCCAGTCACCAAAAATGTGCAAGGTATCGACCCGAGGGTCCAAAAGGCATATCCCACAATATATCACAAGAGTCATTAACAAAGCCAAATGAAATTGGGATCTAGCCTATCATGATGGATTGCTGCCACAACAATACGTTAGCCAATCAAAGATGTACCATGCTTGCAACAATATGATCATTTCACAGGGTATAAAAATATGATCATACTATGGAAACAATAATAAGTCAACATCGAGTTCAAATAGCCCAGATATACGTGAATTACCCGGGGCCCGGCATACCCCACTAAAACGCATGCTCAGATTCGCCACAGTTCCTCGGGCTCTCTGAAAAGCGTTAGAGCTCTTTTCAATATAGGTCCCGTAGGACACAACAGACCCTAATGGATCTTTTCCCCCACGTAATCTGTGAATGGATGGGTCATTGTGACTGAGCACAACCCCGAGTACATACCGAATATCATGACCAACAATATCCCACACAAGATGTACAACGTACCAAACATTTGATATCACAAACAACGAATCACAAGGTGTGTGGAATCAGTAGAATGTATCTCAAGACTAGGTCATGGTACGATAGTGCAATAATATTCAAATATCAATGATCAATCTCAAAATGATGTAAGCAAGCAAGTCAAATCCAAAATCAGGTAAACTGATATCTACAAGTCAATTGGCTCAAATCAAGTGCATCAGGTAGTAATGGAGTACAAATTGGCAGCATATGAACAATAACGTGACTGGCTGGGAATAACCCATATTAAAGCGTCAGAATTACTTACTTCAAAATGACTCTCAGTAGTTCAACTAATCAAAGTCTCCTTCCCCTTTTCTTTTGACGTGCCTGTCAATTGAAAATAACTCAGTCTATAACTGAAATCGAACCATACTCGATATTCAAATTTGTTAATCTTGGCTATCGGTATCTCGATTACGAATCTAGATGTCGTCATTGTATCCGGAATGTTGAATAAAATAAGTTTAGGCTTTTACGGATCTTAAATCGGATTCCTGAATTGAAAAGGGCAAAACTGTCCTTTGGCATGTTACGGTCACTCTCTCCCCGGGACCTCTTTTCATAATTTCAACCTCACCGTTGAATTCAGTGGGTCCGAGATAGTTAAAATACTTATATGACTTAACTTATTTGGACACAGGGGTATTTTCGTCATTTTACGGGCCTTTATTTTTCGGGGCCTCATCTCACGTTGTAGACCTCACCATTGGACTCAGTAGGTCCAAGATAGTAGAAATTCATATATGACTTGTCTAATTTGGACACCGGGATATTTCGGTCATTCTAGTATTTATGTCTTATATCCCGGGGTCTCGTCTCGTGAAATGGACCTCACTATTGAGTCCGGAAGGTCCGAGATAATAAGTTTTGACTATTCATTCGCCCCGTTCGGACTTTATTTGACTTATTTGTGACTCAGGGGTAAAATGGTAATTTTACCTATTTAATAAATTATTTAAATAATTTATTTTATTATTTTATTATTTTTCCAGGGGTGTTTTTGAAATAATTCTCCAAAGTCTGGGTCAGATTTGGAATATGGTGAACAGTTGGGGTCAAACCATAATTATCATAAGTTTTGGTTTATTTATTTTTAATTAAAACATTGAACCAAAGGGTTCACTTAACAAAACCCTAGACCGGACCGGTTATGCACTGAACCAACCGGTTCAGTCCTCTCCAGAGAACCGGTTTAATGGGTCATGCTGACGTCATGATGACGTCAGCCCTAATTCAATATTTTTAAATTTCTTTACTGAAACGGCGTAGTTTCATTGCCCCGTTGGATCCGGTCGGGTCCCGACCCGACCCAGACCCGGATCCGGTCCCTTCTTGACCCGAATGGCCCCCCCCGTTTTTCCGGTCATCCCTTCCGACCGTCCAGCCGGTCGCCGGTCGCCGGAAAAACGCACCAGCCACTGTTTTACGCCATTTTCAAGTCCATTTTCTCTGTTTTTTGTATCAAAACAATTCTAGAATCTCAAGCATCATTTTTAAACTAGTTTTAGCCCGATTTATCACTATTTTCCAACACCCATAATCGATTTTCCGGTGTTGCACCGGCGAGAGGATAATCGGCCATAGAATGGCCATCTCTCAACCGTTTTGAGTGATTCAAATTCCGTTGGGTTCCTAATGAACTTGGCTACCCATTTTAAGCCCTAGAATCGTGATCAAATGGACCTACTAAAATCTGCCATTGTTGACCGAAGCTAAGTTTTCTAGTTTTTGGTTTTCCTTCACGTTTTTGTTTCATATTTTGATCTAATATGCATTCTACAAACATGTACAATAACATACTAGAAAACAAATGCATTAAGGATAGATTGGTTACCTGTTGAAGATTTTGGCTCTTCCAAAACTTTTCTTTCTCTCTCTACTGCTTTCTCTCTCTAATTCTCCTTCAACCGTGCCTAAAATCAGTGGCTTGGCCACCTGAATATGGAGATTGCCACCCTCTCTCTCTCTGATTTCCTCACTCCCACACACAAGAGATGTATATGAATTTTCATATAAAATATATATATATATATATATATATTTATATTTCTTTGCCCCAACCACACTCAACCAAGCATGGCTGGCCATACCCTCCTCCATGATTTTCTGATTCCTCCCATACCCCTCTCCATACCTATAGGTATAGGTTAGGTGGAGTAGGTTTTGATATTACTTTATTTTATATACAATATATATATATATATCCTATATTATAATAATGTATAAATACATAATATATACCCACTTAATACACATGTATATATGTATTTTGATATTCATAATTTATAGAATTAAACAGCTCCAAGTACAATTGATATAGTATTGCCCGACCCGACTGCCTCGATATTCGTGCCATTTTGGGTCGGGGTATTACACTTACGGAAGTATTATCAGTAGAAATATTTCTTTTACTTCCATAGAATGTTCATCTATTAATGCACAGGCCTCCAGAGCCTGGTCCATAAATGTACAAGTCTCAGCACTTGGTCCATTTATTAATGCACAGGCCTCTAGAGCCTGGTCCATAAATGTACAAGTCTTCGTACTTGGTCCATCTATTAATGCACAGGCCTCTAGAGCCTGGTCCATAATGTACAAGTCTTAGCACTTGGTCCATCTATTAATGCACAGGCCTCCAGAGCCTGGTCCATAATGTACAAGTCTCAGCACTTGGTCCATCTATTAATGCACAAGCCTCCAGAGCCTGGTCCATAAATGTACAAGTCTCAGTACTTGGTCCATCTATTAATGCACAGGCCTCTAGAGCCTGGTCCATAATGTACAAGTCTCAGCACTTGGTCCATCTATTAATGCACAGGCCTCCAGAGCCTGGTCCATAAATGTACAAGTCTCAGTACTTGGTCCATCTATTAATGCACAGGCCTCTAGAGCCTGGTCCATAAATGTACAAGTCTTCGTACTTGGTCCATCTATTAATGCACAGGCCTCCAGAGCCTGGTCCATAATATACAAGTCTTAAATACTTGGTCTATTTTTCTAAATAAGCAAGCCTCCAGAGCCTGGACCACCCTAATACACAGGCCTTCCGAGCCTGGTCCATCTTTGATTAGCAAGTTCTATGATCCGGTCCATCCAAGAACAGAAGTTTCGAGCATCTACAAATTCAAGTTTCCTAGATCAGAACTCCTCAAATCTGATATTTGGCTTATCTGTCAAACAAGTAACAAGTGCTATAATACCGATCAGAAGTGAAGTATTTTGATTCAAGCATTCTTCTAAGTTTCTTTGGTCTATTCTTTGAACATTCATATATCAGAAGTGCACGAGAAAGTGTTTTAACTACAGAAAAGCACATTCGAATACAGAGAACATCAGATTTGAGAAAAAGAAACTCAATTTTATTGATAAATCAGAAGATTTACATCAGTACAAAGACTGGAAATAAAATAGAAGCTATTACAGAGGCTATTACAGAAGCTATTACAGAAGCTACTACAAAAGCTACACTTGGCAACATCACGGCTTTTCTTCATGGGATGATAAAAGGGCATAGGATCCAAAACTTCCATTACCGCCGTCACCGGCTCCGTTTAGGAAGGAACCCTAAACCCCAATCCGCATCAAGAAGCACCCAGGCCATTTCATCATCACTATCACTGGTCTCACGACCAACGGATGATGAGGGCTCTGGGTCGCAGGGGACCTCCACTCGCCTTCCTCACGTCAGTTGTTACACCCCGGCCGATTGAAGCAAGGGTCTCTGACGAGACACGAAGAAGAGGAGGCACCCCACTTGCATCTTCATCACCAACGCTCCAAGCCTCGGTTGAATCAAGGAGGGGCCACCGCCAATCGGAGGAATCTCGACCAGATGCCAGAGGAAACAAGAAGACTTGTGCCTCCTTCAATCCTTCCTTGGAGACTAAAAAAAGGGGAGGGTTAACTCTCGGCCACAGTTTAATCATTCCTAACTCAGACAAGGATCATCCATCATCTCCGAACGAGTGGCAAAACTCCGGCAGCATATGAAGTCTCTCTTACAAGGAAACAATTTAGGGAGCAAAAGGGTTGAGCGCAACCGTATGCCCTCGTTTCCATATATATAGACTCTTGAAGTCCGAAAGCCACCCAATTAAACCGGCACAACGGTGAAAAAGAGAGTGGCCTCGAAATCCCAAACGGCAATCGAATAAATAAACGACGCATTAAATGCGCCTCTTCGATATACCAAGAGACAAAGTACAGAACTCTTTGAACAAAAACCACAGTCCAGCACTGAAGCTCCTGAATTGACAGAGAGAGGGGAACAATGTCTAAATGTATAGACCCCCTATTCGAAGATTCAGATCTTCCAGTCTTAACTATTTTATGATAAGCCGGTCATACGACAAAGGCCAAACAGCTCGGATATATCCTGATCCTAAAAGCTCAGAAATAGCAATTTCGGGCACAGACTGCCTAATTGTTTGTACAAATCATTGGCTCAGAGCAGTCCACTTCAGAACTCAGCAAAACTTACTCCCTCTATATATAGTACAGTATTGGGTTCTATTTATCTAATTATGTTTGCTTTCTTATCTTATTATGATGAGACAGGTGAAGATTAATCTACATTCACCATTCAATTACAAGTATTAAAGCTCGGAAGACAGCTATCAATTAAACAAGTTGATCCGACATACAAGAGGCTCAGAACAACCATACTCACGAGCAAATTTTACAAGAAGCAATAACACAAGAAGAACTTAAAAAAAAAAGTAAGTTTCATTGATCACAAGAAGCATTCCATTACATCAAGGAGACTGGCAAGAAACAAAGAAATTGATAAAGCTTCAAGACTTGCCCGAGGGGCCTGCGTCCTCCTCCAAATTAAGAGGGACAGCCCCAGCCGTCTTGTATGGATCAGGACCAGACGAGGTAGGTTCGGGAGGGACGATTGACGACACGTCAAAATCCAGAAACTTAGCCAGAAATCGAGTTCGGAAGCTTTCAAAACCAAACCGGATGAGGTCATCACCCATCTGTTCAACTTCTTCCTTCAATTCCATCTCAGTCTCGGTCTTGGCGAGATCAACCGCCTCTTGAACCTTCTGATCAACGGAATTTCGAAGCTCGAGCAACTCCGCCTGAAGGCCTGTAACTTGCCGAGCATAGATATCCCTCTCAGACTCCGCCACAGTAAGGTTGGTGCTAGCTTCCTTCAGATTCTCCTTAGCAGTCTGAACCTTGGATTTAGCTGTCCCAAGCGCCAGCCTCATCTCGTCCATCTCAACCCTCAGCTTCTCGGCTTCCTCGAAGCTCATGGGAGTCACCATCAGAGCAGCTAAACTATGCATGCTATATACAATACAAGACAGACAAGTTAGATTGAACGAACATACAAACAAAAAGAACAAGAAAAGCCCCAGAAGATTACCCTTATCTGGAGATTCATCATTTCAGTCATCAGCTTTGAGGGGTTCTCCCCCCTATACCGATGAGGGCCCTGAGCCCATATTTGGTCGAACGCCTTCTTGGCAATTTGATAGTCCGGCTCATCGAAAGGCTCAGACGATGCAGTAGGTGCCTTCCCTTTCCGAGTCCTTCTGCTCGGAACGGAGGGTGCAGGGGGAACCGCCGAAACAGGAACGGCAGGCTCGGCCTCCTTCTCAGCCTCGGTAGGAGCCGGCTCGGAAGAGCCCGAAACCAACTTCCTCTTCTTTATGTCCAGAGGAGGATCAGACTCAACTCGGGAAGAGGACTCCCCTATTGCTTGAGCTTCCGCCTCCACCCATCTCGAGGTCAACCTTTTCTTGAGCTCGGTAGTACGAGCGGCCATCAAATTTTTCAAAGTAATAATGGCGGTGTGAGCTCGGTTGGGAGTCGAAAGCAGTGCACGATACTGATCTCGTAGCACGGTGGTGAACTCGGGTCTCCTCCAATCTCTTTTGACTGCACATAAGCAAGAAACGACATATCAGATTATTAGTTCGGAAGGCACAATGAAATTAAAACAAACCCAAAGTAATGAAGCCTCACCCTTATGACCCATGACACGAGGGAATGGCGAGGCCTCACCATCTTGGAAGTCTGTATGCTCCCATCCTCCTCCAACAAAGAAGTACCACTTCTTCCACGTTTTGTTAGAGGTGGGAACGGAGGATAGAGGTCGGAATCCCTTCTCAAAGGACATATAAAAAAGGCCTTCTTCCTTCTTGAACTTCAGATCCATATTACTACGGATCAGATCTAAGGACACATCTACTTTGTTTTGGTGTCCCAACACTACGAACCCTAGAAGTTGCCGCCAATTGTTGAGATTTAGATCGGCAGGGCAGAGCTTATACCAACAAAAGAATTGCCTAACTAAATCCGGCAATGGGAGTCTTAAACCCATTTCGAACCAGGCAAGATAAACACATATCTCCCCAGCTTCAACATCTTGGGGACGATCCAGGGGGCCTGGCACTCTGCAGGTCACATTTGGGGGAAAATCGTATTTCACCCTCCATTCATCTAGAACGCTCTGAGTAACAGCACTCTCACCCTCTTCTCTGTAAGAAGACCTACCAGAAGTCTCCCCAGCCCTGTCTCGGGGCTCTTCAAAGGCATCAACTATCCTAACCTCAGGGCTAGGGGGAGGTTCAACAGACCTCTCCCCAACATTTTCAAGGGCAGGACTACCTACATTTTCTACAAGAGACGGCACAGCCATCTCAGAAGGATTCCCCACTCCCTCATTTATAATTAGGGATTCAGAAGGAGCAGACATTATTCCCGGACTTAAGAAGAAAAAAGCAAGAGAAGAGAAAAAATCAGTCGAACCTGTTCTAACTCAGGAAATCGGTATTCTTCAAGGTCGCACAAACCAACAATGGCGAATGAAATCTTCTGGCACAGTGAAAATGACGAGGAAAAGTCATTTCAAAATCTCATCCCGTATGTATAAAGCACAGTACCAGATGGGACCCACCAAACCCAAACGCCATGACGGTTCGGAACAATGGTGATTTCGAGAAACCCAACTATCGGCCCAGTACAATGATGACCTTGAAAAGACCTAATCTCCGGCTGCGCAATAAATGGCGCCCCAACAGTTGCCTTGGAAAGCAAACAGACAAGACACACGACTCTTCGAAAAAGTCTTAGCCCTAGTTGCTTGCTAGCATCAAACTAGGACTTGGGGGGGGAGTAACTGATATACCATAAAAGAACAGGCCAATCAACACTTGACACGTATGACCATAGTCCGGCTCATGCTCGGCCAACACGATTCTCACTCAGCCAATGACTAAAAGCTCAAGCATCCAGATCATCACATAAGGTTGGAAGTGACCGAACATACGCCCTCAGAACATATATATCCAGAACTGATCACAGGGTCCAGACCAACACTCCAGAACTCGTCACCGCCTTAGCGGATGCCGAGCAGGAAATGAAGAAACAGTCTTTAACAAGGGAACTACCATCTATGGTTATCTCTATGCAATACTCCACAAGGTAACTGCAATCTCCGATGATCAAATCCGTATATTCATGGCATTGAATCCTAATCAACTTAGGAAGGCCACGGTCTATAAATTAAATCCTAAAGGTACGCTTTATTTTCATGCTCATTCTTTGGCTTTCAATACAGTCTTTCAATTCCTTTACTTACTTAAGCATCGGAGCGGCTACCGCCGGAGTCAATCCGGTAGTCCTCTGATCATCTTCCTGAATGTTCTACAAGTCGCGGAGCCCGTACTTGTTGCGAGTCAAAAAGTGCAGCATCATTTTTTAAGATAATTTTTACGAACACAATATAAACGCAAAAGCACAATGTAGAAGTGGTCTACAACCAGACCAAGTAACCCTAATTAAGTGCATTCCAAAAAGATGTAGTTGGAGGCACATGCATGGCCACTGCCCACCCGTGGAGCATTGGCAGTTTGTGGATCCCTTCTCTGTACTCAACTTTCTCTAGTCTGTACTCAACTTAGAGGAAAAAAAAATTCAGTGAGTTGATAGTACTGGACTACTGTTAATATGATTTATTATTTTTGTAAAATTCACACAACTCTTATATTCTTTTTATGGAATTTAGTTAGTCTTATATTAATTCTTAAATTTCAGTAGTGATAAAATGGTATTATCTTTTTATTGAAAATCTTTTTTAATTTTTGAAAATTAAATTTGACAGTATCCATTATTCAAATTTTCAAAAATTTAAAAAAATTTATGAAACACGATCACATAACATTAAATAATAACATAAATGATCTCATCTGATAATTTCTCACGTTCACATTGACACAACACAAACGCAGACGGACGGAAGTCATCAAAGTTGAAACCACGCGGTTTGAAGCCAAAGGTGCCTTATTCACACAGCACCAGAAACTGGTAGCACCTGGCGGTTTTAGGTCCCCACAGCTCAGAAGCAATGTCAGTTCATTGGTGTGACGTTGTCTATACAGTATGGAAGGCCTTCTCTCTTGCCCCCACCCCAACCATCTATTTATTCCCACCTCAACCCCCTCTCCATTTCCTCACAAACCCCTCCCCATTTCTCTTTCTCTCTCTCTCTCTCTCTCTCTCTCTCTCTAAAAAGCTAGCTTACCCCTTCTGTGCAGGAAAATGTCTCTCATTGGCATTTTTATACTGGGTTTTCTCTATCTATTATCTTCTGTTCATGGGTATGATGGGGATGCTCATGCCACTTTCTATGGAGGTGGTGATGCTTCTGGCACAATGGGTATGTAACAAATATATATATATATATATATATATATATAAAATGTGCTCATGAGGGTGCACCTTAGAGAGAAGACCCATTAGCCCATATGTACTGACTTAACATTTTTGGTCCTTTGTGCAGGTGGGGCTTGTGGGTATGGTAATCTATACAGCCAGGGATATGGGACTAACACTGCGGCTTTGAGCACATCACTGTTCAACAATGGCTTGAGTTGTGGGGCTTGTTTTGAGATTAAGTGTGCCGGTGACCCAAAATGGTGCCTCCCTGGCTCTATTGTTGTCACTGCCACCAACTTCTGCCCCCCTAACAATGCCCTCCCAAACAATGCTGGGGGTTGGTGTAACCCTCCCCAGCACCATTTTGACCTCTCTCAGCCTGTCTTCCAACACATTGCTCAGTACAGAGCTGGGGTTGTACCTGTGGCTTACAGAAGGTATGCACTTTTGGGGCTTCTTATTTTATTTCAAGATAGCCTATCATTTGACATATTAAGCCCAAATAAGACAGCACATGCATGTTTGTTATATGTATATACGTATGTATACATTGTCTTTCAGCAAAACTCAATTTTGTCTCATCTGTTACGCTCACGGCCCGGCCCGGTCCGGCCCGGCCCACCTAAAGTTTTGTCCATTTTAGTCCGAGTTCTTTCTTAGACCCTAAATTCAAAAGACCCAATGTCGAGTACTCACACCCTATATTCAAGAGACCCAATGTCGAGTACTCACACGTCTATCCATCTGGATCCTAAACTTAAAAGATCTAATGTGGAATTTTCAGGAATTTGTGCTTCTAAACTCTAAATCCAAAAAGAATCTATTTTGTATTACACACTGTCTTTATAAGTTTATTATAAATATAAAATATCATCTCATATAGTATGTGACACTATTGGTTTCAGTTTTTTTCTTTTTTTTTCTTCTCCATGTAACTATAATTTTCTTTATTCTTAATTTGGTGCGCTAAAGTTTGATATATTCTCTGTTTTGGGGGGAATTGTGGTGTAGGGTACCCTGCAAGAAAAGGGGAGGCATCAGATTCACCATCAACGGCCATTCTTACTTCAACTTGGTCCTAATCACCAACGTAGGAGGTGCTGGTGATGTCCACGCTGTTTCTATCAAAGGTTCAAGAACTGGGTGGCAGCCACTGTCTAGAAACTGGGGCCAGAACTGGCAAAGCAACACATACCTTAACGGACAAAGCCTCTCTTTCAAGGTCACCACCAGTGATGGCCGCACTGTTCTCTCTTACAATGTTGCCCCTCCTAGCTGGTCCTTTGGCCAAACCTTCAGTGGTCTGCAGTTTTCATAAACACTCATCCCCTCTGTTTGGGTCTGGACTGCCACGTGTGTTATGCCATGACAGTATTAGAAAAACACACCGTTAATGTTCCATTCTCGTTCAAGAATTTTCCGTGTTGTAACAGTACAGTAGAAGAGTAGATGTGTAACTTTTAATGTCACTGTTTTGGGTCAAAAATGAGAAGGGCTTATTTTAAAGAGGCCCTTTGTCATTTTTTAGTTTGGTTATGATGATGCTGTCCAGCTCTTTTTATGAAGACAAGAGAAGGCAGTGGTGGGTTAAGCTTTACTTGTACCACCCGCCACTTCATATATATATATATATATATATATAGGTAGTCATTTTTTATTTTAAATGGAAAAGCAGTTTTAGTTGCGTTTGAATGAAGTCAGTGTAATCAGCATTTTTGGCTGAATGTGTGTCCTTGTGTGGAGTGTGAGTGATATCAGATTGTAAATCTTTAATATCGTCTGTTCTCTCTATGTGATGATAAATAAAGATGCAGTAGGCCCTTGATTGTTATGTCCTATATATCTTCAATAAATAAAATAACTGTGTGTGTGCATCTGTTGTGTTGTGTGTGTGTGTGTGTTAGAGAGATGTTTTACATCCAAACTTACAATCTCTTCTTTTTCTTTTCTTTTTTCTTTTTGTTCTATTTTATGTTGCACAGAGTCCAAAATTATAAATACTCTAAAAGAAATTGGCTAAACTGAACCCACAAACTCTCAGACCAGATGTAATGCCTTAAGTCCGATGGCAGATTTAAACTATTAATGCATTGGGTAAAAAATATAAAAATTAAAATTTATAAAGAACTCACGAAAATATAAAAGAAAAATCAGAGGAATAATTCTTAATTTTCAAGAAAAAAAATTATATAATGCGACTTCTCCAAGTTGATGGAGGTAAGACGACAACTCTTTCTTTACCGTTCTAATTTTCTCACAAGATTTACTACCATACTACTGCATCACGTACTTTCTAAGGACGGTGTCCTTTCCAAGGATAAGATCACTACCATACTACGGCATCACGTGTCTCTTCCAAGGACGGTGTCCTTTCCAAGGATAAGATTACAGGTCCGCTATGTTGGGTTTTAACTCATTCTAAATTCTCAAAAATATTTTTTATACATATCAATTTTAATTTTTTTTTAAATTATTCCATTTTAAAATTTTAGTAAAAATTAATTTTTATTTATTATTTTTCTTATTTATCATTTAAAATTTCGGATCATGTCCAAAATTTTGACCCAATTCAATTTTGACCCATCATTTCTCTTATTTTATTTCAAAATTTTGATCCAACCCAAAATTCAAATTAATTTTTTTTTCAAAAATTTTCTAACCCTCCCATCTAACTTTTTTTCCTGGTTCTACCATTGGTCCGTTAACAGATATCACAACAAAATATCCTGATTTAAACATCAAGCAACCCAAACCGAGTCAACAAGCCCAAGATTGATATTCCAATGGGCTTAAGCCCAAATTTTAAGCTGCTATTTTGAAAAGGGAAAGAAAAAAAGAAAGTGCTTGGCCTTGAAGCTTTTTCCTGAAGGTGATTGTGAAAGAAGAAGATTTTGCCATCTCACCTACTACTTTACATTTTGTCAAAGAGTTTGTACAATTGGTCTTGGGAAACTGCATCGCTTTTTTGGGCCATGTACCGGGTGAATGATTGTTATGCTTTTGAGTTGTACGATTAACTTGCAATAGGTGCTCAAGTTAGACATGCCGAACTAGTGATCTGTTCAAGCCCTATTCGAGTTTTGAGATAATTATCTCAAGCCCAATTTTAACACAAACATATATATATATATATATATGATGCTGTAAAAAATAGCATCGGTCATAATTCGACGATTCGGCAAGAAGGACTTACAAAAAAGAGAAAGAGGACTTTCCGATAATCAAGTCAGTAAAAAAGGAAATATAAGAAATATGTGTAAAAGAGAGTGATTGTATATGTGATTGAATGTGAGATTGAATATACCTGGCCCCTTTATTTATAGGATTGAGAGTCATTAATTTTAGCAGTTTTCTATATTGAATAGAATTCTTTTCCTTGTTTGACAAGGTTAAAAGATATGTGATAATTTTTCCTGATTGAGGTAGGATTCCTTTCCTATCTGAAAGACTTGCATTCCAAGATATATTCTTTATTCTGAGGTCGGAAGTCTATGGAAGACGATGACCAGTTCAGAACTTCTTCTGCTCTAGAGGCCAGTTTTGGAGCGCAGCTCTGCTGCTCAGCTCTGGAGGCAGCTCTGCTCGTAACTGCTCTAGAGGACTGCTCTGTAGGCAGCTCTACTCATAGCTGTTCTGCTCATATCTGCTCTGGAGGCAGCTCTGCTCGTAACTGCTCTGGAGGCAGCTCTGCTGGTAGCAGCTCTGCTTTGGAGGTAACTGCTCAGCTCTGCTAACAGCTCTGGTGGTAGTAGCTCGGCCGGAGGCAGCTCTGCTCTGAAGGCAGCTCTACTGGTAGCTGCTCAGCTCTGCTGGTAGCTCTGCTAGAGGTCAGCTCTGCTGGTAGCTGCTCAGCTCTAGAGGTGGCTTTTTATGGCTCATCAGTTACTCCCCCCCGAGCCTCAGTTCTGTGAGATCTGTGTAGAGCTGAGGTTAGGATTTTTGAAGAGTCACACGTACTTGATGATTCGTAATATACCGTCCTGCAACACTTGGAAATAAAACAAGATTTTTATAAAGGTTGATAGAGTAAGAAAAATGGACCAGACCAGAAGGTCTATACATTAGGTGGACCAGACATGAGGTCTGTACATTTAGTTGGACCAGATATGAAGTCTGTACATTTTGATGGACCAAACCTAAGCCTGTGCATTAAGATGGACCAGACCTGAGTCTGTGCATTAAGATAGACCAGACCTGAGAGGTCTGTACATTAAGATGGACCAGACCTGAGTCTGTGCATTAAGATGGACCAGACCTGGGGGTCTGTGCATTAAGATGGACCAGACCTGAGAGGTCTGTACATTAAGATGGACCAGACCTGAGTCTGTGCATTAAGATGGACCAAACCTGAGAGGTCTGTACATTAAGATGGACCAGACCTGAGTCTGTGCATTAAGATGGACCAGACCTGGGGGTCTATGCATTAAGATGGACCAGACCTGAGTCTGTGCATTAAGATGGACCAGACCTGGGGGTCTGTGCATTAAGATGGACCAGACTTGAGAGTCTGTGCATTAAGAACAAAAATACTGCGAATGATACTTATATCTTTCTTGTCAATTGGCTTGAGAGGTTCCCCACAGTACTAATCCTATGATTTTTACATAACTGGTGAAAGCTATGCTGGCCATTATGTGCCTCAGCTTGTATATAATAGTCTTTATGATCAAATATTCTGATGAGGTGAGAGCAAGAGACATCATGTTTGTGCTGGCATCGTTGCAGAGAGAGTCATATCCTTGTAAAATACTAATTTTGTTAATAATGGAGAAAGTCAATAGGAAAAGAGTTCCTTTTGACACACTGTAAACTGCTGAGCTGATAACCAGATAGGTGATTTAAGGCAAGCTGCATACAAGCGTGCTCTTTGGGTTGTCCACTGTACAATGTCAACATGGCGTAGGCCAATAGCAATGAAAGATGCGGCCATTGCTGTTGGGCCAGTGAGGAACCTTACGGCCGTGGTGAATGAGGCGACTGAGTTCTCATATGTGATCATCTTAGGCTGAAGAGCCACAAACTGACTTTGACCATGGACAACAAAAGTCAGCAAAAGAGAGAAAAGCTGATGAAACCTGGTAGATCAAACTGCTTTTCACCAGCTTTGATACGTCTTAGGTTTCTTCATCATGGGACCGTGGTTCAATTGCTTTCACAAGCTTACTTTTTCCTCCGTCAAGAATGATAATTTCCTTTCTCAGCATCTTCCATCTGAGAAGACAAATCAGTAGGACTAAAGAAATAATTGTAACCCTGAATGCAATGGTCCAGTGAGCAAGTTATTTAATAGGTTAAGCTTGGCTAAGCTCCGCATCATTGACCTAAGATTATCAAGGGGATCGAACCACATAGGTGATTGTGACAAAGTTTGAGACCCTGAAGGTTTCTCATTGAGAAGAACAGAGGAAGAGCTGGTTTTGAAAAAGAATTGAAAGACAGACTAAGCTACGTTAAGTTAGCCAGACTTGAGATCTTGTAAGGGAGATTCCCATTGAGCTTGTCTCTTTAGCACTTTTGTAAACCGAAGCAAATCTCCTCAGATATCAGATCAGATAATTGGTTGTTAGATAGTACCAGGTTGTTAAGTAGTTTCAACTGAAATATGGATTTAGGAATGGAACCCATAAGCTCATTTGTACCAAGGTCCAGAGAAGCCAGCTTTTTGTCTTTAGTCAAATTGTTATCATGTAAGGACAGATTAGTCAGTTTGTTGAGTTCACCGATGGAACTTGGGATGTTTCCCACAAAGAGATTACTGTCCAGTTGTTACCTCTGCAGGGTGGAGACTTTTGCAACTGCCTCTGAAATCTGGCCTTCAAGCCCGTTATTGTTGGGTGATATCAAGAAGTTGCAATTCTGTTTTGGAACAAAAGATTTATTCACCATAAGAATCTTGATCGACGAATAGGATGTTACTAATCTGTAATGCATCTCTCCACTCTTGATCAAACAAAACAGATCCAACTGGGCTCATGGGTTTCTCTTGGATGGTAGCTCTTTGAGGGCGTGCTTTAGGATCACAAAATATTGTCATTGCCACCACCTGCAGATGAGTACTGCAAGGACCGCCATGCTTTTTCTGGAAAATTTATTAGTAAAAGTGCTTCAAATGGTCCAGCAAGTAGTGTAGAGATTTCCCACCAAGTAGTAGCTCTGCTCGATCAGTTGCTTGTTCCAACAGCAGCCTCATGGGGAATGCGTGCCTCAGATAGCCAGCTACTACGAGCATTTTAAAGAACCTTTGACTTCTGTAGCTAGCAAAGCATGATGTGGAAGATGAACCGCTATCTTTTGATGATCAAGACTCAAGGATCCAGAAGTTGTCAGTTCTGAAGTAGCTGGAGACATAACCACCTCTTTTGGCCTGGCGGATTCCATGACACTGATCTTGAAATTTGTATCATTTCCCTGCCGATTTTGGTTGATTTCATTCTCTAGGTCTCACAGCGGAGCCAATGAGTTGAAACATTCATCTGATGACAAGGGTACAAGACTTGAATTGTCTGAACTAGAAGATAGATCGTCCAATGCCACATAGTTTCCCTTCAACAACATTAATGTCAGCCAAAGCATCCCAACTCGGTGTAGGGATCCCACCGTTAGAACTTAAACCTTAAGAACCAGCATCTGACAAAATTCTAGCCAAGTAATAATAGATCTGTCGCAAAACAGTCCTATCCTTACACTGCCGACCAAGCATAAAAGGAGACGGTGCCAAAAAGGGTCTACTGAAGCGAATTTCGGGAACACATGATGCACCAGTTGCTTCCGGGAACTTCCTTGGTCGGATGTTGCCGCCAGTTCATGAATGCCCGTTACAGGCTGTGCACAGGAAACTGGTTTTTTCTTCTATTTATAGGGCATTATGTTGGTTCTACTGGATTGAAAGCAGCTTTGGCAGCAAAAAGGTATCGCTCCAGATCTGTATTAGGGTCGCTTCCCTAGACTTCTGATTTGCCTGTTGTGGACAGCAGCGCAGTCGTCGTAAGCGAGAAGAAGAGCTCAGTTGAGAACAGAAGAAGCGAGAGTCGACGCTCTTCTCATGGTTCGTGTGTCAAAGTAGAGGCGACAGAGCTATTTAGGTACCTCTCCTACACCATTCGAATTTTCTGGGGTTGGATCCATCGGTTGAGAATTAAACTATTTTTTTTTATATAGAGGGGCCCATTTGGAAAGCGTATCCAGCCTCGGCAAAGTGGGATTTCACCAGTGCAAAAGATCTGGAGCGGCGAGAAATTTTATTCTTCTCTACGTCGAGCAGGTCTGCATAAGTATGATTATAGCCATCAAGTGGAAGGATTGGATCCTATCCAAAATCATTAGGCCCCCTTGGAGAAAATATCTTCCCCAGAGTTTTTCAATAAAAGTAATCGGCTCTGCATTTGGCCCAAGAGCAAGAGAAAATACACACAGAGCATAGGCTGATTTATCCTCATATGCCAATAACAAATTGTTCAGACCTCCATGACTAATCTTCTGTGGAAACCACTTGATGCAAGGCCCTGGGAGACCCTTGAGGGCATTGAAACAGTGGCAAGTGTCCCCCACCAACACGGAATTTTAATAACTGATTCTTCAACATACAGTGTATTCACTGCCATGGACAGCATACTGCCTCCACCAGATCGGGTTGTTTCCCAATGTTTTCAAATAACCGAGGCAGATGTGATGCCCTATTGCAGTGGCTTCTGAAGCAAGATTCAAGAGATCTAAAAACAGGTCTCATATTTTTAGGAAAAAAGGTGCTCAAGATTTCTCAAATCAGGAATCCTATTTTTGGTGAAATGGGATCACAGATTCTGGCTTTTACTGTGAAAATTGATGGAGTTCTGGAAGTTGGTCTCCACTCTCCATTGATGGTCCGATTGGAAGAGAGCAGAGAGTTGCAGCAATGAAGAGCAGAGAGAGTTTTTCTTTGTGATCAGAGAAGCAATAGAGAATATATGGGGTGTCACGAACCGCAACGACCCAAACCCCGAACATGGCCACAAAGGTTCGGGGCTGCTTCAGAGCCACCGCTTTTTCTGATTTGCAGGTGAACATTGACGAAAATACTGTTGCTTTTTAGCTTTCTTTTTTCAGACCACACGCGAGGAGGAGTCTAAGCAATTTCCAACTTTAAAACCCAGATCGGAAGACTCGTTGTAAGGAACAACATTAGAATTACGGATATCGATTGTGCTATCGGATAAAACTGATCCAAGAGGAGTTCCAATGACTTGCTCGGCCAAGTGTTGAATTCTAAAATTTTCTAGAGTAATTTCTGGACTGGTTTTAGAGCGAGAAAGTTGTTGGGGTTGAACTGGGTACACTTGGGTCTGAAATCAGTTTGCTAGTTTTCATGGCTCGTCTCGGCTCGCTGCTTGGCTTAGTGAATGACAGCTGAAATACACCACTTGTTTGTCCTTTAGTTGATGTAAGTTTCCCTTGTCTTTGTCAAGTGCAGCTTTTTTATGACACTGCCTTTAGGATTTCGTTCCAGAACTCGTTGTAGCAAATATCTCCAAACTGAACAGAAAGTTAGGATCACAACAAAGATAATATAGCGATGATAGATGGTGATCCATGGGTAATTGATTGGTGGTCGTTGATGCCTGGATCTGGGCGGCGTTGTGAGGTCGCGGAGTCGGCTTTTGTCTTATGATGCCGGTGTGGATGGTGAGGAAGAGGTGGTTTTCTTTTTTATTTTCTTTTATTTTCTTTTTCTTTTTTTTTATCCGAATGTCGGTCGCCATGTTGCAAACGACCATCAAGCCCGAGTGGGAATTGATGATGATTCTCCATAAGAGCAGCATTTGGAGCTACAGTCCTGATGAAGAAGGGTACATTTGATCTGTCTATAGGAGAAAACCTCTGAAGGTGAGGCAATAAAGACTGTGAATTTGGACTGAAGGGTCCCCCTATTGAAATCAGCCACGCCGGAAGAGATTGTAAAGTTGAACTTGTAATTACTCTCACCGACCACAGTTGCAACCGGAACAAGATGGGAACAAGATGGTCATGGAAAAAAGAGAAATGTTGTAGCTATGGATGGTGATCTCCTGCAACATTGAAAGGTGAAACCATCACAAATTGTAGCAGGGGATTTCCCAAGTGGATTTGTTCAGAAAACCCAGAAGATGTGTGATGGGTTCTAGATGAGGATGGACCAAAAAGTCTCAGAGGCAAAATTATCCATTGGAGTTGAAGACCAGTGCTGGGTTGACACGTGGAACAAATTAGACTTGCCACTAGCAGGGTTGTGCCAAGTCGATATATTGGGACTAGTTGTTTTGCTAGGTTGATCATATCCAAGAGGATCCTGAAGATCGTAAAACTGGATTGTCGTGGTGACTGAGAGGCGAACTCAACGGTCCCTGAGGTCCATAGTTCGTTGTGCCGATCTTTGTTGAATCAGATCAAAACGAGATAGTGATAGTGCATTTCTGGTAGCAGAGAGGGTGGAGTGCGGTGACGATGTGAACATCGGTGGTGGCCTGAATTGGCTAATTGCGATGGATTTGATTTTGAGAGGTTGTCGTGAGATAGATCAGAGAGGGTGCGAGAGGAGGGAGAGCCTCTGTGGGTCCCAGTTCTTCCCTTTTTTCTCTCTCTTTTGCTTTGTTACCTTTTGGCCGAAAACTTGGTATTTTCTTTCCCTTTGACCTTGAATGTATTGAATAGAGTTCCACCCACTTTTAGCAGGAGTCGTTGGATATCACATCTAAACAAACCCAGCCTTGAGTCAAGGCAAAGTGAGCCTAAGTTGATCAAGATCAGGCCTTCATTTCTACAGAGGTCGGCTGGGGTAAGCGTGCCGTCCTCATTGGTTCGAGTGGTCCCGACCTCATGTGATTCACATCAGTTGTCGTTGGGGCGACCAGTGATGCCGGCGGCAGTTGAAGTCATGCCTGGGCTTGACAGTGGTGAGCTCGGCTTTGCGGTTGGGTAGCGACGTGGGCCAGCTACTGATCTCGGCGTCGGTCTTTCATTATTGATTGATTTTGGCTCCGATCTCTTGCTACCGCCATTGCTGGAGCTAGATTTTTTAAACAAGCATAAGGGAAACCAAATCTGCACTGTTCAGCCTCTCAGGAATGTCAAATCCTTTGCTTGATAGATGATTTTTAGAGATGGCCTATAAGGAGATCGCCGACCATGATAGAAGTCGCCGATCGTAATGGAGATCGTCGATGGTGTGCCCCTGACGTGGATCAGGAATGAACACCATGCAAATCTGAAGTGAAGATCATCTTCCAAAACACAAACCAAATAATAGATGGGGCTAGGTCTTTGTACTTCATGTACTCTGACTCTGCCATGCGCTGCTCATATGCATAAGACCGGAGCCCCTTTGAAATCATTGCTTTGACAAATTGGTTTAGACTAATAAAAAGGAGATACAGATATAAAGAGATGAGGGGTGCCATGAAGAGTGTGTCGCTTTTCCTTGTTTTTTAGAGAGTGAAATATATCAAGTATATATATTAGAGAGAGCCAATACAGAGCAATTGTACTTTTTAGAGAGAGAAAAAGTTTCATCTCTATTTAGGTGTAGAACCCTGCAGAAGAAAACGTCATAGGGCTTCTCTAAAATAATACTAAAATAAGTTAGATCATGGTGCTTCTTTCATGCACCAAAAAATAAGGAATTAAATCATGTGTAATGATTTTATATGCTGAGAAACTATATCTCAATGGTTTCTGACTTGATCAGTGTTCCGATTTGATTATGGTGAAATATATACATATAAAAGATCTTGAGATTGTATATATAAACATGTATACAAAAAGATGGTGAAATCATATATATATTTGATGAGCCAGAAACTCATAATAATCTTTGTTTTCCTGTACTAGCAGGTGAGTTGGTGGATCCTGCTCTCAAAAGGAATAAGTTGCAACATATATATATTTTGCTATTTGTAAATTTTCCACTCTCTTTTAGAGTCAAAATAGTTCAGAGAAATAAAACAAAAAGCAGAGGATGCAGGCATAAGAGATAAGGATGCAATAAAAATCTGAGACGCTTTTTATAAAAGCATTCAGATTCAACAGTAAAATAATGGTCCTGTATTCCAACAAATCTTATATTTTGTTCAAAAGATTTGTAGATTGATGCAGATCTCAAGATTGGCGCTCATGTGGGTGTGGTATATATACATAATTCATAACATGGACAAATTTGTATCACAATCAAATATACTGCGCTGCCCTTGTTTGGGTCGGTGAGAGGAGGCGAAAGCTAAAGGAAGACAATTGGGGTGGTCTTCCGTGTTTCCAATCGCAAACAAACAATTGTTTTATATTTCCTGTGATAATATTTAAAAGGTGAGATCATGGGTCAGATCACGGTGCTTTTCTTCGTGCACTAAAAGTAATAACAGTAAAAAGGAAATATAAGTCACATGTAATGATTTGATCTGTCAAGAAAAATAGATCAATAGGTTGATCAGTATATATATTATACTGATTTTATTATGACGCATACGAATATACATATAGTTATATGTATATATACAAAAAGATCTTGAGATTATATATATAAACATGTATCTGTATATATATAATCTTGTAAGTAATATGGAGAATTTGATATATGCGTTGATATATAAAAATTTAATCTGATTCAATCTTATTTAACATCTATCAAATTATATGGAATTTGAGAGAATTTAAATAATCATTAGGGAGCAATATTAGTAGTAGAGAACGAGGCATGTTGACCGTCGTTCCCACAGACGACGCCAAACTGATGCTGCAAAAAACAGCACCGGTCATAATTCGACGATTCGGCAAGAAGGACCTGCAAAAAAAAGAAGGAGGACCCTCCGACGATCAAGTCAGTAAAGAGGGAATATAAGAAATATGTGTAAAGGAGAGTGATTGTATATGTGATTGAATGAGAGATTGAATATACTTGGCCCCTTTATTTATAGGGTTAAGAGTCATTGATTTTAGCAGTTTCCTATATTGAATAGAATTCTTTTCCTTGTTTGACAAGGTTAAAAGATATGTGATAATCTTCCCTGATTGAGGTAGGATTCCTTTCCTATCTGAAAGACTTGCACTCCAAGATATATTCCTTATTCTGAGATCGGAAGTCTATGAAAGACGATGACCAGTTCGGAACTTCTTCTGCTCTGGAGGCCAGTTTTGGAGCGCAGCTCTGCTGCTCAGCTCTGGAGGCAGCTCTGCTCGTAGCTGCTCTAGAGGACTGCTCTGTCAGGCAGCTCTGCTCGTAGATGCTCTGGAGGCAGCTCTGCTCGTAGCTGCTCTGCTCATATCTGCTCTGGAGGCAGCTCTGCTGGTAGCAGCTCTGCTTGTAACTGCTCTAGAGGCAGCTCTGCTGGTAGCAGCTCTGCTCTGGAGGTAGCTGCTCAGCTCTGCTAGAGGTCAGCTCTGCTGGTAACTGCTCAGCTCTGGTGGTAGTAACTCGGCCAGAGGCAAGCTCTGCTCTGGAGGCAGCTCTGCTGGTAGCTGCTCAGCTCTGCTAGAGGCTCAGCTCTGCTGGTAGCTGCTAAGCTCTGGAGGTGGCTTTTTATGGCTCATCAATATATATAGATACATTTATCAATTAAAATATAATATAAATACGAAATATAGGTCTCAAGCATGGGCTCTCGAAAACTCAGCCCACGGCCAATCCAAATTGAGGTCCAACTTGATTTTTTTTTTTTGGTGCAATTCCATCAAGAAGTATAAAGAAGCGCAGCATGTCCTAAAGTTTCAGGACTGGGTTCTGGCCGAGCTGGGGGTAGCCCACTTGGAAAGAGCTTTATCCCTGACCCGTTCTTGTTACACTTAGAGGTGCAATTTGGGCAGTCTAACCCAAGTTAGGATAAAAAATTTTAAGATTTGGGTTTTATTTTTTACATTAGATTTGGATAAAAGAATTCAAGTACGATCTAAATTAGGATTGAGTTTGGGTTGAAACTTTTAAAACCCAAACCCAAATTTGATATTTTTTATATTATATTTTTTTATACTTTAGTTATTCACTATTAAATAAATAAGATTTTCTTACAAGAATTACTATTTATATTTTTATAATTCAAAACTTGTTAGATCTTTAATATTTTTTAAAATAATTAAATTATGTTGAAAGAATTATTTTAATAATTTTTTTTATTTATTTTAGAATGAGAAATTAAAAAAATTATTAGAGTTTTTAGTGTATAATCAAAATAAAAAAAAAAAAAAAAGATAACAATTTATTAAAGAAATCATAAAAATAAATTAAAAAATAAAATTAATAATCGAACTTTGACCGAGCTCGAGTTGAACTAGATACTAATAAATTTTAATTCAGGCTGGATTGTTTGAATTGAAGGTTGAGTTCGGATTGAACTCGAATCGATTATTTTAAAATCCCAACATGATTCAATCTAAATCTAACCTGCTGAAATTGCATCCAAATTGCACCTCCCAATGCTCTCTCTACTCAGTAATGAGACCGAGCCGGCCCTATGTTGCCATGATTTCTGCTCTGCTCTCCTTATTAGGATGTAAATATTGTAAATAATGATTAGTTGTTAATCTACAGATTAGTTAGTTAGTTAGCTTTCTAATTACACTTTCTGTTATAACTAATTCATTGTAATAATGGCTATTTATATAGCTGGCTTCTGGATTGTTATTTTTAAAATAAGAAAGGAAGATCATTTCTCCTTCTCTCTTCTTCTTAGCTCTGCTTCTTCTAGGGCTTAATATGGTATCAGAGCAAATTTGATCCGCTGCAAATTTGCTTGTCTTCTTCTTCCTTCGTTGATTGTTCTTGTCTTCTTCGAAATGGCAACTCTTTCCTCGATGAGTGATTCCAATTCTGGAGAGCATACCAATTCGAAGTCGTTCCGCCATTGAAGAACCTTCGAATCTCTACTATCTTCATCATTCTGATAGCCCTGGGCAAGTGCTTGTCTCACAGCAGCTCACCGGTGAGAATTACACCAACTAGAGTCGCGCGATGTTAATTGCACTATCTGTGAAGAACAAATTAGGATTTGTCGATGGTTCTATTCCTGAGCCTCAAGGTACTGACAATGATTTGATCAATTCCTGGATTCGCAATAATAATATTGTTATATCTTGGATTTTAAATTCGGTTTCAAAGGAAATTTCTGCCAGTATTATTTTTGCTGCTTCTGCCCGAGAGATTTGGCTAGATCTTAGGGATCGTTTTCAACAGAGGAACGGACCTAGAATTTTTCAGCTTAAACGTGAGTTGATGAATTTGCGTCAAGAACAGAGTTCTGTTAGCATTTACTTCACAAAGCTGAAAACTATATGGGAAGAACTGAGTAATTATCGGCCTAATTGTTCTTGTGGAAAGTGCTCTTGTGGTGGAGTTAAAAATCTTAACGATCATCATCAAATGGAGTACATAATGTCCTTCTTAATGGGACTTGATGATTCTTTCTCTCAAGTTCGTGGTCAGTTGCTTCTTATGGATCCAATACCTCCTATCAATCGTGTTTTCTCTCTGATTGTTCAAGAGGAACAACAAAGGATGACTAATCCTTCCTCTGATTCGAGCAATTCTACTGGCACAATGGCCTTTGCTGTTAAAACAGATTTTACTAAGTCTGGTGGATCTGGTTCTCAAAATTCTTAGAATTCCAATTCCAATGCTTCCAAGAATCAGAAAAGAGATAGGCCTTATTCTTGGACATACTGTGGATCGTAGCTACAAGATCCATGGATATCCCCCTGGATATAAATTCAGATCCAACAACAATTCTAATGCTGCTGCTCATCAAGTTTCTACTTCTGATGATAAATCAGATCAGTCTAATTCTTTTGGAGGTTTTGTTCAGAATCTGAACTCCAATCAATATCAGCAGCTAATGTCCATGCTTTCTACACATTTGAGTAGCTCAGCAAAGGTCACCAACGCTCTTGATCCTTCTCAAACCAACTGTCTCGCAGGTATTTGCTTCTCTGTGTCTTTGAGTCCTTTATTTTCATCCAATCAGTTCTGGATTGTAGACTCGGGAGCTACTCGACATATTTGTTCACAAGCCAATCTCTTTATTTCCTTGCATTCTATTCATCACACAACAGTTACTTTGCCAAATCATTCTCAGATTTTGGTCCATTTCGCTGGTGATGTTAAACTGCATTCTGACCTTGTGCTTAAGGATGTATTGTTTGTTCCTCAATGCAAATTCAACTTGATCTCAGTCAGTGCTTTAGTAACTGGATCTGGCCTTACAGTGAGTTTCCTTCCTGACTGCTTTGTTATCCAGGATCTATCAACCAAGAGGATGATTGGCAGGGGTGACAAAGTCCAAGATCTCTATGTTCTTAATGTTCAGTGTTTGAATTCTATTTCCAATGCTTTTGTCAATAATGTTTCTGCTCATATTTGGCATAATAGGCTAGGACATATTTCTTTTAAGAGACTTGATTCTTTGAAAGATCAGTTGAAATGTGATGTAACTAGATTGCATAAGTCGGATCCTTGTTATATTTGTCCTCTTGCTAAGCAAAGAAGGCTGCCCTTTGAATCCAATAATCATTTGTCCAAATTTCCTTTTGATCTTGTGCACTGTGATATTTGGGGGCCATATGAAACTGTTTCTTATACTGGTCATCGGTTTTTCTTGACTCTTGTTGATGATTGCACTCGTTTCACTTGGGTTTATTTGTTGAGGAATAAATCTAATGTTGTCTCTATAATACCGAAGTTTTTCAATATGGTTTCAACTCAGTTTAATGCCAAAATCAAAGTATTTCGATCTGATAATGCACCTGAGTTATCTTTTGTTGAGTTTTTTCAAGATAAAGGAGTTTTGCATCAGTTTTCATGTGTTGAAAAGCCTCAGCAAAACTCAGTTGTAGGAGCGAAAACATCAACACCTCTTGAATGTGGCTCAGTCATTATTTTTTCAATCCAGGATTCCAGTTTCTTTTTGGACAGATTGTGTTCTTACTGTGGCTTTCTTGATTAACAGAACTCCTTCTCCACTATTGAGGCACACCACACCTTTTCATTTGCTATACAAAACAGCTCCTGATTACACTCTTTTTCGAGTTTTTGGCTGTTTAGTATTTGTTTCCACCTTAGCTGCTCATCGAACCAAGTTCCAACCTCGTGCTCGAGTTTGTACTTTCCTTGGTTATCCGCCTAGTGTGAAAGGTTATAAGTTCTATGATGTGGAGACCAAACAAGTTTTTCTTTCACGAGATGCAATGTTTCATGAGGAAGTGTTTCCTTTTCATGCTATTACTAGTTCAGATCAAGTTATTGATCCGTTTCCAGATTTGGTTCTACCACATTCTTCATTACAAGCTCATTTTATTCCAGATCTTGCTTCTTCACATGTTCATGATCCACCTGTTACTTCTGGTGTTCCAGCTGATCTTCCCATTAATCGTCCTGATTCTAATTCTCCAATTATTTCTTCATCGGGTTCCATCTCCCTCTGGTGTTGCTTCTACTTCAGCAGCTAATAATATTCCAGTAGATGATATTCCAGCAATTGCTCCTTCTCCATCTGGTGGTGTTGTTCTTCAAAAATCTACTAGAATGTTTCATCAACCTAATTACTTGAAGGATTATTATTGCAATTTACTTTCTGGCTCTTATACTCATGCTTCCACTTCTGCATCTTATCCAATCTCTAACTACATCTCTTATCATGGCCTTTCTGATTCACACAAGCAGTTTGTGCTCAGTGTATCCTCTCAGGTTGAGCCTCAGTACTATCACCATGCAAGTGAAGTTTCCTGAATGGAGATTAGCTATGCATGAAGAGTTGAAAGCTATGGAAGCAAATAACACCTGGACTGTCACTCCTTTTCCTCATGACAAGCATACCATTGGATGCAAATGGATTTATAAGATCAAGCTTAAATCGGATGGATCTATTGAGCGACATAAGGCTTGTTTGGTAGCTAAAGGCTATACACAACAAGAAGGTTTGGACTTTGTTGAAACCTTTTCTCCAGGTGGCAAAATTAGTGACTGTAAAGGTTCTTCTTGCACTTGCTGCCTCACATAATCGGCATCTAGCTCAACTCGATGTCAACAACGCCTTTTTAAATGGCGATCTTTTTGAGGAAGTCTATATGGATCTCCCTCTCGGCTATCTTAGACAGGGGGAGTCTTCTCCATCTCAAGGCAAACTAGTATGCAAGCTTCACAAGTCAATTTATGGTCTCAAGCAAGCTTCAAGACAATGGTATTCAAGATTTTCTCAAGCTTTGCTCAAGTTTGGCTTTCTTCAATCAAAATCTGATTACTCTCTCTTCACAAAAGGTCATGGATCCTCTTTTGTTGCTCTTTTAGTTTATGTAGATGATATCATCCTTACTAGTCCTTCATCTCAAGCTATTGATGAGCTCAAACAGTTTCTGCATACACAGTTTAAGCTCAAGGATCTTGGTTGTCTCAAGTACTTCCTTGGTCTTGAGATTGCTAAGTCCAAGCAAGGTATTGTGCTTTCTCAACACCATTACACCTTACAATTGCTTAAGGACACAGGTTACTTGGCTTGTAAGCCAACTGCTGTTCCTAATGGATCCAAAACTTTGTTTAACTACCACTGAAGGTGAACTGCTTCCTGATATAACACACTATCGACGACTTGTTGGGAAACTTCTTTATCTCACTTTATCTCGCCCAGATATTACTTTTGCAGTTCACAAGCTCACTCAATTCTTGGCTCAACCTCGACTTCCTCATCTCAAGGCAGTGCATCACCTGCTTCGTTATCTCAAGAAAAGTCCTGGTCAAGGGTTGTTGTTTTCTTCTAATTCTTCCTTACAGCTAAGAGTTTACTCTGATGCTTGTGTTCCAGTTCGTTTGAAAGCATTCTCTGATGCTGATTGGGGATCATGCCCTGATTCTCGATGCTCCATTACAGGTTTTTGCATCTTTATTAGAGACTCTTTAGTTTCTTGGAAGGCCAAAAAGCAGACCACCGTCTCTCGATCCTCAGCTGAAGCTGAGTATAGAGCCCTTTCCTCTACTGCCAGTGAGCTTATCGGGTTGCAGCAACTTCTTAAAGATTTTCAAGTCAAGGTTGATTCCCCTGCTTTGCTATATTGTGACAATCAAGCTGCGATACATATTGCCTCTAATCCAACCTTTCATGAACGAACTAAGCATATCGAGATAGATTGCCATTTTGTTCGTGAAAGAGTTGCTTCGGGAGTTCTAAAATTGCTGCCCATTAGATCTCAATACCAACTGGCTGACATGTTTACTAAACCCCTCCCATCTACTCAGCTTTTTTCTTTGTTGTCCAAGATGGTTGTAAAGGACATTTACAAGCCACCTTGAGGGGGAGTATTAGGATGTAAATATTGTAAATAATGATTAGTTGTTAATCTACAGATTAGTTAGTTAGTTAGCTTTCTAATTACACTTTCTGTTATAACTAATTCATTGTAATAATGGCTATTTATATAGCTGGACATAATTTGTTCGTTACCATATGGTGGCCTACAAGACTGCCGAAACAAATGATTTTTTTTTTTTTTATGGATTTTAGGTATCAATTTTTCCCTTCCGATGGTATGAGATATTAGCAACACCATGCCCCATTCTAAATCACTATGCCTCCATTATCATTTGAACAAGTTTGTATGTATCTGTATATTTTGCTGATTTGCATTTGATAGGGCTACCCTGGTGGAAAAAAAAATTGTGGACGGACAACTTACTAGGTCTAGTCCAGTTGGCACCCATGATTTTCTGAATGAGAAGTTATGAATGCAAATCTCATTTCTTTTAATAAAGATACGAGATTAGCTTGTAGATTCATATTAGAATGGTTTATGTATTAGTAATGATTAAAGTTTTTTGCTGTGAGTTAATTGATATTTTCGAGTTGTTTCCAAGCCTAATGTATTTAGTTGGAAAACTAGTATAAATAGAAGAAAATATTTTAGTTCTAATTTATTGCACCCAAATTAATAAATAAATGACATGTAAGTAAAATATATGCACCACACAATATATTTTGCTTACATGTCATTTATTCATTCAAGTGCATTGCACTAGACCAATCATGAAGAAATTTTTTTAAATAAGACTAGTCTATTAATGTAACAATGTGTCAATAATATCATGTCATGTGATTATATTATAATGCACTCCTAATTAATGAATAAATACATGTAAACAAAATATATGAACCACATAATACATTTTGCTTACATGTCATTTATTCATTCATTTGCATTGCAATGACCAATCATATGATGGAAAAGTTTTGAATGCGATTAGTTTTTCACTTTGATACTATATCTTTTTAATGATGTCATATCTTTTTAGTGGATGTCATATCTTATGTGTTACAGTTTATTTTTTTTTATAACTTATGTATTAAAATTGTTATACCATAAAATGATAAACCAGCTCATGTGTAGCATGTGTACATCCAGAGCATCCGAAACTCTCTCATCTAGAACAGGTTGTATGTAGGCTCCAGAGCTTCCTTGCTCGGAGTTCCCCACAGCCTCCGATCTCATCTTCAGAACAGAAGGAACTGAGCACTCGCAGGAGGGGGTCCAGAGCTAATCACTACCGCCTCAGGTACCCTACCAACCTAAGGGAAAGGAAACAATGTGTGGCAAGGAAACTGCCATTCGTGGATATCATTCACTTCCTATTCTCACGGAACGCAGTGATCAACACGGTAACTGTTATTTGATAACAATCAAATCATTGACCAAATCCTAATCAACTTAGAAAATTTACAACTTATAAATAAAACTCAAAGGTGCGTTTTTAATTTACAGTCATTCCATTACTTTCAATTACAGTTCTTCCTTTATTTTACTTTATTTTTTATTGACTTCATTATCGAAATAATTATTACCAAAGCTAACTCGATAATTTTCTGATCTCTTAGAAGCTAAGGAATAAAAATTCTAATTATCAAAAAGTGTAGCATCAAAAATATTATTATAAAGATAGAGAGAAAAGATAGAGTCCAAGTCCTGGAAAATGCATCTAGCATGAATCTCTACATACTCGAGTCTCATTTTGAATCTTGATACCTTCGCTAAGGTGGACTTTGAGGCAAACACTTGTCATTCTTTCATTGGATCTCAAAGCTTCCAAGTGGCCCCTATATTAGATCATAGTAAAAATCTTCCCACGTGGCAGAATAATAGGACCCACATGATCTTTTTCAGCCAATAGCATCAAAAATATAGATTTGTGGATATGGCAACTAGATAAGGATAAGGACCATCGATTCCCATTGGCTAATCTGAAACTCACAAAACAAATCACAACCTTTGGATTCCCAAAATCTATCAGACCAACTGCCAACTTGTAACAATGAACCAGGGCCACAAGAACACCACTGAAATCAAATACAAAAGCATATGCAAAACATACATTTTGAGCTAAACCATATCACCACCGCCCTCCTCCTTCAGACAGGCAATTTTGTCCTCCATAATTCAGGTAGGAAAGATGGCCACAGTCACCACACAAGCCTCCGTCGCCGTTTTCCGGCCATGCACTTCCAAATCCAGGTTCCTCACTGGATCTTCTGGTAAACTGAACCGGGGATTTTCAATTAAACCCACATCTTCTTCCTCCAGCTCTTTCAAGGTTGAAGCCAAGAAAGGTGAATGGTTGCCCGGCTTGGCCTCACCAACTTACCTGAATGGCAGGTAACACATATATACACACACATACATGTCATTGCTATGTTTATATGGATCACAGTACTAAATATAATGGTTTGTATTGATCTAGTCTTCCTGGTGACAATGGGTTCGACCCTCTGGGGCTAGCCGAGGACCCTGAAAACTTGAGATGGTTTGTCCAAGCTGAGCTTGTCAATGGACGTTGGGCTATGTTGGGTGTTGTTGGAATGCTACTTCCAGAAGTCTTCACAAAGATCGGAATCCTCAATGTACCTAAATGGTATGATGCCGGAAAAATCGAGTACTTCGCGTCATCGTCGACACTCTTCGTCATCGAGTTCATCTTGTTCCACTACGTGGAGATCAGAAGGTGGCAAGACATAAAGAACCCAGGATGTGTCAACCAAGACCCCATCTTCAAGAGCTACAGCCTGCCTCCCCATGAATGTGGCTACCCTGGCAGCATCTTCAATCCCCTCAATTTTGCACCCACTCTCGAGGCCAAGGAGAAGGAGCTTGCCAACGGTAAGCGCAATACATTGCAGATTAACTTTTTCGCAGAATTTGTATAGGATTTGTGTTAATGTTGCGTGTGTTTGATTCATCTGCAGGGAGATTGGCAATGTTGGCATTCTTGGGGTTTGTGGTTCAACACAATGTGACTGGAAAAGGGCCATTTGACAACCTCTTGGAGCACCTTTCAGACCCATGGCACAACACAATTATTCAGACATTCAGGGGTTACTAAATCTAAATCTAAATCTAAATCTAAATCTAAATCCATTGGAAGTGAAATGAAGATCATGTTTACCTTAATTCTGTAGCCATGAGTGAGCGAGATTTGAGCTTCATTGTAAACAAAGAACCTTTAATGTACAGGGGGAGCTAAGATGGCATTACTTTTACATTCATATTACTTCCATTAGACCATTTCAACTTAGAACTTATTTTCCCAAGAAACAACCAAACAGAAATAACATCAAATGGTTAAAAATAAACTATGTATTATGATTTTTTTTTTTTTTTTGCTTTTTTGTGTTTTACTATTACAAGTAACTTTGAAAAGAAAACAAAGAGAAACTAATTACAATGACAAATCTGTGATTGTATATGATTTATACTATATTATATACAGCTGACATTTGGTGGCCAAAAGTACCAAATAAGCATCACTTGATCTATGAGAAATGTAACAACCTTCTTCTGTTAATTGCACAAGATGAATTTGGGAATCAACAGGCTCCCAAGTCCAAGCAAAGTTGTAGATGTGATGCAAGTAAATGAATCTTTCAGCTCCATTCTCAGTGATTCCATGAACAGAAACATGATTGTGAAAGTTAATTTGGTTGCTGCAAAGAAATAAAATACTATTAAAGAATTAGAAGGCAAATTCAACCACCTGATTTCTATAATAAGAAAGTGATAATAGAAATAAACGAAAACAAGATGAATAGATAACACCAAATGTCTACTTTGTTGATCAAATGGCTACTCACTCAAATGTACAGGAGATCTCTATATATATATATATATATATATATATAAATATATATATATCATTTTCAAGTACTGAATTATATATGTCCATCACCTGTTTTATTTAATTCAAGATTTATAAAAGTAATATAAAATCTAAAACAAGAAGCAGATATCGTTCAGCAAGTTTAACAGCATGAGAGTGTTATGATCTCCTTAATTCAAAATTCAGAAAAAGAAGGGCGGGTGAAATAAGGATAAAGAGTAGTCTACAAGTTTGATGTATGAGAGCACTTCTAAATCAATTTAGTTAGCTAGTTCAACTCATGAATAGTTTCAGACTGCCTTCCCCACATTGGTCATATAACATGAAGAACACAAGTTTGCAAGATTGAACTTGATTGTATGAATACGCATGCAATAGAAGTTGTAAGTGGGGATATGATTTAATAACAGTTGAAAAATTACAAATGGGAAACATAGTGGTGACTCAAAAATTATGTATTGTCTTTTCGAATGTCAAATTGACAGGGAACTAATAACTCAAAATTTATGATTACAGCTGGTGTGGCATCAACAAGAGAGCCAAAATCATCGAAGTCAAGTATAACATTGAAAAGAGAAGCCAGTGGACAATTTGTACCCATCCACCCCTCTCGGCACCCCAAACTGCAAGACCAAGGGTGGCTAATCATCCTTTTCTATCGAAAAGAGAACCCAGGCCCATGTTGCTAGGACATGGGCATAGGACACACATATGACAAGCTACAAAAACATTAAAATAGAAGAGTCTAAAAGAACAGAACACAGACGCTACAAAAACATGACAAAATATGTATACACATACTTTCGTCATGCTGCTGCTTCTGGTCCTTCCTCAATAAAAGCCTCTCTTCATCTCAGTCCTTGTATTCTTTTTCTGGTTATGACAGGATGCCCACAAACTATGCCATCTCTTTTTTTTTTTCTTTATAAGAACCAAAATTTGATAATTTCTGTAAGGCCCCACATTTATTTCAGCAAAACAATTTATTCTATACAAGAATAAAAACCAAATATGTGATAATGAATGTCTGGTACATTTAACTTGTACATGTGACATGTTGCCATGATTTTAAAATGTTAGATGAAAATATTTTGAAATTCTAGATGTGTCGGACATGTCCAGGTGTGTAATGTCTAATACAGGCATTGGCTCCTTTGTGGAGGGGTACATGCTACTTTGCATGAGACAGCTGAAGATCTAAGCATGTCCTCACTACCTTAGGGCACCCTGAAAAAGCATGTCCTCACTACTCTGTATGAGCCAACTGATCAATTTAAAATCCTGAAGAGCAGAAAAAGTAAATGCATGGTCAGAGGAGTGCTCACCTGAGGGTACAAGTTCCCATTAAACATGGCAATGGCACACGGCCCCGATGCAGGACCCCAAGTATGATGCACGTCATCATAGATAGGTCTAGAAAGTTCAAAGTTGCTATTAATTTGATAATCCAAGGGATTTCCTTGCAAGTTCATCTGTGTCTCCGGCTTCAATTTTTTCACGTCTGACAAATTTAGATTACTATATGGAGGATACGAATATTGCTCATTGGCGTGTACTCTCAAGCATGCAGTGCTATCTAATTCATTCAAGGTACCAGCATCTTGTCTTGTGCCAACAACTGGTCCCATATTCTCAATCTCTGTTTTGCCAGGGCCAAAGTAACCAGAATAGGTCGGAAGGGAGGCATCTGTGGAGCACTCGACATCTCTACAGAAAAGGAATAGTCATCTAATGGAATACAAAAATAATAGAAGAAAAACATAATCTGGAAAAAGGAATGGGGAAAAAACACTTGTGGTTGTCAACCTAGGTGAACTAATAATCCCTGAAAACAAAATCAGTATGAACAATAACCAATAAAGACTGATGAAATAGAAATTTTTTCCCCATGGAGATAGTAGCATGCCATATGTCGAGGCAAGATATTTTGGGACAAAATAAAAAATTACTTAAAGCAGTCCACTAACCTTTGAGGCAGAAAGTTCGGCTCACCGGGTAATAGCATATGTTGATTCTCATTACTGGGAAGCCATGATAGGGATTGAGCTTCTTCCCCATCACCCATTAGCAACAGAAACTGCATCCCATTCTGGAACTGTGATGCAGGATCAGGCTACATCAGATCTTCCCCCGTTATATGTGTGTGTAGAGAGAGAGAGAGAGAGAGAGAGAGAGTTCTGCACCAATTAAATTGTTCATTACCTGGCTAGCACCTTCCAGTGACATGAATTGGTGCTTTCCAAAATTTTCCTGCCAAGATGAAGTAGAACATTATTATTTGATTACATTGATAACTCGCCAACATATCTAAGGTGGGAATACCAATTAGTATTAGAATTCTCTGACTCTTTAGCAAACTTGTGGCATGAGGGAAGTTTGGGACATAGTCATAGAAGTGTATGCCCACAACGTTTAGTACCTAATCTTAAATTGATACCTATTTCCATATGATACCTAAACAATCGTACATATATTTTCTGGTTTCGAACTTAGGTTACTAGTCCATAAAATGTAAGGTTACAATACCAAAATAGGGGGAAAATGCATATTTTAACAAACAATTGAAATTGTCAACTCATAGCTTATTGCACCGATTGAAAAAACAAATATCAAACCTTATGCAAACAAATTCGGTTAAGTGATTCCCTTAGTGAGTCTTCCATCTGCCTAAGATGTTCGACGTGGTCTATTTTATCAGGATTACTCCAAAGGCTGAAGCAAAAAAAGTAGTACACAATATTATAAGAAGGCATCCAATATCTTTCTTGCCACTTCATATATATGACAATGATATAATAGATAATAAAGGAACTTAGAAGGAAAAAAAAAAAAAAGACCAAACTAGGTAAAGAGATAACAGTTGGAAATGTCCTTAAACTGAAAGTATCAAAGAGATATATGAAGCACAAGCTACTGCAATAAATTAGCTAATTCACCAGTAAGTTTCTTGGAAAAAGCATTGCATAATGCATGATTAATAATATGAACCCACTTCAGTGAAGGCTAGCTAAGCCGTTTCTATCGTCACCCAGATCAGGTGTGAATGATAATAACATTTTTAAAACAAGACTATAAAGCTGATTGTAACAATACATGTTAACTTCAGTGTTATCAACCCCAAATTATGGATCTATTGCACTTTTCAATGCAGTCAAAAGCATTCGGGCTCTCACCTAGGCAATAATGCAAGGTGAAGTTAGGACACAGCACCTAGCAACTCCCTCAGCAAGGCGAATTCATTGAAGCATTAATTTGGCGAGCAACCTAGTTAAGGCTACAGGAGTGAAGCTAGCACTGCTATAATAAAAGTGGTTCTATTTAAATGGCCCAGGTAAGTGGTCTTTGTTACTTTAACAGTAGGAGCATTTTTGTACTTTATCCAAGATAAAAGAATGCAAAAGATCCTTCATGTTCAATTAGGGCAATCTCCAAAAAGGAAATAGATTGTAAATAAGACAAAGTTAAGAGGTTTAGGAGGTTGGTCCCTGCCATATCTTCCACATTGTTAAAACCTGCAAGTTAAATAAAAATTCCCTCTATGAGAAACAAGGCAACGAATAAGGTTTGGTTAATCCATGAAAGAAAACTTAGAATCGTCTCGTTACAAGGCTACATCATTCCTTGGGTCAAACTTCTTAATATTACACGAGAATTATGAATTATTATCATTATAAAGATCGTGTTACTTATTCAAAAAAAAAAATTACAAGGATATTGTTTAAAAATAAATAAAGTTTAATATCTAATATATTTATTGATTATTTTTAAGTTATCACCTTATTTCACTCAGGTTAGTACTTTTTTGTCGCTTAGCACCTCAGGTAATATAGACCTTAGTGCCTTAAGGCTGCCTTTCGCTCTTAAGTACGCTAGCTCTTTTACTTATTCAAAAAATAAAAAATACTATGCATCTATTCTCTTTCCAGAAACAGTTTCTTAAGAATCTTAACACTAAGAAAAAATCCAGATATGAATGTCTCCAATTTGAATACTGCAAAGACTTGACAAAGATGCAAGAAGAGAGAATATGGAATGTGAGAATAAATATTAAACAAATGCACTTCAGAGGTTGATGAACTAAAGCTGTATTACAAGATACAAATGAAAAGACAGAATGAAGATTGCTTAGAGCCTCCATAAATCTAACCACTAGACAATGTGTGACTCAACATGAAACAAAATACTGTAAACAATATCAAATTGCAAAACACAACTACATGGGCTTTTAGGGCATAGCTGTCTCATGCTAATGTTATGATCTACAAGACCAAAAAGAAAAAAAGCAATACTTTAACAACTTAAAGCTTTGCACCTCAGTCTCTTATGTACTTCAGTGAGTTGAGCTTGCAACACCCTTACTTGATCAGTTAATTCCTATAGATGGCAATCCAAAACAAGCTATCACTGATAAGAATATCGATCATAATTCTTGACATGAATAACAGGTTAAATCTCATAATACTAAGGAAATCAATATAGCGACACACACCTCAACTGACTGAGTGCTGCAAGAAAAACAGAGAAGGTCAATTAGATCTTTTACAAGGATTTAACTATTTAAAATGCTGCAATACAGACCAAATAGTCATTTACCTTGTACCCAAAAAGTCTTGCATATTCACATCATGGTCCAACTTCTTAAAGGTTTTCTTCAGTGCCTATGTTCTCAAACAGACCACCAAGATATTTATATTGATGTAGAGTGCTATCATTTAACTTCATGAAAAGAAAAGGAAAGAAAGAAAGAATAGGAGAAAGAATATTTGTATTTTAAAGGATGGTTAATGAACACAAAACTTACTTCAAGGCTCTCCAACTTCCTGCTCCAGGCAAATGAAAATCATTTGGTCATAATGCTGTTCAAATTTGACTAGAACTACATAAATAAAAATAACCACAGTTTTACCATTGGTTCTGTCTCACCTTTTTGTCCTTTCTTGTGGAGTTAGTTGAGCAAATTTTGCAATAACCGCATCAATGTTGCTGCAGAAAAAGAGGAATACAATCTTAGAAAAATATATAAGACATATTGAACCCCATCATAACCTTACTCTGTTTTTGTTCCTATCCTGGGGAAAAGAAAGGAACCTCTCTACAGTTCATATTGCCCATAATCCAAAACCATTTGATTTTTTTTTTTGTTTGATAAGTCCATAACCATTTGCTTTTATTTACCTTTTCACATATAACTTGCTGAAAACTTGCAGGAATTTGTGGAACTTTCCAATGAAGGTGATATATATGAGAATCAGGTGTTGAAATTAAGTACACAATTGAGATATAATAATACACTAAAAGGTTGCATATATTACAATTCATAGTTATCTCTCTTGGTGGAACATTGCTAAACCCTTGACTTCAGCCAGTTATGTCCACTTTCATGACTTCGTTGTTGGAGAGATGAAATGAATGCCTTCTCATATAAAAGTAATTGTATACATATACATAAACACACACACACACACACATATATATATATATATATATATCTATAAATTTGATCAGTACTTAAATATAAATATATATATATATATATTTGATAAGTAAAAGTGTATATATAAACAAAAACATATTACCATGTATATAAAATACTTAATTTCACAAGTATTAGATTTTTTTCAACATTATTCAATATTATTTTATATATATGGCAGAAGTACTATACAAAGTAACAAGTAACCTTCTAGAGAGAAATTTAATATCGACTGACATGACACAGAACTTATTCTGAAACAAAATGGATTCCATTTTCTCCTAAATTTCAAAAGTACCAATCAGATAAATCAGCTTTGGCTCTTTATACAACCAGTCTTCAGGAATAGCATTCTCCTCTATTCAAATATGTCAAAAATTTTAAACTTCGATATACAACATGATACATGATTTGAAAGCTTCATCTAATCTAATCTAATCTAATCTCTGCGCTCCTCAAAATGTCAGCGTAAGACCAAACTATGTTTTATGAGAGAAGAAAGAAAGACTTGAGTGTCATTTTTCTCACAAGACTGTAAACTCTCCAAGCACTAAACATGATAACACAGCTCCATACTTGTATAACTGTGAATTTACTATGTTGAATGTATTATTTATATATCTATCTGTATATGAGTTTGTGACTGTTATGTGGAAGTACGGCACAAAATAAAATTAACGAAGAAAGTGTAATATTTTGTAATGCTTCTGTGAAATACGCAGACACACACACACACACACACACACACAAATATGTAGGATAAATTACTTGTTTCTCATATTTTTCATATCGAAGGTAGAGATTTTTTTTCTTTTTTTGAGAGGACCACTTTTTTGCTGAAAATTTTCCAATACACAAATCTTTATACAGAGAAATATGAGATGAACTGTAGATAGGAACTCAATTTAATGCTCGTGCCTAATAATTTTAATTGCTACTGTTATTTTCAACAGAAGGTAACAAACAAAGTACCTGCGCTCACCACGGAATAACGTAGGCTTCCCAGTTGGAGAAAACATGAGAAGGATAATATCAATGTCACATAATATTGACAATTCCTTAGCTTTCTTCAAGATCCCATGCCTCCGTTTTGAGTAGGTCACTTGCCGGTTGCTAGTACTCTCTAGTCTTTTTATCTTTAATTTAACCCTCCCCATCCTGCAAAGTAAGAAATCCCCTTGAGCTTTCCATGCCCTGCTGATATATTGATGCGCCCAGATAGTTGAATATATTGACAAAAACATACTTCTTCTTTTATGACTTCAGATTAACTTACTCTAGTTTTTCAAAATTAAACTTGTACAACCGTCGCACCCATTCAAGGAACCTCCAATGACCATGAAACCATATGATAAGAAGATCAAACTTTCAAAAATTCCCCAACAAGATAAAAAAAATAATAATAGTGGAAAATTTGAAACTGATACTATTTAAAGGCTATGACATTGAGAAATGATTATATTGCTCGAAACCCGTTTCTGGTATTCCTCTGTTTCTACAAGAACAGGACACAATTCAACATTAAAAGAGAGGAAAAAAAACACACAGACACACAAACGTAGAAATATAATTGAAAAAAAATGATTGAAACACTCAGAAATCAAAACAAAATGAAGTGAAACTTAAAAATCCCAGAAAACGAAATGTACTACAAGAAAAAGCAAACAAAAAAAAAGGACAAAAATTTAATAATACGTCAATACCCACTGGAAGATTTCAAGTTTCCAACCCATTGGAAACACTGAAACCTTAGTTTGTAGTTTGTACACTAAAAGAAAGCCAAATATATCGAAACTCACTCGAAAACATCTAAAAAAAGGTATACCCAGATGAGGAAATTAACGATGAATTAATTTTTAAAAAAAAAAAAGAAAACTAAATTTCAAAGTGAATAAATGCAAGAAGCTAGAAAAAGAGACAATCAAAAGAAGAAATTGTAGAGAGGGAGGGAGGGAGGGAGAGAGAGAGAGAGAGAGAGAAGGAGGAGAGCTTACGATTGGACGACGGGCTATGCTGTGATTTCGGTCGTTAAAACGAGCGGGAGAACCGGGAGACGTCAGAAATTTCACAAACCAACCATACGGATTACATATATGTCTGTGTGCATATAGAGAGAGATGAACGGACGGTGAGGGTTGTGGCCGATCACCTTTCGACGAGTTCTTGAAGGTGTAGGGGTAAGGTAGGTCTTTTCACCAGAGGTCCACATATAATTCACCCGATATCCACAGGTCCCCGACCGGATACGAATCTGCCGCGGATAATAAAAAGGGCTTTAACCGACTTCCTTTTGCTGTGTTTATTTTGGCACAATCTTAGGAGTGTAAATCAAACCAATCTATTTTAGTTCAGTTTTGTCAGATATTTATTCGAGATAGCTTCGTTTAGTTAAATAAATTAAATTTAAATATATTTTTTTGAAGTTTATAAATCTATTAAACTCACTTCAAGTGATTTATACTCAGAATTAATTTGACTGGACCCATTTTTTTTTAAAGAATCGCTGATCAGATACACCATTTAAACAAATGAAGTAATTGGAATAAGGGAAATCGTGGCACAGTGCAATCCCACGATTTCTCTTTCCCCTGAATCAGTAAATATATACTATATAAAAAAAATTAAGTTAATCGAAGTCAGTTTGTGATTGATTCGAATAGAAATTCGTTTAACATCGCCTCAAAAAATTAACAAGTTTGAGTTTAAATACAATTCAAAAATTATTTATCTTAATGAAACAAACTTAAACAATTTACTGCTCGACTTGGCTCGACTTATTTATAACTACATAATTTGTGTAAATTTGATTCTTCGTAATGGCACATACTCTTGTAATAACTAGGTTTCCCCACCCATAGTTGTATTAAAAAAAATTCAATTTTTTTCTTCTTTTTTGTGTTTTTTCTCTTCATTTTTTTTTTAATTTTGAGAATAAAAGTTAACATTTTAAAGTTACATGCATTTCACATTTTTTTATAGAGTTTTAATTTTTGAAAATACAAAAAAAAATTATTTTTAATAATTTTTAAAAGCGTTATTTAAAAAAAGAAAAAAAAAAGACTAGATATGAATTTTCTGTGGATAAAAATTCAATTTTTATTTTTTTTGTTTCTACTTCATTTTTTATTTTTGAGAATAAAAGATTAAAATTATAAAATTACATCTATTTTGAATCATTTTTTATTTTATAATGAGTTTGAGTTTTTGAAAATATAAAAAGAAAACTACTAATAATTTTCTAAAAGGGGTATTTCAAAAAAATTAATAATGTCATACCAAATACGTTTTTTTTTTTTTCAAGTGAATTTGGAAGGTTAATTGATTTTTAAAAAAAAAAAACTTTGACTTTATGACTAAATTCGAAATTATTGAAAATTTAGATTTTTTAAACTTTTGTCCCAATTTCACTGAAACACAGTTTAGTTTTTTTAAAAAAAAAAAAATCTTATTATAACCACAAAAATATTCTCTTTTTTTTTTACCAATTTAATAAAAATATTAATTTCCCTTTTCTAAAATTCATATTCAAATTTGAATACATGATTAAAACAAAATTAATAATGTTATACTTTTAAATTCTTATCTTAAGCGATGTGGTATTGGTGTAACATTATTTTTTTTGGTTAACGTGTAGTGTTATATTTTTGTATTATATTAATTACATAATTTAAAGTATAGATAATTATACTTACCTCTCCTGAGATTTCTGACAATTGCAGAAACCTCCCCTATAATTTATGAAATAATATTGTCCCCCTGTCAGTCTTGTCTCCTTAACTCTATTAACAGAATTAGTAAAATTACTAATTTACCCTTGTATTTTGATATTATAATTTTATCAAAAAATTCATAACACTCTCTCTCCTCTCTCCTCCATCCTCTTTCTCTATCCAAATTTCCCTCAGCCCTAACCCCAAACAGTGCACAACCCCTTCTCTCACTCCCTCTCTTGCATCGCCGTCTCCAAAACCACCTGCACAACCCTGCCATTGCTGCCTGCACAGCCCGTCGTCCCTAAGATCAGCCTACAAAAAATTATTGTGGCTGGCAACGAAGAACGCTATTGGTTTCTGATAACCCCGGGCTTCCACACAAAGCCGTCAATATATATATATATATAGAGAGAGAGAGAGAGTTGTTGGTCTCCAACCAGCCAGCCATCAGCCTTTTGTCTCTCAATGAAACTGGAAAATGATGCTTTATTAGCAACTGAACTAGTAAATTTAACCACCAATTTGCAAACAAAGTTGAAAGCATGAAAAACATACAGCAACAAAGATTCGATTGGTTGTAAAATATAATATTGATGCTTGGGGAAAAAGCGATGAATTTGTGAGTACTCGATGACCGAAAATGGCAAGGCGTTGATGCATCAGAGAGTCGGAAACTCACCAGTTCATGTTTTGCCCCAAACCACACTGTCTGGAAGAGCACCCCAAAATTTCCTAAAGCCCGTTGCTTTGATCGATTGTGTCACAGAGAATCTGTGCCTTCTTCATGTTCTTTTTTTCAACCTCTGATAAACCACCTTGTGTCAACAGATCTTCGAAGACCAACCCGCACATATATATCCCATTACAAGGTGGAATGTTGTACAGTGAATTGTTCTCAGCGTGGATTTTGAAATCCAGCATCACAGGGGTTACAACTGTTCAAATTCCTTCTTTTCAATACAAACCAGCAGTTGCTTCCCTTTCTGCATTATTATGTGAATATCTAAATTTTTGTAGAGAAAGGAGCAGAGAGAGAGAGAGGGAGAGAGAGAGAAGAAATGGGGGTAAGGAGGACTCTACATCTTTCAGAAGTATGGAATTGCCCAAAACTCTTTTCGTTGCCTGGAAAAGAGATGCCAGCTTCACTTCAGCTTTTTTGGGTAAGGAGATGTCCTGCGTTGAAGGAACACTATCATGGTGAAGGCGAAGATTGGCTAAAGATATTGCATATCCCTAACATAAGGATCAATTTGGAATGAATTCAACAGAGCTGAATTTTTTCTAGACTTGTTTCATGTTATCGAACAAAAGAGGGGAGGATTTAGGTATGGGATACTCATCAGAGGTTTCACAACTGAAGTCTATATATTTTTTTGCCTATTAGATTTTCATGTGAAATAAATTTGTGCACAATATGGATGGTTTAGCCTATCATTTTCTGATCTAAAATGGGATATCTTGCAAAATTGAAAGGCAACTCTTGCATTAATATAATGGCATAATTGAGTTTTGAGGTTTAGATTATTGAATTATTAGCTCCATGTTTTAATTTGCTGCAATCTTTGTGGAATTTGGATAGACAGTCGAATTTGGCAGTTTTGGGCATTTACATGAACTGGGTTTTTCATTTTAGCTCTCAATTTGGAGTTTTACTTTGAAGTTTTTTGGTCTGGAATGAAATACCTTGAGATTGTTTATGTTTTTCATTTGAAATATTCAGAGCAGAGGCAAGCCCCAGAGCATAGAGAAAAAGATTCGAAGTCTCTAGAGCATAGATGACATTGAAATGAAAGCATTCCGTTTCTGAAATTCGATAATGACGTCGGTGTTATTGGTGTTGGGTGGAAGGAAGGGTGGTGGACGTCGATGTTGTCGATAGTGGTGAACATCGGTGGTGGTAATGCCGTCGTGGTGGCTGTCGCTTGACTATCGTGGTGGGAGAGAAGAGAGAAAACCTAGCGGCGATGGTGGTGGCCGTCCCTCTAGCATGAGAGATGAGAGAAAACCTTGGGTGAGGTCATTTTCAAATAAGGTTAATATTGTAATTTTATAATAATCTTTAGGGATAATATTGTCTTTTCGTACTCTTCAAGGGCAAAATTGGCATTTAGACAAAAATAATTGCTTACATTGTCGAATTCTGTTAGGTCAACTAACGGTCACTAACGGCAGGGGGGAATCTGTTATCGACATTGAAACCAGAGGGGGGACAGTGTTATTTCAGAAACTATAGGGGAGGTTTCTGTAATTGTCAGAAACCTCAGGGGAGATAGGTGTAATTTACCCTTCAAAGTATTATCAATATTCTAATATAACATTAATAATACATCACTTGCAATAAAACTTAAATATAAATTTAAGAAATATAATATTGCTAAAAAAAAATTCCTTTCTTTTTCAAACGCTTAAGCACTCTCACATATGGATTAGAAATTGATTTTTTTTTTTAGGGCCATTCAACCTTAGGTTCATAAAAAGTAACAAAATTTTCAACAAATTTAAGTTTAAACTTAATTACCAACCAAGTTCACCATCTTTTATTTGACAAAAATGCTCCTATGCTATTTTTTTCTCCTAAAATAATTAAACTGGATGTGAGTAACTTCTACCCAATTTTCAAAAAAATATTTTAAAATCTTAAAATTCAATAACTCAAAATATATAAATCCGTTTTTAATAAAATTTATATATATATAGACTCTAAAAATCGAGATCTATAAAACAAGATCCATATGTAATATGAAATTTTGATTAAAAAAATTAATTCTCAAATTGTAAAATTTCACATTTATAAAGAAAGTAGTAAAATTTTTAATTTCTCTATGAATTTCTTGTTTGTTATAAGTTTTTTTCTTTTTTTGAGTTGTATTTTGTATGTCAAAAAGAGTCTTATAAAGTAGAAAAAAATTACAAAAAAAAAAAATCAATTTAGATATAAAAGCAAAAAGAGTGTGAAATTTTATCCTTGCATTGTTTTATGAATAAACACACTTTAACACAAATTATAATTAAAAAGGGGGACTTAAATTGCAAGGAAGCTGACCAATCTTGAGTATCATTGGCTTCTAAAGTCCCAGCAAAAGCTCTCTCAAAATAAAAGTCTTTGAATCCCAATATTAAAAAAGGTAATGATTTTCTTCAATTATTCCCATGGTCGAGCCCACATTCCAGAAATTTTAGAAAACAAAAACATTAAGTCAAAACCTTCACAAAATTATAAAGAAAAAAATAACAGCTTTGAGTCTTAAATGATTCGAAAAAATACAAATCTGAAACTTTACTTGTATTGACATATGTAAAATCACCATCAACAGTAATAAGCCCCTCATCATCATCTTTATTGTCATCGATATCTTTGATTTTCCTATATCCATGGTGATGATATACAGTTGGTGAGAATTCCTTGCTTGTCAGTACTTACAAGTCAATGATCGAGGATGAGTTTTTGGGAAAAGCTGCAAATAATCTTCATCATCAAGGCCACTTGCAGATCAGGAATTCAAAGAACTTGGGTCCTGCTCGGGGAACAAAGCAACCGACCCACCAAAGATAAAGCCCCAAAAGACCACCCAGTGGCAGGATGAAAATGCAAGTAGTTCAAAAAAGCAATCTTTACATGCCCTTGAACTTCTGGAACTGCAGAAAAGGAAAACAAAGTTGCTTTCAATGCTAGAAGAGGTATACAATATATACTTCAATTTTATATATACATCCGAATATATATTATATCACTCCTTCAAATTCCATTTATTTCTTTTCACCCAATTTTTTTTCAAAATTTTTCAAAATTTCTCAATATATATATATATATATATATATATATATATATATATATATATACTCCTAGAAAAATAGGGCTCTTCTTGATATGAAACTATTAAGGAGTGGTTGATTAATTGATTGGGTCTCTCAGACTTGAAATCTTGAACTAATTGAGCGACTGAGGACCTTTTCGTTAGTGCTCACATGGTGACATTTTGGCTGTCTCATTTAATTTCAGAAACCTCTATTCCCTATTCATTTTTCCTTACTTTCATTTTATTACCCTAACTTGTATGCATTCTCTGCTGTAATTCTCAATCTATTTTGTTTTGTGGGCATCAGGTGGACAGAAGATACAGGCACTATTGTGATCAAATGAAGGCAGTAGTTGTTGAGTTTGTAACCACAACGGAAGCGATTTCAAAAATTTATTTGAATTTTTTTCTTAACATAAATCATACAATCTTAAAAAGAGAGTTAGAATCATCTTATTCTTGATCATCTTAATTGTTGAAAAAGACTTCTTGAAAAGATTGATGCAATCTTCTTTCTCTAACTTTTCTAAGTCTTCTCCTCTTTTTTCTTAAGCAAATTGTATCGCAGGAGAGTGGGTTGTCTCGTATTTTTGTCTAACACAAAACTTCATTTTTTTTTAATAAACGGCTCCTTACATATCATATATAGGGACTTAGTCTAATTAGGGATAAGAGAAGGGATCTAATAGGTCTCACAAAGTTAGCTTCTAATTAATCAATTATATCTTCATTATCTCATAATTGATTTTAATTGACTAATTAATTTCAATTAACTCCACTATATAATTGAAAATGCACTCCAACTTAGTAGAATAGAGTAAACTCATATACACTATACTTTTGCAGTTGGCTCCTCTACATGGATATTAATAATCAGGATTATACTGTCAAATTAATTCTCTAATTATTTTAAGAACCTAATTCAATAATTATTAATCACTTGCAATTGGTCATCATTTCAATAAACAATTTACTGAAAAGATCGGATCCGAATTTCAATAATTAACCTATTGAATTAGCACAGAGATGATATCCATCTCTCTAATATATAGTGTAGATTCTATCTTGAGAATATGTGTTCCCACAGTCTAAATAATGACTTCCCAAGATACCGAAGTGTTGATCTAAAAAACCTCACTCATTGGTAACTCAAAGCCATCACTATTCAGAACTTGAGTTCACTATCCTCTCAAGATTAAGAGCCTACTACGAATAGTGAATAAGAAACTTATTAAAGGTGACAGTTTCAAATAATGTGTTTCTTATAGTGATATAGTTCATTGTATTCTCAATATACCAATACAATAACCTAGAGTCCACTACTCTGATGGTTGAGATAAACCGCCTTATCACATAAAGGTTAACAGTATTACAGTTTTATAGATCAGATGTCTAGTCTTATCAATAGTCACAAACAATTCTAGAATTGCACATATAAGCAATTCATATCTCCTGTATATAAATCTCATTTATACACATGAACCGCTCCTTATGACAATTCAAAGACTAATCATCTCATGATATAAAGAAACATCCAAACATATGGTAATATAAAACTCAATAATAAATCCAATTTATTAAATAATTATAAAATGTCTTGAATATGAAGACACACATCCTAACAGTAGTTTCATCGCTTGAAGTGGTGGCTAGCAACGGGGCGGCGATGGTGTATTCGGCGTTGGCTTCTAAGGCCATGTCAAGACATTTTAGATGTTTAAGAGATGATAAAAATTATTGGATCAAATCTAGTCAACTCAGATAATTAATTAATTTGAATTTAGATTAATTTTTATATATAAGGTTGAATTTGTAGATCCGATCTCATAATTTTTTTAACAAATATGATTAGATTGTCCATGATCAATCCAATCCTTTTTACAAGTCTATGTCCAACAAGCTTCTCAAAGGCTAACAGATCTGTTTCATTGAAATATTATCCATCACTATGACTGCAACTACATGTTGAGTTTTTTTTTTTTTGGGTTCATTTGCCCCAAATCTTTTTATTAAATTTTGGATTTCAAATAACTTGATAACTTATTGTTAAGAATTTTTGAATGGCTCAACAATAAGAACAAGTCACAAACTGTTAAATAATCAATTGCTCCGAAAAGTTTGAATTAAAAAAACAAAAAAAATGTTTGTGTTACCAAACCTTTTTGGTTGTATTGGATTAGGTAACATTACCATTAACTCTCTAGGTTGAATTGGATTAGGTGGAAAAGTGATACAAAGTGTAGGAAAATAAATTTTATTAAATTTTACAGTTGAATTTTCAAAAAATAACTGCTATTTTTCTCCTTGAAAAACACAAAAAGGTTGTGATACGCAAAAGTGATATTGAATTCTGAAATTTCTAAATTTCTTAAATTATTCATTCTAACCAAACACATAAAATCACATATATTGTTCTTTTTCTTTTTCTTTTTTCACTTCACTTTCTAGTATTTTTTTCTTCTTACTCAAACAGAGTTTAAAAAAAAAGCATATAAAATCTTATTTCTAAAAAAATTTCTATTTTTATGTGACTTTTTTTTTTGGGGAGGGGAGTGAACCTCACTTTAATTATTTTGGTTAGGTGTTGGTTATTCAAGTATTACTTTCATCAATACCTTTTTTTTCTTACTTTTACACACAAGATAAAAGAACGTATCATTATCAATGATATAATTTATGGTTGGGTCATACATATATATATATATATATATATACATACACCAAAAAAAATATATACATAATAATTTTTTCATCTCATTTTCTCACTAAGAGAAAATGAGATTAGATATAATAAATATAGATAAGTTTCATTACCTTGTATCTAAGAGTAAAAAAATAGGGTAAAAATTTATTATGTGTGTGTATGTATATATATATATATATATATATAACACCAATTGTGAGATTAAAAGTTTAAACTGATAGTGAAAACGTAGTTTCATTTTCTTAACTTTTTCAGTAACTAACATTACGTTTTGACTGCATCACAACGCAACAGAATACTGGCCAACAAACCCAACAAACTCCTAAATATTATTGTGTGAGTTAGAGCTTTGTCAATAGGTGGGTGGGTAGTCTTTACCCGGAATAATAAAGAAAGCTTTTATGTTTGGCTCATGTGTGCAATGCCCACATAGCTTGGATGGGAATGGTAGTACCCTATACTCAACGTGTTTTTTTCATTACCAAAAAAAAATATATATATATATATCTATATATAAATATATAGGATACAAATAAATTAATTATAAAGTTCAAAAAAAATTATTAAATTAAACATGTCATAAAATATAGAAATTAACATTATTAAACCATTCATCCACAAAAATAACAATCATAAAAAAGAAGGAATCACCCAATTTGGATGGATTAAAAGGCCCTAAAATGTATCATTTTGCAACACATAAGGGTTGAACACAAGACCTTATACAAAACTCCTACATGCTTAACCAACAAGGCAAGAAAAACTCATCTTTGATATGATGAAACTAATATTTTTATTATATATTATAATATTATATTGGTATATAATATTAATAATAAATATATAGTGTTAAAATAAAAAAAATTATTTATATTTATTATTTATAAAAGTAATATAATTTAAAAAATATAATAAATTACTAAACACACAATTTTAAAATTCCAATAACATGAAAGATAATTCATATTCATTAAATTCTTAATATCAGATTACTCAAAGTCTCAATCACTTCAACATCATTTCATTTAACATCAAATAACTTCATTTAAATAGAACTTTTAGGTTGCACAACCAGACGGAACTAGGGCGGAAAGAAATTAGCCTATCTAGAAGAAACATCTACATCCACACCCAAATTATCCCCAAAGCTGTTCTCTACAAGCTTCACAAATTCATCAAAATCGATTCGTCCATCTCCATTATCATCAAACACTGTAATCATCCTTTGGCATTCCACTTTTGAAACTTCTGTAAAACCCAATGTATAAAGAACACGATCTAGCTCCTCTGCATCTATAAACCCATCACTGTTTAAATCAAACAGGTCAAAAGCTTCTTTCAATTCCTCCGAGCTCGGCTCCTCCTCGCTGAACAAAGTTGCAATCTCATCGAAACCCAGTCCTTTCTGTTCTGGGTTGCAAAAAAATCCTAGTTTCTCCATCACCTTTTCCACTTCTCCTTCGCAAAAGTTCTTATTTACATTTTCATAAGAGCTGCAAGGTTTCTGGGTTGGCACAATGCTGGCACCAGAGTTCTTGCTCTGGATCCAACCCAGTAAACACCTGAAACAATGAATAAAAGTCCTGAAGTATTGAAATGATGCAGCTTAAAATTATACAGAATAAGATGATGCTAACAAGTGAGAAAGCGCAAGCTGATTTACAACGCTTTAAGATTACATTAGCTGTTGAGATTACATTAGTCTTCTCCATTGAAGGTGGGTTGTGTGTGTGTGTGTGTGTGAGAGAGAGAGAGAGAGAGAGTAGTGTGTGTTTGTGGGAATATCTGTCCTAGCTTTGTGCTTGTTTCTGCTCGCGCGCCAGTCAATTGAGGGCAGAAGGGTTTATATAGAGAGTGATGTTAGAGGGATCACACTAAATTACAAGAAAACATTGACATAGATGTCCTCATCAAACTCACATTCATTTTTTGAATGGGGTCAATTACAAATAAATAGATGAAAAGAATCAAATTTCCAGTCTTTACTTTCGAAAATTCTCTCTCTCTTTTTCCAGTCCCCACACGATTGAACTCCCTGAATCGATTAGACTACTTTATTGTTTTAAAGGGAATTGATATATGGAAAGAGGGGGAGAAATTTCACTTGTAATGATACACATGGATAAAGGAGGAAACGAAAGGGGGAAAATTGAAAAATGTTATTCCCGATTTGTCTCTTCAATCAATGTGATATGAGAACATGTATTGTTCTTGGGTCCACATCATATTCACATTTCTAACTCTTTTTTTTTAATGAACTATTTTATTTTATATATAAAAATATATAAGATAAATAATTTATATTTTTTAACCTGAAAGAAAATTTTAATTAATATTTATGCAAAACAAAAAGGTAAAAAAAGTTGGTCAAGATTTTAAAAATACTATAAAAAAAAAAACTAAAAGATACTGCTTTTATGATTTTGAGAAAACAAAATATAGATGGGAGAAAATGTATTTATAATTTGTCAGCTAAAATTAGACAAACTATAAATATCCCACAGTAAATTTTTTCTTTCAAAGTGATAAAATTACTCTTTTTATTTTTATAATTTTTCAATTTTGACCATTTTTTTTTCACTTTCAAATAAATATTCATTAAAATCTTAAGTTTATTTTTCTATAAAATAAAATTAAGTTATTTATCATAAAATTATCTTTATATAAAATAAAAAAAAAATCTTTAAAAAAGTTTAAAAAAATTGGTCAAAATTAAAAAAATAAAAATAAAAAGTATAGTTTTGTCATTTGAAAGAAAAATTGATTAGAGTGAGGTATTTATAGTTTATTAATAAATAAAGTATAAAAGATCAGTATAATTTCAAAAATTTCGAAAGAAATTAGTATAATTGTCAAAAATTTTAGAAAAGATCAGTATAATTTACCATCTTGAGTTTTTATTCCACTTTCATTGCCTGGATTGTGCATGGCATATGGATAGGGGATGACAATTTACTCCGCTCGATCGGACCCTGCCCCACTCTTAATGGGACGGGTATGGGTGCTCATAAACGAGGTCAGCGCAGGGTCGAGATGTGGCTTTTAAAACCCCGTCGGGTTTGGAGCAGGTTCGGAAGATAGTCACCTCGCCCCGACCCCTCTCCATTTATATATTAATTTTTTTTATTTACTATTGTAGATACTATATTTACCAATAAATAATATTATATAAAATTAGTTTTAAGATTTTTCATATCACACTCATATGTTTTTTTTCTTGTATTAGTTACTTTGGTAAAAAAAAAATTAATTTACTTATCAAAATAAAAGTTTTAACTTACTTAAAAAATATATATCTCAGAATTTGGAGCGGGACGGGATGAGGTCGAAAAATATAAACGGAGTCGGGGTAAACCTCTAAATAGGGCGAGACGGGATCAAAGACGAAAAATATAAATAAAGTCAGAGTTGAGAAATGATCACCCAACTTCAAACCTTTCACATTGCCATTCAAAAAGAAATTCTATGCATAGAGATTGGTAGCAAGTTGCAGAAAAATACATTGCTATGATGACCCAATTTTCCGAGACGACTTTTTTTTGTCTCAAGTTTTTTCCTACAAAGTATTGAGCAAGTCTCGGGAGTGGATGGAAAAGTTTATTTCATGCGAGTCTTGCATTTTAAAGCCTCCTGTGGTCCAAACGTAATACAACTGTTCGAGAAAAAAGTACTCCAAAATAAAAAAAAGTTATTCTAGAATGGATAATACTAAATTTTAAATTTTGTAAGAAAAATTTTACATATTTTTATCACAATTTGTCATAAATATAATACACATATAATTTTTAATTTTATTTAATTTTATTTTTAATTAAAATTAAATAATCACATGATATATATGTAATTACATTCGTAACATATTAAAATTATGACACACATAATATGTGAATACGATAAAAAAAAAAAAAATTTATCTAATTTAGAATCAAACATTGTTAAACACAATTTTAAAAATCAATTTTTACAAACGTAAATACGAAAGTAGTATGTAAAAGATATCTCAAATAGACCGTTCAAAAGAGATGTAAATATACTTGTTAGGATTTGATTGAAACTTGAAAAGTTGAAAGTTGCTTTGAAATGTCCTTATATTTTTAATTAAAATAGTTTAGAAGTTAATGTGTGAACTATTGAATATTCAAGTGGGGGTGTGCAAGAGAGAGAAAGAGATAGAGAAGAGAAAGGGCAAGCTGAGTTGCTGCCCATTAAGATTATGTTGGTTATTTAGATGGCGGTGCCCTGCTCCATTGTGGTTGCGTTGGCGGTGTGCAAGACAGAGTGAGACAAAAAAGAGTTTGTTAGAATATGACTGTGGGGGGTTTCTTGGAAAGGGTTTAATAGGAAGATTTCACCGTAGTTCGAATTTAATTGTCTAAGTGAGTCTCAGATGACGAGTGTGTCCAATATAATGTTCAAATTTGAGTGGAGGTCTTAATCTAAACTTTTTTCGGGTGTTTGGACGAGTTGATAGACTGTAGGTGGGGAAATTTTTCTATGATACTGTCCTATCTTTTTTAGACATGTTTGAATAGGCGGTGATGTTTTTAAAATGGACATTTCAAAATTTTAAAAAGATCTTTTTTAATATTTAAATATTTGTTTCGACGTTTTTGATATGTCTGTTTCTGCTTCCAAAAATTACTAGTGAAGAGCCTTTTTTCAAACTCTTATTTCAAAAACGTTTGTTTTCTATTTATATAACATATTAACATTTTTAATAAGCTCGTCCGAATACTATAGTATCATTAAAGCTTATTTCAAATACATTTATCTAAACATTTACATCTTAACTTAAATTTTATTTTTTCAAATCGCATTTTTTCATTATTCATCTAAATAAGCATTTAATAAAAGAAAGTACATTGAATGTTATTGAAAAAATACTTTGCTACATAATATACTAGACGCGCACCGTAAAACATCTCCCGTATGGGTCTTTAAATTTGGATACCTCCCAAATGGATTTGCATTAAAGCAAACCCTTAAAAGAAGTCTAGGGTTTTTTTTATACTTTTGTTAACTCAAGTATGGCACATGATGTTGAGTTGCAAAGCAAGTCGTTGTGAAAGTAGTGGGAAAATACATTTACATTGGAAGGAATGATGACAGAAATTTCCAAGTTATTGAAAGTGGCCCCTTTTCCCCTCTAAAGTAATGAACAAGGGTCAATTGGAGAACTTCCTGGTATGTGCTGCTAGTCTTGCATGGTCCAGAATAACTTTTCAGAGGATGTGAAAGCACTTTTGCACTCTCCGGGAATTGGATTGGAAATTGCAATTGCCCGTGAAATGTCCATGTCTTTTTAAATAAATTGTATGATAAATTATACCTATTTTCTTTAAAGTTTGATAAATTACACATATTTTTCAAAATGATAAAAATGCCTCTCTTTTTTTTTTTAATTTTGACTAATTTTTAAAATTTTAAAATTTCAAATAAATATTGATAAAACATTCTTAATCAAAAATAAAAATATAAGTTATTTACTATAAATTTATTTTTATATAAAATTAAAAAAATCTTTAAAAAAAAGTTAGAAAAATTTAGTCAGAACTAAAAAAATGTAAAAAATAAAAAATAAATAAAATGAAAATGGGTATTTTTGTTATTTTAAAAAAACTGGACAGAAAATGAGATATGTGTAATTTGTCAATAAAAATAAAAATATACATTGTACTTTCAAAAATCTCAATAGAGATTTTTGTAATTGTTAAAAATTTAGGAAAAATTAGTGTACTTCACCATAAATCAATAATTCTGTCATTTTTAAAATTTTGTCAAAAATTATATCTAATAATTAAATTATTGTCTAAATTTTAGATTAAAAAGAGTCTTTCAAATAACAATCTTACATTAGATGTTCATTACTTCATTTACAGTCAAGATAAGGTTTTTTTATCTTATTTGAGGAACTCTTTTTGAACCAAAATTTAGATATATATATATATATATGTTGTGTTGTCAGGTTATTCAAAATACAAATTTTAATACACTACGTAGAAGCATTGCTCAAGTTAAATTCCAGTAGAATCGAGGTAAAAAAACAAAGTGTAGTAGACTGCCGTGTTTGGCGTGTTAATCGTGAACCTTACGGCGGTGGTGAAATTTGGATGAAGTCATACCTAACTAACAATTGCTTTTACTACATGCTTAACAATAAAAGTTGGGCCGATGCCGGGCCGACCACGACTCTTTGTTTCGGATATTCCACGTGCACATCACTCACTTTAATCGTATTTTCTATTAATTATTTTAAATTTATATTTTTTAATAAAGGCTATTTTTTATTTTGAAAATGAACATCAATACTAATATATATATATATATATATATATTGTTGTGCCACTTTGAGTCCCACATCGGTTAGAAGTCGGGCATTGGTGTCGCTTATAAGTCCTAGACTGCTCTCTCCCTTGCATCAGGCCTTTTCCGTACAGGAAGAACAAAGTCGTGAGGGTTCTTAAGCCTAAAGCGGACAATATGGTACACGCGAAGCCTACTATATGCTAGGGTGAAAAAGTGTAGCATCAGTTTGGCACTGTTTGTGGCAATGCTTGGGCCACGTGCCTCGTTCCTGTGCTCCACCAGTCCCAACTGGGGGAGTAGCTATTGTGCCACTTTGAGTCTCACATCGGTTAGGAATCGGACACTGGCGTCGCTTATAAGCCCCAGGCTACTCTCTTCCTAGCACAAGGCATTTTCCTCCTTGAAAAAACAAAACCGTGAGCCATAAGACCTACAGCAGCAAAGCGGACAATATTGTGCTAGGGAGCCTACGATGTGCTAGGACAAAAAAGTGCAGCATCAGTTTGGCGCCGTCTATGGGAACGCTTGGGCCATGTTTGTTCTTGTGCTCCACCAGTCCCGACTGGGGGGAGTAGCTGTTGTGCCACTTTGAGTTTCACATCGGTTAGGAGTCGGGCAGTGGCGTCAATTATAAGCCCCAGGCTACTCTCTTCCTAACACAAGGCCTTTTCCGCCCAGGAAAAACAAAGCCGCGAGGGCTCTTAAGCCCAAAACGGACAATATGGTGCACGCGGAGCCTACTATGTGCCAGGACGAAAAAGTGCAGCATCAGTTTGGCGTCGTCTGTGGGAATGCTTGGACCACGTGCCTCGTTCCTGTGCTCCACCAGTTCTGACTGGGGGGAGTAGCTGTTGTGCCACTTTGAGTCCCAAACTACTCTTTTCCTAGCACAAGGCATTTTCCTCCCTGGAATAATAAAGTCATGAGCCATAAGACCTACAGGCAGCAAAGAAGACAATATTGTGCTAGGGAGTCTACGGTGTGCCAAGGCAAAAAAGTGCAGTATCATATATACACACACACACAATGATGGAAAGGAAGAAGTCTAAGAGTGTGTGTAAAGTCTCGAACCTAAGTTATGAATATGAGAAGATGATACTCTTGTTACTTCAGATAAGACGTTAATCATTTTATTGTAAAAATCTTAAAGATAACATTTTATGAAAAAATGTATTAACGAGCATGTCTACGCAATGTCATTGCATATTTTAAATTAAAATTAAGATAAGAATAAAGTGCAAAAACTTTCAACCTAGAAGGGACAAAAATGTATATTAGAGGGGTATTTTTTGAATTTTTTTCCTTCAAGTATGAGAAAATGTTTAAGATTTAAAAAGGGGGGAAGGGGGGCAATTGATCCCTGCTATAATGGTGGTTTCATCCATGACAATATTCTATATGTATAAATGTACAATAAAAGCAAGAAAAGTGGTGTCTCTCTAAATTCCAAAATACGATCTTGAACTTGTGATTTTTTGTAATTTTAATTAATAAAAAAGCATAAAGAAGTGATTGTTATCGATAACAAATGAATGTCATCTATATGAAACAAATGTGCCCACTTTCTCCCACATCAGTTAGGAGTCGAGAACTGCTGTCGCTTATAAGCCACATGTTGCTCTCTTCTTAGTACAAGACCTCCCTCCCTATGGGAGGAACAAAGCCGTGCGGACCGCCTAGGCCCAAAGTGGACAATATTGGGCTAGGGAGCCTTCGGTGAGCAGAAAAGTGCAGCATTAATTTGGCGCCGTCTGTAGGAACGAGGCCTGCTTTTCCCCTACTCTACCAGTCCCGACTAGGGGAGCAGCTGATGTGCTCACTTTTTCCCACATCGGTTAGGAGTCGAGAACTGGTGTCGCTTCTAAGCCCTAGGGTACTCTCTTCCTAGCACAAGGCTTTTTCTCCCGCCCAAGGGGAAGAACAAAGTCGTGCGGGCCGCCCAGGCCCAAAGCGGACAATATTGGGGTAAGGAGCCTACGGTGCGCGAAAAAGTTCAGCATCAGAAACTTAGGTGATTTCTTTACTATAATTTAATTTTTTTAATTAAAGTTTAAACATACAGTTGACATTTTTAATAAATAATATTTAAAAAAAATAAATTCTCAAAATTAATAACATTTTTAACTCAAAAAATTTTAAATCTTCTCAAGTAGAATTTTATTAAGGGATTAGGGAATACTAATGGTACTTGGAAGGAAGATGAAGGTGATATCAACATATTGTTATTGATTATGTGAGGAAAGTTGTATTTGAACTATTGTGAATTTTTTCTCGAAGTATTTGTATTGGTAATTTATTTTAAAAGTTTAAGTATTGAATATGTAATTGTTAGACTTAGTTGAGTCGTGTTGTTAGTCAATCAAATTCTTGAAAACTTGATCAAGTTAGACTGAATTACAGTTTCGTATTTTTAGAGATGAAGTATTTCCGACAATAACCCAAAATTTTTCAGATTTACTCTATCAAGAAAGGAATAAATACACACGCACAACATGCATTTACTTACGTTTGCATACTTAAGATGAGTATGTGTCCAATATTTTTCATATCAATTCTTGTAAGATCTTGCATTTATGTTAAACATATACTAGGTGCCTTTTAGTATTGACTATAGGTTAGAAAGAGTTTAAAATTTGTTATAATAACAACCCTTAGGTACTTGGTTTGGTTTCAAATTCGATTAGAATCAATTTACGAAACAACCATGAACTGTTCGAATGCATTCAAGGATTGTCCGAATGGATCTAGTTGTTTGAACACATGTTGGAACCGTCTGAACATGTAACATTCCATAAAATTACTAAAATGCATTTTGATAATTTTTATGTCTATGATTGGGACTAAATGATTAATTAAACTAAAATGTGTCAATTAATTATAAAATAAATTAATTAATGATTAGTACGATATTATGGACCTCGTAAGAGACTGTAATATTTTATCTGGGCTGGTGTGAGCCACGGAGTTACATAATTAAACATGGGACATAGATAAATAGGAAATTTTTAAAGTTAGAATTTGGAGAAACTGATTGCGTATTTGTATCTACGCATCGAAATTTTCTACCTTGCCAAATTTGGTGTGATTCCAAAACAGTTGATTTTTGGGCTCTTGTAACAAACTAGCCACGTGACGTCTCAATTAGCATGTAAAACTTCCTAAAGAAATCTTGATTAGATATTATATAATGGATATGTGGCTTCTATTAATTGAACCCAAAGGATATAAGGAAATAATGTGTAAGAGTGCATTATAAAGTATATGTGTAGGTATTTTGAATTTGATGAGACAAGTGAAAGACATTTTTGCCAACTAGCCCCATCTTTTATTTTCAATCCCCACATTCTCTCTCTCCTTCTCCATTATTCTCTCTCTACAAGCTTGAGTATGTGATATATGTGTGTAACCATGTGTGTATATACGTGTATATGCATATGGGTGTATGTAAGACAAGTGTAAGTTGTGTTGTTGTATAAAAGTGAGTGAATATATATATATATGTGTGTGTATGTGTGTGTGTGGGCGCGCGCACGCACACACACACATAATGGGATTGTTTGGCCTTGATATGTGAAGAAACCATTGGAGAGGGATAAGATGAAACATGGACAACCATTAAAGGAGCTTGGAGCTTTTGTTGGATGGGAAGAGTGAGACCAGATTAGTGACTGAGGAACATGGTTGGTGGAACGAACAGTACCACGACAATCATGGGAGAAAGCTCGAAGCTTTCTCTCTCTACTATAAAGGAAGCATGGAGGATATGTAAGAGTTTTTAGAACTTTCCATTTAGTTTCAGATGCAAAGTAGATGTGTGTATGAGGTGGCAGAAACAATAATGATACTCACTAAAATGTTTTAATTTCCAATGCAATATAAAAGCAAGTGATAATAAGTATCTACCAAAAGTACGAAAATATTTGTCATTTTTTAATTAATTAAAATAGTATTTACCTAATAAGGAACACATATTTTAAATTATCTTATTAATTAAGTTAGATTATTATCGAAAATATTCTCTTGTTAAATATTTAGGATCTTAAGTTCATGAAATTGTCACAATAACAATAATAATAAGATCATGCAACCTTAAAAACTGTGACACAAAGATTTGCACGGAAAAACCTTATGGGGAATAAAATCCACCACAAACTGCAAAAATCTACTCATAAAAAAGAACGATGTACAAGTCCACAAAGCCCTCAACCCCAAATAACTAACATATCACCTCAAATGACTTACTTGTTAGTCTGTTTGCAAATTCTCTTTGTACTATTCAACTTTGAATATTTTTTTTTCAATTTTAACATCAACAGTGATCCTCAAATCTATCACCACCTTCCGTAGTGTGCAAGTTTCATGCAATAGAAGTCTGTATTCTAGCCTTTCTATATGCTCCTATGTGTGCTAACTCGACACTTGGTAAATAAAATCAACCACAAGGAATAACACCTTGTAACAAACTGACAATAAGAATAAAATATGAAGCTAATGATTTCTTTATATCTCTCTGTGTTAGATCTAGAACGATTCATCATGTTGGGCAGTCATCTGAATGGGTGGGTCGGGTCGAACCCAACCCGGTTTGGTCCAAATAAAATCACAAAAATCCCAGCAGCAGAAAAGATCCCAGTGCTGGCCGGTCATCTTCTCCGTCAACGGCGACTTGCCGGCAACGGATTTTCTCGCGGTTTTCACTGGGTCCGAACCTATAGGTTATGGGCAACTCAAATCTACCCTCAGTTTTTCGATCGGATAGCCGGATCTCCCCAAAATGTCCAGAAATCACGGCAAAAAAAAAAAAAAAAACAGAGACAATTTTCGGCCAAAAAACAGAGATAAATAAAGAGAGCACCAAGGCAGAGATGTAAACCATGCTCTGATACCAAATGTTAGATCTAGAACGATTCATCATGCTGAAGAAACAAAACTGAAATGAATCGTAGAACCAAAATATACAATAAAGTATACCTCCGACCATTGATTTTATCTCTGTATTTACTGGTTTCTTCTCCGTTTGGCACTTCCAAGCTCTGCTCACTCCAAATTAGATGGTGTAAACTGAAGATGATTGAGTCAAGCTAGTTTGGGGACCAAACGGTGGTATTTATAGCCAAAGCTTCCATCAAGCTTTGGCAACACGTGTCCCACGTTCACAAATCATCACGTTCGGCAGTTCAGTCCCACGTTCGGCAGTTCAGAACGATTTCAAACATGGAGTGGATCATTTCCGAGAGAAACGGTTAACACTCTGTACTTCAAAAGACCGGTATTTTTTTTCTATGTTCGCCATGGTACCCTATATATACTAGAAAATCTGTGTATTAGACCTAAACCTAAAAGGTGAAGGTTTTATGCACGAAATAATCAAGTCCTATATGAATCGGCACAAAAATTCCTATACGTGTTTGAATGGGAACCCATTTTCCATTCGGATGGGAACCTCTCATCCATTTGAACGAGAAGGCTACTAGAATCCGACTTGTATTTTACGATAGGAATAAATGCGATTTTTTGAAAATAATATTTTTTTAAGAAAATAAAACAAGTTTAGAATATTCCAAAAACTCCTTTTTCCATTAGTTTATCGGCTTATAGTCAAAATTAACTCACTTAAGGTCAAATTAACGACAATTAAATGCATATCTGAACTCAAGAATAATTCTAAGGTGTGTGCCTAATGAAAATGCATGATATTCATGAACACATACTTGAATTTGTACACTTTTTCAGACATTATTATAGTTGTGAGATATCTCGAGTTGATTCTTCATAACTAGCAGTAGATCACATGACTCAATAATAACTTAACAATTATTGTCTAAAGAAATACAACATTGTGAAAAAAAATTACAAATATAAATTATCTAATTTTCCTAACAATGTCCCTCTTTGGTAATTCTTGACAAAACAAAAGGAAAAAAATAACAACTTGCAAACACATTACATTTTGTCAATCCTGAAAGTAAAAAAAAACACAAATTATATAGATCTTAGATCACCTGTAAAAATATTTGTAGATAACTTAAATAAAAAGTTAAATACATGTGCGATAGATAAGAATAAAGTATCAAGATGAACAAAGATAAATAAAAACAACAATCGCCCTATGTAATCATAAACTCCCCATGTCACAAACATTCATAACAATCAATTGTGATGAGGATAAGTTTTTATTTCCTTTTTTTGTCAAAATTGGCAAAGAGAATTAATATTCAAACAGTAAAGTATTATAATGGAGAAGACATGAGAAGATTATCAAATAAACTAACATATATTAAACCTTAAAATCAGTAGCTTCCAAAAATTGAGGTTAAAAATCTTACTATAACAAAAAAGGCATCCATATAAAATGAGATAAGAAATAGCCATTAATTCTAATAGACAATTTCCTAAACTTGAAACATATAAAATGTAAATCCTATACTCAAAAATAAATTAAAAGAATGAAAGAGAATTCAGAGAGTAAGAATCTTTTGACTTCTCACTATTAAAGTTAAATGTAAAATCAAACTTATCGCCAGTAGATGAAGACTCTTTAATCATATCCTCAATCTCCATGATGCACTTGGGTTAACATTCCAAAACATCACAAGTAATTGGAGACTTTTGTTCTCTAAGTTTGTCCCGTTAAGTGAATCCTACTTCAACTTGAGGAATAAGCTTGGTCAGCAATATTGGAAAAGGCAAGTATGAATGCTCCAAATGTTGACTTGACTTGTAAATAATCTAACTTATCAACTTTGGAAAATTAATGATCACACCCTTACCAATAGCCAAGGATCCAAATATCGTTTCAATGTATAGTTTCGATCTGTCTGGAAATGGAAACGTTTCAGAAACATAATGGAAATAGAGAAAAAAATGAAATTATGTGGAAACATAACATAAAATTTATTTATTTATACAAATAAGCCTACTTATTAAATATTTGTGCATGTTTAAGGCATATACATCATATTCATGATAAATGACACTAATTTAAATTGAAAAACTAAAGACTAACTACCTGTTTTTTCATTGTACAGTGTGAAATACAATCTTTTTGACTTTTTATCATGTAAATGATAATAATCGCATAAGAAGATCTTTGAAGGGACATAGACGAATGAAACAATTTTTTATATTTTTCATGCTTTTGGATTGTGCAAAATCATTTCATAAATATATATATTTTTTTGTAGAGTTTGTTAGTGATCTTTCATGGATAAATGAACATTCTCTTGTAATGATATTTCATGTTTATAAAAAAATCAAATAATTATCATTATTACATATAGAGATATATAAATAACTATTAACAAAATAACTAACGAAGGATAGTGTTGTCTCGGTTACCCAAAAAATGAAAACATTTTGGAAACGATTTGGAAACATAGTGAAAATGATGAAAAAAATTAAAATGTGTAGAAACACTTTAGAAACATAAAGTACAATATATGAATGTGCAAAAATAAATAGTATAATTAATTAATTGTAAATGTTTTAGGGAACATGTCCATCCACACCAATTATTAGGGTGAAATTAAAAAAAAACGTAAATACAAATTAGTTATTAATACCAAATAACTCTTTATTAATTAAAAAATAGTATAAAAAATTAGAGCTAATTTTTTTTATATAATATGAAATTATTATATATTTTAAAATATATTTCCTTTTATTTTTTGCCCTTCTCGAGCTGTTAATGAAATTCTCAATTTTCCTATAAAAAAATTATATATTTTAAAATATATAAAATTATTATAATTAAATACAATACCATAACATAATAGATATATGCTATGTAATATCCATGAATTATATAATTTGACACAAGTTACATATAAAATAAAAAGTAAAACAAATAGCGATTTAAAGCTATTATAATTAGTAACTTAGTATTAAAATAGTTGTTTCTCTACACTTTATTTTTTCTACTACTTTTCTATTATTTTAAGAAAAATACTAGAAATATCTTCTTGTAATTTTGAGCCTTAATCCTTGAAAAATAAATTGATATTATCTTTTACTAACTTCTAGAATTATTGTTGATACAAAAGAAATGTTTCCTCTGATTCGGTATGTTTTCACTAGTTTCAGTATGTTTCCACTGAAACAACTTTGTTTTAATGGAAACATATGCATTTCGATATTCCACTAGTGTTTCTCGTTTCGGCTCCCTAAGAAATGGAAACGTTTCGGCTGTTTCGATGGAAAAGAAACGAAATTTTGATCTTTGCCAATAGCATAAAGTATGTATGTTTTATCGAAACCAAAACCATTCAAGTCATCAATTGGGAAAATATTGTTTGTTACTATTGCATTCAAAATTTAAAATTCCCATCTCAAATAATGATGACACATGTTTGGTTGGAATAGTTTCACATTGTGCTTCCTTTAAAATAGGCAATAATCACTTCATGAATAATAAGAAGCTCATTCTCGAAAGGATATGTCTTAACGACCACTATAGGTATAACTCTAGAAACTCCTAGCATAAGAGGCACTGCATCAGGCTCAACACATATTCTATGACCTTTCACTTCAAACACCATTGTGCAAAAGACCTTATTATATGCTACCATATTTGCATAGATAATACAAACTATCTTAAGACAAGTTGTTCCTCCAAATAAGCAAATTTGACCATCCTCTTAGAGCAAAGTTTGTCACGACCCGAAACCCACCCTGTGCGGATTACCGGATCGCGACCGCCGCCCCGAGATCCGAAGGCCTCGGGACAAGGCTTGTACATAAGCAACAATATCAGACAGCGATGCGACCTGTGGTTGCGGAAGCGTGAAATTTTTTTTCTTTTCTTTTCAAATAAAACATCTGCCGCATATCCGTCTGATACTGCCGCTCTTCATAGCGGTACACATAAATATAATAATCAGAGCATAATAATATTAACTAAAGATTTTTATATAGTACATATCCAAGTGCCCTTCGAGCTTAAGTACATAATTGTCATAATTGTCCAAAAATTTCAACTACAAAAGCTTAACCAGTGATGGGTCCTAATACTACCAAAATATCTCCAAGAACCTACTAGAGCTGCCAATCATTGCTCCCCATATTGAGCAAGTGTCCAACCTTGATCATCACCTGAAAAATGTTGGGGAATGGGGTGAGCTTCGAAAAGCCCAATGAGTAATTCCTACATCTGTCATGGGTTTTCAATTGGTAGAGGTTTCGTACATGAGAGAGTTTATAAAATACTCAACTACCAATTGGTCGTATACTTGAACATAGAGAACATGCATTCTTAAAATATATAGCTTTGAAACATTCAAGGTATTCAAGCTAGAACATATATTTCCATAAAAGAGCATATGTATTTTAGAACATGTAACTTAAAATCATGTAAACATGCATAGTGAAAATGGGGGTAAAACCTGCTTCCATTTCCAAAATCGTATGTCATATTTTCTCTTTAATTAGGTGAAATCTGTTTCGAACCAGACCCCCGTTTTACGTATACGTGGAGATATCTCATTTGCTTGGGGGATTAGATCCTGCTACCGGGCATTTCACATGATAGATCCGCAGGGTTCAGTACGACCCTACTCACTACCTATGTGATGATGCACATGATAGGTCCGTTGAGTTCCGTACAACTCACAACACTACCTATGTGCTTATTATTTATCTTGCAAAACATTTGTCATATGACTTTTATATAAAAGCCTTTTATGAGTATTTAAAACATGTGACGTATAACTCTTGCAGTGATGCTTCAATACTTGCAGTAATCAAATTCAGAATGTTTGAGGAAATCAGACATGCTAACTATTTTGAAAAGGAAACATTTACGGATATAATATGTGAATAATCGTAAAGCATGTCATGGCAGAATATTTAAGAAAACAGAAATCATGAATACTGAATTTGATATATCAATGCTGTAAATATTTTGAACTTAAAAACATCCGTTGAAATCCGTGGAGTTAAAGCCTCCACTTCAAATGCAAGATTACTCACCTTGGTCCTTTAGGGTTAGTGCTAATAATGCGCTTTCCCACTTCCTTTGTAGTTCCTAAGAACAATTCATAAATAACCTCATTAACTTCACATTCACTTCAAACATCTCCTACTGATGCTTCTTAGCTTATGCTTAGATCGTATTAGATCCTAACACGATTTCATAAATTTCTTACGTACTCATTCTTAACCTATGACACATCTTAATGTATTAGGAATTAAATTTATTTTATTTTATACTCTTCTGGGAGTTCCATTAACTTTAATTTAATTTATTTACTTCACATGTTCACATGTCGTATCTTCTAGTATCGTATTTCCTCGTACTTGTCTTAGTTTAATATTTCTGCAATACTTTAGTTTATAATCATCTAACAGATGCTATTCATCAAATTTTATGTCTTTTTATTTTAGACATTTCTTTTGGTCAAATAGACTCTACCATTGAGTCCGGAGTGTCCAAGAAAGTTGGTTTAGGCTTCCCTAACATTTAATTCAGACTGTTATATGTAAAAGGGTAAGATGGTCATTTATCATTTTACGTGTCATATTTTTTCGTACTTCGTTTCATAATTTGGACCTCACCATTGAGTCCGGGATGTCAAAGAAAGTCAATTAAGACCTTCTCTGATTTCATTTTGGCTTTAGGGGTGCTAGGGGTATTTTGGTCATTTTACCCCTTTACGTGTCGTTATTTTTTAGAGTACCGCCTCGTGAAACGGACCCTACCCTTGGCTTCAGAATGTTTGAAATAGTTAGAATCCACTATTTAATTATTTTATTTGGACTTCGTTTGACTTATTTATGGGGCAGGGGTATTTTGGTCATTTTGACATTTTTAAGGGTCTTTAATTTTTCGGGACATCATCTCATGTTGTGGACCTCACCAATGGACTCAGGAGGTCCGAGATAGTAAGATTACATATATAACTCATCTCATTTGGACACCGGGCCATTTTGGAGTATTTAATTTAATTAATTTCATTTAATTAAATTAAATTATAAATGTAGTATATATATTTTTAAAGGAGAATAAGTGACAAGTTGAATAGGGTGGCACGCTGGCCAGCGTGTCACCTCCCTCCCCATATACCCGAGTTCGAGTCCCACCAGGTGCAATGCACCTTTTTATTTTCTGATTTATTTTATATATATTATATATATAAATATTGCCCCATATGTGACACACGCGCATGCGTGGCCGAGTGGAAAGGACGGGCGCGTGGGCACGTGAGGTCAGGGGTTCGAACCCCACTGACTGAGATTCCCCCCCTTTTCTTTTAAAACCTTAACCATATACATATATATATATATATATATATATATATATACCTAAGCCCTAAACGACGTCGCCCCACTAATTCGGTGGCAAGCCCAGAGGCTGCCACGCGTCCGAGTTGACACGGAAATTTTAAAAGACCGAGCCAACTCACTGTCTTCTTCCTCATTTCTTCCCCCGTGTTGCCCTAGTTGCAGGTTTCCATTTTTTTCTATTTCGTGGATTTTGGCCAACCCAATACCTACTGTTTTCACTTCAAAACGTTCCTAAAACATCATGGAGTATTTTGGCATTCATTTGGAGATTCGAATGTAGCTCAAAAGCTCGGTTTAAGCCACGATAATCCGAACCTGTAAATCCATGGTTCATGCTCGTTTCTTCATCATTTTTAGTGAGATTGGGCTTACTTTGATCCCCTCTTCATGAGGATTCAATTCCCATTCATAGATGTTGATTTAATCGTGAGTTTAAGGGTTTGGGCTGTAAACCCGTAACCTGCAAGTCCATGTTTGGAGGTCTTGTCTTATGATTTTGGGTCGCGGTCATAGGTTTTTGGAATGCTCTTAGGGTCTTCTTGAGGTCTCATGGTACCAAATAGAGTTTGGTTGCCATTGGTTCAGACCTGCTATAAGCAAGGTCCTCCAATGGCCATTTGGTGTACAGCTTGTGTTTCTTAGGTGTTTTAGAGTCAATTAATCATGCCTAGTTCATGTATATTCATTTTAATCATCATATATACTAAATCAAAGGCTAAAACAGATTTATACGTATAAAAATTCTAGAGAGAGAAATTCAAGTGTTTTGTGGGTTTACCTTGTTCCAAACTGTTTCTCTCTCCTTTGCTCCTTGCTTCCCACTTTTGAATGTCCTAGAATCTCCTTCAATCTCTCCCTCACTCTCGGTTGGTTGTGTGTGTGTGTGTGTACAAGCACAATGCATACTTGTATAAAGAAAGGTGAATCATGGCAAATCTGATTGCCCCTTCCATTTGGGTTAGCCAATTTCAGGCTTCTTCATGAGTGGGTCTGAATTGCCACTGTTGGGCAGGCCATTGAGTGGCCGGTTGTGTGTGTGTGTGGTGTTTGACTTACATATATATATATATATATATACATGGTTCAACCCTAATACACCTTGGATAATACACACACCTCTCTTTGACACACACTCTCTTTTGTACACTTTGGACAATAGCATGCCCTCTTATTCCATATATAATATACATACATTTCATATTTTAACATACATGCATGCATGCATACACACACTCATATATATATATATTCATGTATAATTATATATATATTTAAGGTTATAATCATTTACATAGTATATATATTTTTGCATTTAATTATATATATTAGTTGTTACAATAATTTTTAAAATAATTAATTACTTTAAAAATTAATTATTTTCTTAAATGCATCATCTTGGTACTAATCTTCGTATCCTCGTAATAAGTGTCACATTACCCGACATTCTCGGGTCGGGGTATTACAAAGTTAGCAAGGATGAAAGTATCATCAAACTCGCCCTCTGAAAACATCCTTTCAAGAACTACCTTCTTGTTTAAGAGAAAAATATTATAACGTGTTATTGTTTCTTTATCTGTGAAGGTTCTAAGGCCAACTCTCGATATTTTATCATCTCTTCTAGTGTTTCTCTTTTTTGAAAATATTTTTCTTTGAGATGACTTCTTTTTGTAAGGACTAAGTAAGTTTTCACCATTTTTAGTTCTCTTTTGGATTTCTCAACTTCAGAAAAGACTTATCCAATTAATTATCAGAGAAAAACACGAAAAACTAAGATTTAATTAGTAAAGTAGTTAAAAAAAACTTTATTATATGATTGAAATAAAATATTTGTTTTATTCAAAACATAATTTTGAATAAAAGAGTTTCATATACAATACTATCAGCGTCGCTAAGGTTAAGTGAAACGACAGCGTGTCATATACAATATTATCCGCAACGCTTGCTTGGGCGTCACTAAACCCTTTAACTATTAGCGACGCACATATGCATCGCAAATGTTTACGGGTACGTCGCTAATAGGTTCCCGCCTATTTTTTCGTGCAAAAACTCCCTTTTGTTGCTTTTTTAGTGACACATGGTGTGTGTCGCAAAAGGACACTATTTGCGATGCGTTACTGGGCGTCGCAAATAAGGGACGTCACAAGAACTACAATTTTTTGTAGTGAAAAGATTCAGAAGAAAGTTGTATATAGCGACCTCTTTCATGTGTCACAATATTATTCGCTTTGAGCTTTGCCTTCACTGCTTTAAAATGCATTGTGACAAGGAGAACTGTAGTCCTACTTATAAATCCTTCACATTTTCCTTCCCCAAACGATGTGAGACACGTTACCCTTTTCCATTACCCTCTCCCCCTATAGGAACACCATCCTTTTAGGTAGGCATGCAGCGGTGTGCAAACCATCTTCACACTTTTGGTTGGGGTCCAGCTCTGATATCATTTGTAACGACTCGCTCCACGTGTCACAATATTGTTCGTTTTGGACTTCGCCCTCACGGCTTTAAAATGCGTTGTGACTAGGAAAACCACAGTCATAGTCACGAGCTTTAAGAGAAACATTAAAAGAAACATAACGAAACACGTCTCGTCAAAATTCTTTTATATTCACGAGCTCTAGAAGAGCGGTGATATTAATGTGCAATAGATACGTTCCAGTGACAATTTAGCAAATTTGTTTATGAAACATTACCAAAAATAACTTTTAAGGAGCTAATACATAAATATGAAATGTGTTAATTCAAAGATTTGAACAATTAAAAAAACCATGCTCATATTATAATGAGGAGAAGCATAACATCCGAGGGAGGGGGAGAAGTGTAATGAATGAATGGGTATCATGCACCCACGTTGCAACATGATGTAAGCAACCTAATTACATTTCAAACAATGAAATGTATGTTTGAGTAAAAGCGACGATGTTGAGGCCAGGAGGGGTTCAATCATAAAGTCAACAAAATAATCGCTTTAGGTCTCATTTAAAGAGAATTTTCAAATTTTATATATATCTATAGTATAATCAAATTAGAAGTCTAACGTTAATAAAAGTCTAATTCTAAAAAAGGCATCAAATTTTATAAATTTATATTATAATTAAATTAGAAGACTAAGTTTAATAAAAATCAAACTCTATTGAAAGGCCTGATTTGTCGTGGCAATCAATCAAATTACCAAACTAAACTACTAGTATAGTAGAGAAGTAAGGATCGAACCCACAGAGACTGTTAATTGTTTAAAAATCAAAGTTGAAATTAATTTTAATTGAAATTAACAAAGATTGATTGTTGTTGATTTTTTTTCTAAAATTAAATGAGAATTCTAATTAAAGCAGATATTGAACTGAATTAACAATGAATCGAATTAAAAAAGAATTCCTAGGGTGTTGAATCCACCACTAATCTTGTAACTAGCTTTAATTGTATTAATTTTTGGGCCATTAAATTTGGATGTAAAAGATGTATTTTGGCTACAAGCCTCAATACAATCATCAAGAAAATCACGCACCAAAACCCTAAGTACGAATCATCTTTGGTCAACACAAATTGTCTACGCTAATTCTAAGGTCATAGTCACAATTTGTTTTCCCTGAGTTATGACTCATCCTACGGTTTTGATGTATGTACACATATTACTATTGTATAACCACATATACAAAATCACAGAAATTGATTATGTGAAACTGAATAATACGATCATTGCCTTAATAAAATCCCAACGTTATATAATCAACATCCAAAACTAATTAACCCAAAAATAAAATACAAAGAAGCAATATTACTTGACTAGGGTTTTATGTAAACCCTAGGAATGAGAGAACTTAGCCCATGATAGTGGAAGAGGAAATCACCATAGCCATGGAGTTCTTCATCTACTTCTTTAGAGTCGTCTCCTTCCTTCTTCTCCTTGTCTAGATCCCCCAAAAACGGTCTCCTCCTTTTCCAAAACTCGAGCTCACAATAATATCTTCTTTTTTCCAAAATTACCCTCACAAAATAAGAATTTAAGAAAATAACATAAAATCCCGTAATTAGACATTAGGGGCCCAAAAAGGGAGTCTAAAGTGTTCCAAAATAGAGCCTATAATGCTAAAATAGGCCATAGTCCACCTATATATGGACCAAGCCTCTCTTCTAACCCAAAATCACTTGTTTTCCACTTCTTTTAGCACTTCAAAGCCCAATATTTTCCTTTTTGCTCCAAATCATCAACTTTGTCAAGCTTTCTCTGCAAAAAAATAAAACAAGAATTAACTAGCAAATGTATATAGATTGGAGAAATTAAAATAATAAAAATACAAGAATATTTAGGGTTAACACAATAAATATGCACTTTTTAACTAGTTATCAAGGCTCCATAAAGATTCTATAAAAAAATAATAATTCTATTAATAACGTTGTATTCGTATTATACTTTAATCTTTTATTACTATTTATTTAGATAAAAAAATTTATGTAAAAACTCTATTATAGAGTTTCATTTAATATATATCTTTCTCTTGTTGAAAATAATTAAATTTTATATAATAAAAATAAATAATATATATATATATATAAAATAAAGTAAAAAAATTACATTAATATTAAAAAAAATCTCATTTAAAGTTATTCCTTTATCCCTTTAAGCTTCGAGTTATATAGTGCCTGACTTTAGTTGATGTGACAAATCTCAAGGCAATTACAATGTAATGTCAAGCCGGCAGGAATAAAATGTTCATATAAAGGGGCTTGTCAGGAAAAACTAGATATACACTACGAGGAAAATAAAAATTATAACAAAGATAATTTATTGTGAATATAGAATAATTATTTATTGTTCTTTTTTATATAAATTAATGAAATCTTTTTTTCTTCATGCAAATATAAATTTAAAATCGAATCATGTAAATATTTATATTTACCTGTATAATTGATTGTATTCATCAATTTTACAATAATGTAAGTTAATTGAAAATTGGTGACTTTAAATAGTGTTGGTAATTTAACAAAAATAAATAAATAAATAAATAAAATGGAGATTATATCAAGGTTTGCTTGCGAAAAAAAGGTGTATTTACTGGGGCATTAGTCATCCATTGGGCCAAATGGCGCAGAAGATGAGGCCGAACAAGGAAGGAAAAAGAAGAAGCTACTCATCTCCAACCAGAGACCGAACCAAATCACCTGGGTCGCGTTCATCAAGGCTCCCTCCCTCCGCCTCTCTTCTCGACCGCGAATTCGTCACTGAAGACCTCACTTTGTTTGAAAACCTGCATATCTCCCCCGACTACAACAACCCAAACCCTAATCCTAGGAGCTTCCCGTACAGTGTGAAGCAGCAATGCTGGGACAAGGCAGAGAAGATCAAAGGCAGAGACCCAGATCGTTGGCGTCGAGACGCACTTGGCAACATTGTGTATCGGAAGCTCGTGGGTTGCCCTGGTTGTCTCTGTCATGACTATGACCACATCATTCCTTACTCCAAGGTCTTTAGTTTCAAACTTTTTTTCCCCATGTATTCCTTTTGTGGGCGTTGTTTGTTTTGTTGCTATTGGGGGTTTTACCAATTGAATTCACTTGAATTTGGCAATTTGGTTTTTGGGTTACTTGGTTTTATACTTTTATCAGTGCAGTTCTCTATTGAATGTGTACCTTTCATTATTTTTTTTTTTTTTTCGGTTTTTATTTGTTTCCTTTTGTGCGCGCTCTTTGTTTTGGTTGCTATTGGTGATTTTGTGAAATGGGTTGCTTTGATTTTAGGTTTTAATTTTTGGCTTGGTTGAATTTTATGATGGAGGCCTCCTTCGTTATTTAATCTTTCTGTAGAATTTGAAACTGTTGATTGGTTGTTGAGCATTGGTTGATCTTACATTTCTATGAAATGAGCTGTTTTGAATGTATATTATTGCGAGGAGGAAAGAAATTTCTTCAGTCGGAATAACTATGATGATTTCATTATTAAGTTAGGTTATCAAATTAGTTTCATTAGTTCAATGTTTTTTTTTTCTTTGCAACTTCTTCAATTTGTTTAGGATGACTATGATTCAAAATAATGATATTTTATTGATGAATTTTGTGTTATTTTGATTGGATCCTTTGGTCAGACATTTAATTTTAGATTTTATATCATAACAATGCCATCATCCAATGTTAATCATGGAAATCTGGGATGCTCGGAGGGTAGACTAGGTACTGACCTAACCTTTGCATTACTTACATGGAATGGCTGCCGTTAGACTCAATTCTACATTATCATACTTAGCAGCTGGACTTTTACAATTGCACCAAGCTTTACAACCTAGTCTACCCTCCGAGCATCCCACATTTCCATGTGGATCAATTATATATTTCTGGCGGGGTTGACAGCTAACAATATATTTACTACCGTGCATTACATGTAGCTTCACTTGTATTCATTTGGATCAGTTTCTTGGTTCATGTTATATATTATCATAGTTGTCATTGATTCTTCTTTTCTGTTTTTGAGAGTGCAAAGTTGCAGTTCAACAGTAGTCTCGACATGAATCTGTCTTACCTTTCTGAAAACTTTCTTTATTTTTATTTTTTGAATTTTCTATCCATGAGGAAGTTTATGAGAAGTGGACAGTCTTGTCATCTCACACCTAAATCCTACTTGTCTTGCATCCTATCTTATTTTTTTTTTCTGGAATCTCTGCCTGAGGTCTTGATTTGAATATTCAGGGGGGAAAAAGCACATTGGAAAATTGTCAGGTTTTACAGGTACTGCTTATGTTTCCTTACCTATTTGCATCTTTGATTATTGCATTTATGTTGTATTTGATTTTTCTATGCTTCGGTATAACATGCTTTGGCAAAAGCTCTTCTTTTATGGCATTCCTTTGTCATAGTTGGTGTGTATCAGCTTTTTTCTTCTTTCACATGTATAGTCTGTTTTGAAAAGAAATGCTTCCTATATTATTTGGATTTGCTTCATTAAACTAATACTTCATAGCTAAATTTTCTCACCATAATTCTTTTTAAATCTCCTTGAGAAGACAAAAATTTCTAGCAAGTACAAAGCCAAAATCCCCATGCAACTTATACCCACTCCACCAACTGTGAACCATATTCACAAAATTCTCTTTAGTCCTCTATTCAGCCACATATTCTCAATGCAAAATGGTATCCTCTCTCTGCAAAGACCACCACAATCCAACAGAATAGGCACATGATCCAAAATAGGTTGTACTCATCAACAAAAAAATGGATCCAAAATAGGTTGATGTTTGACACATCGGATAAGTGCTCTTCCCAATCAACTAAGAGCAAAATCTATCCAAACAGGACTCCTCTTGCAGTTTTTACTCCATGTGTATCTCCCGATTCTTCCCCCCTTTCAAAAGCAAGGAAATAAGCCCCAAATCATCAATGAAATTCGAGAACTCCTTCATTGTATGCATCATCCTTTGACAATCAGAGCTTTAATAAGGAAAACAGACCACGTCAAATTCACTCCCTATGCATGGGGGGCTGTCGATTTGTCCTGAACCACTGCTATTTCCCCCAAAGCTGCAACCTAATCTATCCTCTTTTTGGTAAATAAACCCAATCCATCATCGATCGGGCCATAACCCGTAGAAAAGGCCCATTGTAAACCATCAACGGTAGATTGTGACAAACGTGAAAAAACCAAAAAAATCCCCATTCGAGAATCAAGTCTGGTCATCTGTTTTGAGCCCCACAGCACTAGAATGCCCCAGCTATGGCCACTGCCCTAAAGCAAATCCACTCTGACCCCCTCCCAACCCAACACAAATACTCTTGCCCAATGTTGTCAAGGGCACTCGCTCGGTCGCCTAGGCGAGGGGGCGAGGCGTTTTCAAGGCTCACCGCCTTGCTATGGTCCAGGCGAGGCAGGTTGAAGAAGGCGACACATGGGCGAGAGCCGTTAAGGCACTAGCCTTTTTAAAGTTACTAGATTTTACTTAAAGTGTCCTTGTTCTTTGTTGATTTCTTATTTTAAGTACAAGGGAATTTCTGTCCAAGTAAAGTTAAAAGAATAAAGGACAAGAATAAAACATACAGCCCGATTATCTTTGTATGAAGACAAAAAGCTAGGGCTTTTTGTTGGGAGTTTTGGGACCACCGTGAAGGAAACAAGAAGTAGCAGCAAGGGGGGCCACTTTATCAGGTTTTTTTCCCCTTTCTCTCTATCTTTTTTTCTCTATTTTTCTTATTTTTTGTATCAGTTTTTTTAAATTTTTTATGCTTTCAGCTTTTTGTTATGTTTTTCACGTATAGAAAAGATCATTAACATTCATTATTTTGTATTTTGAATTAAATCTTCATATGAGACTTGAATAGATAACAAAGGTTTGACTATTCATTGTGAATAAAGCACTAGACTTAGAATGATCATATCACTTACACACTATAAGTTGAACTTTTTAGTATTACATGATACTTAATATAATTATAAGACATTATTTGACTTTGAATAAATTAATTTTTAATGTCTAATATTTTTTGATTATTTTTATAAGTTAGCGCCTTGCTTCGTTCATGTTAGCGTTTTTTTGTCACCTTGCCTTTTGGACAATCTAGGACGTTAGCACCTTTCGCCTTTAACTACACTGCTCGTGCCAATACATTGGTAACCTCCTCCTTTTTGTTTCTTGTGAGAAAAATCACACTTCCCTTCCACTTTATCACCATAGCTTTAATCATTGATCTTTTATTTGGGTCATTTGGTCCCTGAACATCCCATGAAATTAGTCTCAGCTTAATGATTTATGCTGAAATAGACAGATTCTGCAACTCCCTACTCAATTTTGAACTTGAGCCTCCTTTTCTCCTTCCCCTACCCACTGCTATCTAGTCTCCTATCCTGTTCTATGGCCATGAACAGATCCATGAAATCTACTCCATACCACCCATGTTGATACCTCTGCCCTCTTTTGTTCTCTCTTTTAAGACTAAATTTCTTCCCTTGTCCCCTGTCCAGCTACTCCCATCAGCCACTGACCATCCCTTGAGAGCTGAGTGACAGCCCAGAATTTGGTCCAACTTCAGTGTGCTGTTGCTGTCCATAGGATTAATAACAGCAAGAGGGATAAACTTCACTGGAGAAGACAAATCCTTTTCGTCAACTGGTCTGTTCCCCCAACAACCAATCAGACTTCCATTATCACACTGCCTATCTGCCTAACTGACAACATCTTCCTATTGACAAACTTTATCCATTGTCACTTATCTATGTATCGAAAAAAAATATGCATTTAGAGTTGGGAGACCATTATTGCTTGCCTACTAGTGTAAATATTATTAATAATGAAGAAACATTTCAACATTGGGACATGGAACCATTCTTGCTTGCCTACTAGTGTAACTGTTATTAATTTTAATGAAGAAACAACATGCAATCCTATATTCCTGCCTTGGATTTCTTGGAGGCTGTAGAGATCTTTTTGGACAATAATATTTATTGTAATCAACCAAAATATTGATCATTGGTAGTGCTATTGATATTTTACTTTTTGCTTCTTGTACTTATAATGAGTAAACAGAAATTCAATGAGTGTAGGAAGCTAAAGATGGATTGCCAATATGGGTATCTCTTGACTAAATGTTCATTGTATGCCATTTTTTTCCAGTTAGGTAGAAGGGATGATAAGTTAACAATTCTTTGTTCTTACTTTTTTTTGATAAGTAAAATAAATTATTCAAAAGGTTCTCAAAAGGGGAGCATACCCATGTACATGAAAGATGTACATAAACAGCAAAATAAAAACTACTACCTCACACTTAACTCATGTCATTACATAAGCTTTATATCACGCAAAAAATTCACTAAAAAATCTATAGAAATAGTGGAATGCTGGACAATCCAAAAGAGGAAAGAATTCAAGAACCATCTTTTTAACTCAGTCATAGACCTCTCCACCACATAAAAAATTTGCTGATTCCTTTCCTTCCAAACACACCCGGGGGGGGGGGGGGGGGGTATTCGCCATACTTTCTGCCCTTCCTGTGCTGCCATCGATCCTCCGACCCACCAAGCTGTCCCTAACATTCATTGGCTAGACCCAATGCACTCCAAAAAGCAAACTCCACAAGTCGCGAGCCACTGGACAGTGCAACAAGAAACTCCTAATACAATGCTAAACCATTGCCTAATACCTCTAGGAGCACAAACTCCTATAATACCTTTGACCTTGCAGTTTCTCTTTAAAATAATAAGGACTACCCCAACTAAATCTGCTTGATGTTACAAGAAGAGATTTTCCAAGCCAATTACTACTTTATCAGTGTCCTTATGACATGTTTAACTTTCACCATCCCAATTACTATGCCAATGTTTGAGATCTCTCTTACCAATGTCCCCAAGCTCTATGTAATTTTGGTTTCCATTTAATATAGGTAACTTCTATTTTTGTGTGATTTTTGATGTGAATATAGTGATAATTAGTAGTTAAGGTTAGAGCAAATTTGTTTCATGGATCTTTAGTCATAATCATGGTAGGATCTTGGTATGGTACACTGTACCCCCTTTCTTTTTTCCTTACTATGGATTCTTGAGCTGCATTCTATGTTTTCCTTAGTGTATCAGGTGAAGTTAAATTTCCATATACGTATTTGTAGAGGAGGCTAGCTAATGTATCCATTTTCCAGTGGAGGAACATACTTGTAGTAATCATGGAGTGCACAAATGGTTGAAATATGAGGGAGGTGAGAGCTCCCTTCTGCTACTTTGGAAGTCCATTGTTAGGTTGGCTCAATTTTGCATGGAATGTGGATCGTTATGGTACGTGGAATCGGAACGGGAACGTAAATCGTCACTTGTTATAAAACATAGTATGTTAGGGGTAAGTTTCTTTGAATCGTTTTGTTAGAACGAAATACGTTTATTTGGAACATAAAATACTTTTTGATCATATTTATAATAATATTCATATTTTGTTGATAAATATTTGTAATAAGATTCATATATATATATATATATATTTATATTGAAAACTTCCAATGAACCTAAGTCATTATAAAATAAAAATACCAATGATATATGAATGTATTTTATTATTTGTTGCATGATTTTTTTAAAAGCTTTTGATATTTAAGATTGAAATGCTAAATCTTGCATTTCAATTCGTGAATGATCCATAATTGGGATCATGCGATTCAATTCGCAAATCGTTAGGGGAGGGAGTGAATTATGGTAACTGTGGGTTGGCGTTTGCTCCTACTTCAAGAAAGGTGTAAAAGGTATGAGAGTCTTGGTTTGGTAACTGCTAAAAAGCACTAATATGGAGGAGACATATAACATGGTACAAACATGACAACATTGCACAATCCTAAAAAGTAAGATGCAGACAGGCCAAGACACAATATATGTATATATATATATATATATATATGAGAGATTTCACAATCTTGGGAGGTAATTTTTTTGAATTCAGCCTAGTTTTGTCTTCCAAAACCCGTATCCAATCACATCCCTATTCTTCTGGACTGTGGGGGAGTTAAGTGGGGAAAGAGCCCATTTAGATTTGAACATATGTGGCTGGGGGTCAATGGCTTTAAGGACAAGATTGCTAAATGGTGGAGGGGGTATCGGGTGGATGGGAATCCAACTTATGTGGTATCTAAGAAACTGAAGTTGCTGAAAGAAGACATGAAACACTGGAATGAAACTGAGTTCGGAAAGATTCAGGAATGGAAGGATAAAATATTGCAGGGGAAGAAATTTTATTGAGACAAAAATCTCGTGCTTTATGGTTAAAGGAGGGTGACAAAAATACTAATTTTTTTCACCGGGTAGCGAATGCTCTCAGAAGACAAAATAATATTGGAGTAATTAAAATTCGGGACAAGATGTTGACGGAAGTTCAGGATATCTGTGATGGTTTGGCCGTTTTCTACTAGAATCTGTACAAGGAAACGTAGGACTGGCGACTGGATCTTGAAGACGTGGAGTTCAGCCATATATCTAAGGAAGAAGCAGAAATTCTGGAAGGCCTTTTGAAGTGATTATGGCTCTAAAATTGTGTGATGGAGATAAAGCTTTTGGGCTAGATGGCTTTACCATGACCTTTTTCAGCGTTTCTGGGAGATTGTTAGGGAGGATGAGATGGCGGTTTTTCGACATTTTCTTGAGAATGGATCCTTTGAACGAAGCCTGAATGCCACCTTCATTGTCTTGATCTTTAAAAGGGAGGGAGCGGAGAATATGAAAGACTCTTGTCCGATAAGTTTGGTGGGAAGCATAAACAAGTGGATGGCCAAAGTTCTTGCATTGAGGCTTAGGAATGTGATGGAAACAATAATATCCCCTAGTTAGAACACATTTGTAGGCAGTTGACAAATTTTGGATGCGGTGTTGATAGCCAATGAATGTGTAGATTCGAAAAGAACGAAAAAGGAGAAGGAGCTCATTTGTAAACTTGACATTGAAAAGCTTATGATCATGTGAATTGGGCATTTTTGTTGCAGAAGATGGGTTTTGGGATTAAATGGAGGGGACGGATTGAAGCCTGTAAAAGTACGGTTTCGTATTCAGTGCTGATTAATGGCTCTCCAGTGGGATTTTTTAGGTCTTCTCGAGGGCTCAGATAGGGGGATCCTTTATCCCCTTTTTTGTTCGTGATGGTAATAAAGGCCTTGAGTAGACTTTTGAACAGGGCTAGGGAGATTGGCTTGCTGATGGGATATAGAGGGGAGCGATGGTAGGAGGATTGTCATTTCTCATTTGCTATTTGCAGATGACTCCTTGATCTTTTGTGGAGCCGATGATGAGCAAATGAGGTTTCTCCAAGGTCTTTTGGTTTGTTTCAAGGCTGTATTAGGGTTGCGGGTGAACATGGAGAAAAGTATCACTATTCTAGTGGGGGAAGTAGAGGTAGCGGAGGTTTTGGCTACATGGGCTGTGTGGTGGGTTCTTTTCCTGTGATGTACTTGGGACTTCCTTTCTTTCCCCAAGCTATATCCAAAGTAGTTTGTAATGCATTGATAGAGAGGATTCAGAGAAGACTAGCGGGATGGAAGAAACATTTGTTATTTAAAGGTGGCAAACTTACTCTTATAAAGAGTATGTTGATCAATCTTCTTACTCACTACATGTCTATATTTCCAATGCTGGCTTAATTGGCAGAAAAACCAGAGAAAATTCAGCGGGACTTTTTTTTGGGAAGGTAAGGATGGGGAACGGAAGATGCACTTAGTTCAATGGATAAGGGTGCAAAGCTCTTTTAAAAAGGGTGGATTGGGAATAAAAGATTTGAAGTTATTTGACAGGGCTCTCTTAGGAAAGTGGCTTTAGAGATTTTCTAAGGAGGAAGGCACTTTATGGAGAGAGGTAGTCCATATCAAGTTTCCATATGAATGCAGAATATGCAAGAGTTTTAGGAGAGATTTTGAAGTCTCCTATCAGCACATTGACTTTGAAATAGGAGAGGGGCTAAGGGTAAAATTTTGAAAGGATCCTTGGTGCATCGATATTCCTTTGAAGGTGAAGTTTCAAATTTGGCATATGACAAGAATAGTTGGGTTGCAGACTCTGTTGATTTTGAAGAGGATAGATTTGTTTGGAGCTCGTGTTTTAGGAGGAGTTTGTTTGATTGGGGGTTAGGGGAGTTGGAACAATTTTAGGGGATTTTGAGCAAGTGCAAGATTGGGGAAAGAAACGATGATAGAGTGGCGTGGACAAAGGAAAAATCAAAATCATTCACAGTAAAGTTCTATTATAAAGTTTTGGAGAGGTAATGAGGATGCTTTTTCGTGGAGAATAATTTGGAAGTCCAAGGTCCCACCTAAGGTAGTTTTTTTTTTTTGTTTGGGCAGCGGCATGGAATTCTATTTTGACCATGGAAAATGTTAAAAGAAGAGGGTACAATATGGTGAGCAGACGTTGCTTATGCAAGAAAGCGGAGGTAACAGTGGACCACCTTCTCATTCATTGTGATGTGGCGAGGGAAGGCTGGAATATGATTTTCTCACTGTTTGGATGATGTTGGGTTTTGCCAGTTTCTTTCCATGATGTTCTGTGGAGTTGGAGAGACAAACGTATCAAGAAGGACATCCGGTCGGCTTGGATGATACCCCCTCTTTGTTTAGCTTGGTACCTATGGAAAGAGAGGAATTGCAGAGTTTTCGAAGGGGTCGAACAAGATGTTTTTTACTTTAAAATACGTTTTTGAGATTGCTGTTTTTTTCTGGGTTAAAGAGGAGAATCCTACGTGTATAAATTCTTTTGTAGATTTCATAGGGGAGCTTCGTTTATAATTGTAAAGCTGTCCCCCTTTCTTTTGTAGTTTTTGAGGTGTTCCCTTCTCGGGAGCCTTTTATTTATAGTACACATTTATTGATAAAAAAGGAGGACATTATTTTTAGTTAACCAAGAAGCACAAGACTACAAATCATAATCATGTAAGCATTATTCAATCGAATTAATTCCATAACAATAATAAGAGATCAACAATTTAACATCACAAAGCCATATAAACTTCAAAAAATTCAGCAACGAAAATTTAACTAGTAACACTTGAAAGAATAAAATTCATAATATTGGTATTCTACTTTTCTCTCTCTTGGTTCTTTTATTTCTTGATGGGTTCTTATGGTTGAAAGATACATTTTTTTTTATAAGTAAAATTTATATAAAAAATTCCAAGGAGGTACAACTAGGGCTGTAAACAGATCGGATTCGGACCGGATCAGAGCTGATCCGAATCTGATTCGTTTAATATAAAATCCAATCCGATCCGATCCGTTTATCCGACGGATCATTCGAATGTTTATCCGTATCCTATCCGTTTAATAACCGGATCTCCGATCCGTTAGTCCGGTCCAATCCGTTTAAAATTATAATATATATATTTTAATATTATATATATATATATATAAACGGATCGGATTGGATTGTAAACGGATTGGATCAGCCTATATCATATCCGGTCAGTTTATATTTGGAATAATTGGATTCGGATCGGATCGGATCGGATCAGGTCACGGATCACTATTTTTAAAACCATATTCGGACATGGCAGATCGGATCGGATCAGATCGCGATCCGCTCCATTGACAGCTCTAGGTACAACCCATATACAAGTGAAGAAAACAGACCTATAAAGTCTCATCTCTACAATTCATCTCCACCCAAAAAAATCAAACATGTACAAAGAAATGGAAAATTTGTTTGAAATCGCAAAAAATTAAGTAGCTAATATTCTTTTCTTTAACCTATGAATGGGAATCTCCACTTCTCAAACATGAGATGATTTCACTTCCACCATATTCGCCAAAGCTCACAAATGGGTATTGCCCTCCAAGCCTTGGACCCTCTGAGAATAGCATGCTGCCCCCAACTTCAAAAGAGCTCAATCACCAACCTAGGCATGGTTCAAAAAACACCAAAAGTTGAATAAAACACCAAAAGTTGAATAAAGCACAAACCACACATCTCTAGCAACCACACAATGGAGTAGAAGATTGGTGGATGATTTTTCCGCTCTCTTACACATGCAACAGTAGCTAGGAAAAGCTTTCATTTTCTCCCTAAAGTGTTTAGGCAATAATAGCCCCCAATGCCACATTCCACACAAAAAATTGAGACCTTCAAGGGAATTGGTTCCTTCAAAACACTCTTCCAAGGGAAACTAATGTGGCTATGACCCCCAAGCACCTTATAATATGAGCGGACCCCAAAATTCCCATTAATCCTTAGTTTCAATGTAATAGAATCCTCATTGTTAGAGCACCAATTACTCCAAAAGCTTAAGTTGTTAGAGAATGGGCCGACCAACAATATACATCAAGTTCTCAACACTCTTCCTCACGTGCAACTCTGGCCTCGCATGTGAAGAAGTAAAGAAACTATAGACAAATGCGAAGAAGGAGAAAATGCAAATGTAAATAGGGAATAAATGAAAATAAAGAGACTTGAACTCAAGACCTCCCATAACCAAGACTCTGATACCATGTTAGATCACCATTTACTCCAAAAGCTTAAGTTAGAGAATGGGCCAAGCTCTCAACACTCCGAATCCACCATTACATGTGCCCTATACAAAATCGTCATAAAACCCACCACTAAAGACAACTCCCGATCTTGAAAAATCCCCTTGAAGCAAGAATCCCACACAATCTCATAATTTGAGAATTGCATGTAATCTACTAAATAGGCCCCTTTTATCTCAAACAATACGAAATAAGTTTGGAAATTTTCTCTTCAATGGACTTTCCCCACACCAAATGTTATGCCAATAATGAATCCTATCTCCTCTCCCCACAACAAACTAAATTTGGACAACAATCTCTTATTTTTGGTGGGTGGCAACAAATTCACTTTAACCTCTTCTGATACTTTTCTACAAGCTCACTTCATACAAGAATGATACCTTAGCTCAAGTCCACCCTTCAAAGCTAATCGCCTGTTTGCCTTCCACCACTTTCTGCCAAATGCAATCATTTTCAACTGCAAAACCGTCACAACCACTTCTCAAGCAATGCTTTATTGAATTGTCTAAGACCGCGAATACCAAGGCCTCCATTGCATAGAGGAGAGCACACTTTGTTCTAGGCAACAAGGTGATATTTGAATTCATCCCCTATTTGCTTTGTATATAAAGCATTTCCAATCTCCCTGCAGCTGATATTGGGATGGGAAAGAGAATCATAAAAATGTGGGAATGCTTGACACGGTGCTCTTGATGTGAATCAATTCTCACCCTTTCAAAGATATTGCCTCTTCCAACCTGCCAGCCTCTTTTCCATCCTCCCCACCATTGAATCCCAAATGATTGTAGTCTTAGAGGCAATCCCAGGTGAAAAATGGGAAAAGCCCCAAATATACAGCCAAGGTTTCTGGCCAACAGAACCACATCCTCCATCTCCCCCATCAGAATGATATCTAACTTTGCCAAATTAATACGTTAACCAGAACCCGCCTTGAAGCACATGAGAATATAGCAGAGATACCTAATCTGATTCTCCTCCACTTTATAGAAAATAATAGTATGAGAATGTGGGAGATTAAGATAGAAGATCCCTAAATATGGCCCATAAACTTTCAAAAACCCATTGGAGACTGCTTTCTCAATCATTCTACTCAAAACTTCCATGAGAAGGGTAAAAAGAAGAGGAGATAGAGGATCCCCTTGTCTCAATCCTTGCAACCTTGTGAAGAAACCTTTCGGCACCCTGTTGATAAGAATCGAAAAGCGAACTGTGGATATACAACCCTCAATTTTCCATCTCCAATGCTCCCTGAAACCCATTCGATCCATGACATGTAGTAAAAAATTCCAATGTACATGATTATAGACCTTTTTCACATCCAACTTGTTCTTCACTCCATAGTTTGGGTGAATTTGGTTGAGAATACGACCGTTTGTCTAATTTCTTTTTCTTTATATCCAAAACTTTTAGTTTATTATAATTTTTATCTCCTGTCTTTTTAAAATTTCAAAGAGACCCTATTTTATTTTATAATTTCACCTCAATATTTTTTGTTTTCAAAATTTTAAAATGAGCCCTATGCCATTCCCTCCTCATGCACGATCTGTCGGCCATCTGTCCGAGCCATGTTCTTTGCATGTCTAAGTTGGGTCCTGCTAAAATAATAAAAAATGGACACGGATTTTGCCGTGTTCAACACATGTCCAACATGGTGACCCTTATGGCGTCTCCGTGCTTCCCAGTGAATATGAAGTTGGAATGATGGATGGAGTATTAAAATCACTTCCAATGGGCTCACCCTAATTTATTTGGAATCACTAGAAAAGGTGCTTAAGTAATCAGTTATTTGTCCTGTTCAAATCATGTTTGCTTGTCCCGTTTTGTAGGAGTGTGTGTTTTATATGACATTGGATTGGGGAATACAAGCACTGATATTTTAAGGTGTTTTGTTTGATAATCTCTCTGTTTTTTTGTCCTTTTTTTCCTGGGTGCTTGGGGATGTGGATTGTGGAGTGACGTTTCCAACTAAGTTGACATGAAGTCACCCATTACTCCAAAGGTGGATGGTATGCAATGTTTGTTTAACAAACTGACTAGGGACAACTTCTTTTCAAGAAATTAGTTAATGTCTACTTGTTACTCGTGCTCTTCACGAGTTTGACACAGACTGCCAATCATCATTTCACTCATTGTCCTCCTGAAGTTTGGTACAGATTCCTCCGTAATTTTGTGGTGATTTGGAGTCCTTTAGTGATACAATGGAGAGTTGGACATATAGAGCTAGGGATGTGATAGTCCTTTGATGCTTGTTTGACCATAGGGACAAAGTGCTCAAATTAGATAGATATATGTGCTTTCATACATAGATTTTGATCCTCAATAAAACTCATATTAGTGTTCACGAATAACAAATTGTACCTATGATTTCTTCCATAGGACAATTATAAATCCAATCATTTAACTTACATTTAACTGACGTCATGAATTTACTTTGAAGTGCTTCATTCCAGAATGTGAGGTGAGTGAATTTACAATTGTGAATATGATGGTTCTTTAGTGCTTCAAGTCCACTGAAGGGAAAGAGGACTCTATAAGGCGGACAATGCAAGGCAACAAAAAACTTTTCAATAAGGTCGCTTTACTTAGATCTACTAGTGAACCGAGGATTCCGTGGAAGTCCAGTTGGGAAGCCGGAGCTTCCAATATGATCTGACAATGTCCTTTTTTTCTCTTTTAGATTTTTTGAATAAGGGACAGAACGTCATCTCCTTTTGATTGACTAATGGATTTGTTGGTTTATTGAAATGTTTGTATGAACCAGAATCCCTGCTAGGCTCATTGAAAGTAATTTTTTTTAATTTTTTTGGGCCTTAATTTTGGAACTTGCTCATTTTGCAAGTTTTCATACCTTTGTTTTATAGCAACTTCATAGCAAGATATTAAATTCATACTGTACTAATTACTGATGTTTATCCTTCATCAAGCATAATCACAGCCATACATAATCAAGCGCTTACCATTAGGTCAAAAGCTACTATTAGTAAGGGCGCAACTTTATTTCCTTATACTTCATGAAAGCGCACCAAGTGGCAGGTGGACATGAGGGGGCCAAAAGCTATTAATTCTTAGTAAGGGCGCAACTTTATTTCCTTATTCTTCATGGAAGTGCAGAGCCCTGCATTAAGTGGCAGGTGGATACAAGGGGCTGAGCCACTTAAAGTGCCAACAGGATGGGCTGTCAAGCACTGATTTCCACGTGTCACATGACAACGAGTCCATAGGGAGATCACTGGCCCCAATAAAGCCAACAATCTCCCCCCCTAACCGACACTCGGGGGACTTGAACTCGTGACCTCGCTTTGCTACCAATTGTAGGATCAAATGCTTACCATCAGGCCAAAAGCTATAGCTATTAGTAAAGGCACAAATTTATTTCCTTATACTTCATGGAAGTGCAGAGCTCTGCACTAAGCGGCAGGTGGACATGAAGGGCTGTGCCACTTAAAGCGCCAACGGGTTGGGCTTTCAAGCACCAAAGCCACGTATCATGTGACGAGTCCATAGGGTGATCACTGGCCCTCATAAAGCCGACAATTTCTATTACCGAAGTGTTCTTAGTGAATCCATCCATCCATCCCTAACACCCCCCCCCCCCCCCCACAACCACACACAAACAAAAAAAAAAAAAAAAAACTTTCTTTCCATCAGTACCCTCAAACCCCTTTGCCTATGCTTTCCAACCGACATTGAAAGGCTACAAGGAGGGCCAGTACAAAAGGATTTGAATACCTTTTCAAACATAGATTTTTTTTTTTTGGTAACAATTTTTATGATTAAAGAAATATTTGTCACGTTCATTCCTTCATGCATGCTCGCCACATATTTTCAATCATAGTAATCAAAATTGCGATTCGGATCATAGGATCGCACGATCTTGTGATCTAATATGACTAAATCAATCTGGATCATATAAAAATCATATAAGTAGCAGGAACACAGCAGGATCATATCAGGATCGTGGTAGGATCGTTTCACTTGTTAAACAAAAAAATCACCCGAACTATTTGATTATTTAAGGATTCAACATTAAATTTTGATAAGTATTGCTATATTTAGCTGGTTATTTAGAGATTTTTTTTAGTTTATTTATTTAAAATGTTAACTTGTGTTATTTTATAATTATGAAACTTACATTTTATAAACAAATATGAATAAAAGATTGTAAATACATACACTTTCATATGGTGTCAGGATATTTTACATCATTTATTTTTTTAAAGCTTATTTACTATTGATTTTTAACCGCACTTTACTTTTACATATATATTTGGCCATTTTTTAAAGAATTTTGTGTAGATCCGATCCTATGAACCCCAAAACGAATCTAACATAGTATCCTGATTTTAACAACCTTGTTTTCAATCAAACATAGATATTCTAGTTTAATTTTATCGCTATCCATTACTCTTGAACAGAGCCATTACAGTGCATGCAAGCAATAGTTACTTCAACCCTATTTTATAATGATGATGTGCAATTCATTTTTGAAACCAGTGTAGACAATTCTGAGCCATGTTTTTTTTTTTGGCTATTCAAACTGGTATAAGAAAATCATTGTCTGCATTAGTGTCTGAATGGATGGATTTAGGGGTTACTTTTATATCAAGTTCGCTGACCAACTTTGCCCTTAGGCATTTGTTTTATTTGTTTTTCTATTATGATATGCACATCACCTCCAAGAAAGCTGTTTTTGTCCCCAATCCCCATCTCCTTTTTTTGCTGCAGGCAACAGTTAATCGATCAAAGGGTAATCAGACTGAGATATCCAAAGCTGATCTTATTCAGAAAAGTGCTTACTGCCGGGTTTCAGGTATTTTGAGGTCTCATAAAACTCATCAAAGTTGACAAAGAATGGTTATGCTAGAATTAGTAATTTTAAGATGCCATTATAATTGCTTTCAATTAATTTCTGAACCAACTGCAGGTCGTGATATGGATCTTCTTGAATTGTCTGCCTATGGCAATGTCCGTCGTGCACAAGATTCCGAGGGATGTAGAATTCAATGATCATTATAGGGGTGGCTACCCAGATGTCCTACAATTGATTTTAGGATGGGGATTTTAATTTTAATTTTAATTTTAATTTTTAATTTTTAAATTTGTTATCCAGTTAAAGGGTTTTTGCCTGGTAACACCTTAGAACTTGTATGGAGCTGCACCTTAATTTAATGATCAACCTGTAATGATGTTTACTAGACTACTCAGTAATTTGTGTGGTCTCTCTCTCTCTCTCTCTCTGAACTGTCCGTTGAACTCGAGCAGATACATCATAATTTGCCAGTTCCTGTCACAGCATACTGTTAAAAGTTTCAAAGGAAACTATTTTCACAAGAAGAATTTTCCAGGTGGTGAATATAAATTGAAGTGTTGCGTCTGTTTAAAGTTAAAAGTTATGGAAGTTGATGTGTTAACTAAGGAGGCAGGCCAGAGTTTGGTCCTATCTGAAACATATTTCTCAGTAAGCTGGTTTTCCTGGGGATCCAGGCAGGGGTTTTTATGCTCTCAAAAGGTATTGATGACATCAATCTTAAGCAATTCTTCCTCAATAATTTCCTTTCCGGGTCCTTGTTGCGCGTATTTTATCTGCAAATTAGCACTGAAACAACTTGATGAAAAGTATAATAATGTCTCTGATACCATTTTAATTTCATGTCAACAATGAATGCATAGTGTTTGGAACAAAGACTCCACTCTTTCCACTCAAGTACATGGTAAACGTGTGCACAGGGTCTCTGTGTTTGAATCCTAGGCTCAGTTAAGATTGAAATGGTACGAGAACTAGTAAGAAATTTCATACCAAGTAACCCACTGCCCACTGGAAACGTTCAGAAATGCAGAAAACAAAATGGTCACTAGAATGGAAAATTTGCAAGCAAAAGCATTTTACATTCTAAACAACTTGACTCTGATATGTCTGAGTTTCCTTCAATTTCACTAAAAAAACAAAATTTAAATCAACCCAACTTAACGGAATTTTATTCCAACTATTTTTGAGTGGACTATATGAATCATGTCTCATTACTACAACAATAATTTGGTGTTGTCTTGTAATTTACTTCTTTGTCAATTGACTCTAAAACAAGTAATTGATATCTAACAAAACTCTTTAGTTTGGTTCATACGCTAATAGGAAGTACCATGGTTTTTCTTTTCTTTTTTTTTTTTGTTATCTTTGTGTTCTTTATTCTTTAATTTCTTTTGGTTGAGCTTTGAAGGGCAATTGACTTTGGGTGCTCATGTTGATAAACCTTTGTCTTTCACCATCTTTAGTCCCACATTTTGTTTTCTTCCTTTTGGTCTTCTCCTGTTTCCCACCACCAAATAATAGAAGGGGAAAAAAAAATTTGAAAGGTAGTTGGAAGTTCCATTCCTCCTTTTTTTTCCACAGTTTCTTTTCTGTGATGCTTTTCCATTCAACTTTCCTCACCTTTTTTTAGGCACTTCATTCATTTTAATAAAAAAGTAAAATATCTAATGGACCCAACATTTAATCCTAAATGATTGACATGACATTATTATTTTTAGAATTAAACTCAAATCATCTATCATATTGAATAGAAATTAAAATATATGGAAACGGAGGAAATTGAGTTTGCTGGCCTTAAAAGTTAATATTAGGTATGTTTGGTTGGACGGTTGCGTTTCGAAGTTCAAATCAAATTTTGTTGATATCTGAATGTTTGTTTTAATGTTTTTGAAATGCCTGTTTGGACCTTTCCAAGTCTAAACGGCCATTTTGGAAAAGTGTCAGTAAGAGACTTTTTCAAATTCCTATTTCGGAAACCCTCATTTTCTATCTATATAATACATTTAACATTTTTAATAACTCATCCAAATACTAAAATATCATTTAAGTCCATTTTAAATACATCCAACTAAATACTCACAACTTAACTAAAATTATACTTTTTTATCACTCATCTAAACGAACACTAAATCAAACGATTAACGTCTCCTTGATAGAAAAAAGTTCAATGAAAAAGTCTTATCACAAAATTTTCGTGTGTGATCTACATGAGTTCTTTAGAATATTCAAACTTGAGCAATAGTCCCACTCGATAAGATCTTCCAACTAAACTTTTTTTTTCCCCTCCTTAAGAGTGGTCAATGGGCCAATTGGTGGGACATAAAATGCACCATGGAGAGGGAACTTTGTATGATAGTGTACTTGTGATTCACCTTGTGGTATCTCCACTTTGAAATTTGAATAACCTAAGAAGCACTAATCGAAAAAAAAAAAAAAAATGAAGTGGGATGTTGACTTTGGAGTCACGATGATGTAAGTGTTACTTTGCAGAAAGAAAAAGTTAACTTTATTTAGTGGCCATAAAAGTTGCTTGAATGCGCGTAAACCTAGTGATTTAGACAATTGAGGTTATCATGGAAGTAATGAAAATCCAGAGCTCAAAGTTTTTGAAAATTTGATTGAATGGATTGGAATTTTTCAGCTCCCATTGAAGCACTTTGTGCCAATGGATGAACATTTAAATCAGAAATTAAAATGCTGAGTAGCACTTAAATAAATGTTTCAAATATACAAGTAGTCTAAATAAATGGTAAGAAATCTTATGGGCTTAAACTATAAAAGGGTTGTGAGGGTATGTTTTTGATGAGAGTCGAACCTGAAAACTCATGAGATAAGCCCCTTACTACTAGGGAACTCTCACTCAGCCAACCCTTGGGCTTATTTTTGATAATTTTAGTCAAACTTAATTTTTAAAGTTTCTTCTCATTTTTCTAATAATTAAGTTGAATTTCCTTTGCTTTAGAAAAGGGGAGTAGTCCAGTATATGAGACTATTGTCAAGATCTGGAGAAGATTAGATCTACGTAACCTTATTCCTGTAAATAGAGAAGCTGTTTTAACAACTCGAACCCGAAACCTTCATATCACAATAGAACAACCCTATTGTTACTAAATTTCTTTAAGGTCAAACTTTAATTTAGTAAAGTTTTTCTTCAATGTTCTTGAAGAAATTCAAATATCAAATTTTGGTTATTTTTCTTCAAATATTTTGACAAAAAAATATATTTCATAAATATAGGAAATTGGGCTAAGGGATGTGAGTGATAGGATAGTTTAAATGTGGAATATTACAATAAAGGGTTGTGGTTGTTCATAATTGTGAACCAATAACACTCCAGCATGCCCCCATTAGACTTGTCCATGAGATCCATCCCCGTGATTTGGCAGTTAGCTTTCTTTCAGTTTTGCAAACTTCTAAAGGACTAAAGGGCCTAACTTTAGACATTTCATTAATCCTTAGCCTTTGGGTGTATTTGTTAGGTTATTAACCCTGTTTTTGTTTCACCACAGCATAGTAAGACTCAAATTACCTTGATAATGTTTTTTTTTTCTTTTTTCTTCTTGGGTATGAAGAGAACCACACCGACTTTTGACTACGCAAAAATTCTTCATCCCCAGAAGGCTTTCGTGAGAAGTTTTTTTCTCGCCGACTAGGTGGTCTCAAGGTTCGATTTTTAAATTTCATGAAACTTGTCGTGAAATCCCAATCACCTGGTCTACCCTAGGAGTTGCCTTGATAATATTAGTAACACTATTGTGGTAAGAAAAAAAATATGATTAATTATATATTTGTATTTTGTAATTTCGTACGGGTTATAAATGAAAAGCTATAGTTTTAATTGAAAGAATTAAGTTCCTTGATTTATAAATTCACTTCAATTTAGTCCAATTGTAAATAATTTCTTGAAATATGTAATATAACGAGCGATGAAAAGGATACCATTATGCTCGAAATTTCATGGACATAAAAAAGCATGTACAACATTGGCACAACATGACACAAATACCTGACGGGTTGGACATGATCTTTCTAGCCAACAGGTACAACCCGATCCTTTAAGGCTCTTTTAGGTCTAGACACAGTCCAAGCACATCTAAAATTGAAAAAAGAAAAGAATTCGATAGTGGTGGGCCCAAGCAGGCCTGGCCCATGTGTCATGCTAGAGTTTTTTAATATTAAACACAACATGATATGACACGACACGATTAATAAATGAACTACTTAGCTTGGCCTGTTGGCACTAATGAACCCCACTTTAATAGGTCAGGACTTGTTGGCCGGTCTATTTAATTTATATCTCTAAAAAGTCCCGCTAATCTAAGTTAAGTATACATAAACAAATTGGAGTAGGTTCTGTAATAATTTTGGCTGACATTTGTAATTGGATTAGATTGAGTGCATTTAAAAAATTAAAAACTTAATTATTTAAAGTAAAATTATAGAAACACTCTTAAAAAATTATAAGTATTAAAATATAATAACCCAAAATAGTATTTGCCTCTTCCAAGGGGGAAAAGAAGAGATCTACAAACTTTTGCAATTACATTTTTTTTTTTTTTTTTTGAAATTACATGAACCATGCAAACTTGTAAAGGTTCTAACACATGAATATCTTATTAGTTGTAGTTTGGGCATAGTCATTAGCAGGATGGAGCTAGAAATTTGATGGAGGGGCAAAATTTGTTCTAATATTATTAAAAAAAAAAACTAATAACTACAAATTGTTAATATTTTTCAAACATATATACTAGGCACATCAAATTTCTTTGGTAATTAAGAATTTGAAATCCTTTAGAGTCCTAAAATGGAGTCAACAATAAATCCAAAATTCACCTATCAACACATTAAAATAATTTCCAAGTCATTGCAGGACATAACTTCCTCTTTATTTTTTTTTCTTTTCTTTTTGGTCCTCATCTTCCAAAGGAAGAGAAGCTCATGTCCCATGTCTTTTAGATAAGAATACAACATTACTATATATCTATATATTTACATAGATACATAATGAGAATGTGATACATAGGGGACAGAAATATAATCAAACAGGTATATTTGAATTTTTTTTTTTTAAAGTATAAAAAATTTGAGTGTGACAAAAATATAAATTAAAATGGTATATTAGAAGTAAAATTAAAAAAATATAAGAAAAATTTTCAATAAAAAAGTTGAGAATTGGCCCCGGGGGGGGAGGGGGGGGGGGAGAGTTTAGGCCTTCACTAATGCTGTTCGGTTCAGAAAAGAAAAAATGGTCCAGGACATAAGAGGATATCCACATGATTTACAGTTAGGTTTTTTAGAGTAGTGCAAACCATGCAAACTTACCATTAAAGTCCATCCAAAAATCTGGGGTCAGATTGTTTTTTCCTTAATTGTTCTGTTTTTAATGGAATGACTAGCTAAAATTCAGTCATGCCTAACCTTTTTGTTTGGCCAAATTATACCTAACGAGAAGAAAAAAAAAAAAAAACTCCAAATGAACATTGACATGCCCATATAGAACAAAATGGCATATATATATATATATATATATGTGTGTGTGTGTGTGTGTGTGCTTCTATAAAAGGAAAAGAGCAAAAAGAAAAGTAAAAGAAAGCCAAAGCATGACAGACAGAATGCCAAGAAGATATGTGGCATTCTGGGCATTTGGGGTCCCTACAACAACTCAATACATAACTTGTGGTTTTCATTTAGTGGCAACAACAAAATATCTAAGGGTGTTGCCTCCATCAACCAGAGACACATATTGTTCTGATTTTGATATATCCATCAAGTTCAATATAGACAAAACTTAGCTGGGTGCATTTATAACAATAAAGGGACACTTCCATTTATTTCCAGTGTAGAGAGCAACTGATCTGTCTAGTTTGTTGATTGTTCAATCAATCTATGATTATTCTACATGACTAGGAGCCATTATATGGAGCATGTCTCATTGATTATCATCTTAGTCAAGGGCGGAGGCTGAAAAAAAATTTGGTTGATTTTTTTGGAGAATATTTTATGTGGAATTTTTTTTTTTCAAGTTGTAGTGGAGGATTTGAAGGGAAAAATTTTTTATTATCAGAATTAGAAGGGGATTTACTTGTATTTTAATTTTTTTTGGAAAAATTTGGAAGGTTTTTTTTTTTTTTTTTTCTTTTTCTCGAAGTTAGAAGGGAACTTTACTCGTAATTTTTTTTTGGAAAAATTCATCACATAATTTCTGAGAAGAGGGAAGAAAATACAAAAAAAAGGACTAGTTCCAAAAAAAAATTTTCAATACTTTCTCCCAACTAGATGGAGCCCAAAGTTGGAAAAAGAGTGAAATAAAGAGTTGTGGCCATAGTTTTTGTAATACAGTGGTAAGTGTCCATATCATATCTGGGGTTTAAGTCTAACACTATCAATATAAAAAAAAAAATTAAGAAATTTTTGTTTATTTGTTATTTGTAATGAGGGGTTTCATATCATCATGATCTTCTTTACAGTTTGTACAATAAATAAACAAATTTCTCCCATGAATTTTTTTATTTATTTCTTAAATTCATGTTATTTGTCGGAGGTGTGTTTTTCGAAGAAACGTTAATCTACCACTAAAGTGTCTATTAAGTGTCTATTGAGAAAATGTCTATAAGATAAGCTTAATCTTTCTCCTAGAGTTGATAAAAAGTTACTTCAACATGGAAACTTCTCTTTAAATAAAGATATCTTTTGATTAGATACTTTTATTTCATTTTTCTTAAAAAATGTTTTTTGAAGAGACACATTTGAAGGATAACATAGATTTGAAAAATATGTAAAAAAAAAAAAAATACTGAGTCTGAAAAATATTTAAAAAATTAAAATAGTTTGGTCAAAAACTCAACTTTATGGAGTATCAACTTTCCACTTTCTTGCGCAAATTGTTTAAGTTATCTAGGCTTGAAAAGGCAAGCTACTTGGCCTTTTTCACACTCTCTCAAAGTTACCTGCACAATAAAGGGACAAGAAAAAAATTCAATTGCAGTTACATTTGCCACCACCATTTGAGTCCAACCCTGACCCCACCCTCTTCTGTATTATTTCATGTATGTTTGTGAGCAATAACATATTCCCATGGCATCATCCAACAGTTAGATAATTGCATTTTTGGATCTTTCCACAAGAACAATCTCAAGCCTGTACCCCTCTTTTGTTGATATTTACAATTGCATTTTTGAGTCCTAGTTCTTTTCATCTTTGTGGGAAAACAGGGAGAGACATATATCAGCAACTCAACTAAATCTAAATATGAAATATATGAAGACAGAAGTTTATTATTATCCAAACCACCAAGGAAAATGGGAAAAAGAGCCATTTTACAGATTTTGAGTTACACCTGGGAATTTGGTACATCTAAAAATCTTCCACTCACTGTCCTCTTAAAGTCAGTATTTCTTATACATAGATCTGTACATGAACACACACTCACTAAGTAAAACAAAGCATCTGTTCTTAATGTTACAAGAAATAAAACATCAGTTTCTACAAAAGCTTTTCAAGATAACCCTCCCACTATATGGAGGAAACTTATCTTCAGTCCTTCCTCAAAGTCAGCTGGCTTGATAGACGTGTTTCAACTAGGCTGGTGAATCAACAAAACATGACCTATCCAAGATAAGATAATCTGTTTGAAGTTACTCCAGAAAGCTGAATCCAACCTTTCTCTTCCCTCTTTAATGACACTTCTATAAGAAATACCACATCAGGCACTCTCTTGGAAGTTGATGGACCTAGATAAGGCAGCAGGATTAGCCCTGCACGCTGGAGACATCTCTATTTGATTTTTCTCATCGCCCTTTGGTTGGAAGGCCTTAAAAAGGCCTCCCTTGCTGATGGAGTCATTCTTAATCCCCAGGGTAGCCCATATAGAACTCTTTGCAGCTTCATCAGGGTCATCAATCCTCAAAGTTTTTGGAATCAAAATGGATCTTTCTGAATTCTTCTGTTCTGGCAGCTCTTTTCCCTCTGTATTGCTTGGCTTAAGCAAGTCCCCATCCCTTGAATGCTTCCCTAAATTTGGTGAATTTGAAAGAGAGTTTGATACCATTTTGTTTGTTGTAGATGGAGGAGACAACCAAGGAAGACTCCAAGCACCAGGGACACTGCAATTCCAATAAGGTGTGGGGAAGAATGACATGGGATATCCTGAAGGGCAAAAAGCTGGTACAGGAACTGCAGAATTCCAAGGATAAGGCCAAGGAACCCCAGGGAGGCATGGAATTTGAGAAGGGAGGCCATGAATATTCCGCATCATTGGTTCTTGAATCCCCTTTCTCGCTCCTTCCTCCATTGAATTTGAAGTTGTGACAGAAGATCCACTAGAGCAATCATCGCCATTTTCTCTACCATTGCAAGCTGAAATTCCATGTCCAAGTTTATAAACCCCGTTTTGGGTACCATTTGGTGCCTTTATCTCAGCAAGATTTAAAACAGTAGCCATGGATTCACAAAGTGGCACACCTGAGCCAAAGGAGAGGACTGTGCCATTGGTTTTGAATGTAGGGTGATGAATTCCATTTGGAGCATCAATTTGAGCTGCTTGGAAAGCTTCAGAGATGGTGATGTGACGACAATGTGAGGCAGAATTCTTGTTCTTGCGGCGACCAGCACCTACAGGAACATTCCTCATGGTACCACCAGCAGTCCAGTATCTTTGACAACTCTTGCAGAAATGACGAGGCTGATTGACATTGTAATTGTTATAGTAACAGAACTTTGTGTCCATGCTATTACAACGGGGGCACGGAAGAATTTTGTCTGGTTTCTTCAGGGTTTTCTGTTGTGAGTTATTTGTGTCACTCCGATCATTTTCACTTTCAGAAGGTTTTAATGAAGCAGTTTCTTCATCAATAGAGGGTGTCTTAGGGTTTTCATCAGACTCGGGCAATGTTTCTACATTTTTCATGTTTTCTGTAATCAGAGGTGGGGTTTTGTCTTGCTGTTCAGTCTGATTGGGTTTTCCAACTGGAGGATCCTGAAATTTAGATCATAATTTTTTCTGTAAGAAACCAGTAATATTTCCATAGACTAAACAATTACTAATCAACATAAAGAAACGACAACAGCGAAACACATTAAAAGTATAATTTGACTGATTTTTCTTTCTAAATCTTCTTTCATCACAGTTTTAAATGGTCAGACGGCTCACCAATAAAAATGAAATTTATGTTAACCTTATGTGACAACTTGAAACTTGCAGAAAACCAGACAAATCCAATTAACCCTATTACAGTTTAAAATAATAACTATACAAATTATATTCTCCAACAATAATACATTTTGAATCGAAGGAACAACATATACAAACAAAATCTGTATAAGACCTATCAAAGAAATTGGATATTTCAAGGGCAAGGCAGCGTCTGTATTTTGAGTGCAACGAACAGCAATAATAAGAAAGCGCAGCTGCCAAAAAGTAATTAAACAAGAAAAAGAGGAGAAGAAAAAGATGAATATATTTAAAATTATCAAGAGAATCTGTATAAATCAAAGAGACAAAACTGAAATTCCAACTGAGTATTGATCAAATAATTGGAAGTGTTGACGCAAGAAAGTCTCTAGTAGATCATGACTGATGCAGAAACCACAAACTTCCCAAAATCTCAACTGAATTTGAAACTTCCAGTAACAAGTAGAAGTCACTAAACAGTGTCAAAAGTAAAAAATAAAAATAAAAAATAAGACAACAAGCAAGAGCAGAATCAGCATTTATGCTGTATATCAAGAAGAATCAAATGGTACCAGGTCAAAAGATCTTTCCAGAAGTTCTTATCCAGAGCAAAAAGAAATAATCAAGCATTATTGTACTTCATATCAATAAATCAATAGTTTGAATGTTCATCAATATAATACTTATGTAATTTGAAACAACCAGGACCCAACAAATTCTTGAACTTAAAAAAGTAAAACTAACAAATGGGTGTGAAAATTTTGGCTCTCCAAACAAACACGTATATAATTTGCCTCTCAAACATATTTGACTAATCAAAAACTATAAATTCACAATATGAATGACTTCAATACAAAATATCATTAATTTGAAAGTTAAAAGGGTATTATATACAAAACATAACACAAAATCCCATTTAAGTAAACCAATTTTAAAATCAGAAGTGAAACAATTCAATTTCAAAATCAAACTGCGGACGTTAAATTCTGAATTAAAACCCCAAAAGCTCAACAAATTGACAGAACTGGAAAATTGAGAAACTGTTAGCTTACGTGCCAAAATTAAAAAAGTAAGATCGACCCATTGATTGTTGTAGTACTCTGGAAAATGGGTCATTCTCAGATATGTAAATAATAAACTGACTATATTTTATAGTATATTATATACACACTTTCAGATATTTGAGAAAAGGGTATACCTTCTCAGCTTCTTGTTCTTCTTCTCCTCCTGCTCTGTTCATTTTCTGGTCTTCCAAACAGTTCGTCGTCATCGTACTGCGATAAATACCGGAACCATTATCTTCAGGAGCAGTAACAACAGGGTGACAATCTTCGGCGGCAGAGTCTTCGCCGGAGACAACAGGAATCTTCCCGTTCTCCGTCAACGCAATCTTCTTCCCAAAGAGCTTGATCGCCGGGTCCTTAACTTCCTTCATTTTCAAGAGAAAAACGCGAGAAAGTGGACCCACAAAGGACGGTAAATTGTGTATTATCGTCGTCGTCGTCGAGGTTACCGTCGACGTCGTTTGGTTAATCGCGTTTGGGCTTTGGGGGGTTGTTTTTTCGGAGGAGTCTTCGTTGGCAGCATCACGTTCTGCGTTTTTGAGTTGTTTAAAAGAGATGTGGATGCCACGTAATCCAGAGTGTGATTTCTCAGCCACAAGTTTATGTGGCCTTGAGATCTTCCTTGCCTACTAGATTCTTTGTTGCACGGAACTTGGGTGCAACCGTTTTCTTTATCCTAGTCAGCAAAATTTTCCAAAGTTCCAATTCTATCTATTCTATCTAACTCCCCCGGCTTACCGACTTTTGCAATTGTTAGGACAGATGCTTTATGAAGTGGCATGAAACTATTGGTCGATCTGAGGCTAGAATTGTCCTTAGTAAAAAAAAAAAAAAAAGGTTTGGTGCAACATGCCTGAAGAGATAAGAGTAATGTTATATGTTTAAGTAAAGTTACTAATATGATGTGACATAATTTAATTAATTATTAAAATAAAATATATTTAAATCATGTCACATTAGATTAAGCCATGAAACATAGAACTTGTCTTGACATGTCCGAAAACTCATATACACTCAAAATGAACTACTAATATATCCGAAAAAACTTTATAATTAAGAAAGCAAACACATAAATACTATAATTCAGAAACTAGTAAGTTATTTTTATATTATACAAACTTCGAGGGGTTTTCTCTCATGGACTTCCATAATATTTTCATTTGGCCTTAACCCACCATCCCAAAGAATACTAAATTGAAATTACATATATAATATATAAGTCTTGAGGCATTTTCATTTATAATGCCATGCATGCAAACCATGTATGTCTGCCACATAAGCTATAAATAAACTATTAGCCATGCACATGAGACAATTTCCATACCATTCAAGCCATGCATGTTGATAAAGCCATGCACAAATACATGATCATGCTAGATAAGATCACGGCCCATTAAGTTTTCATTCTAGGTCATGTTATGCCTTTTGGCACTCCTTAAAGATTAAAAAAGAAGAAGAATTACTTGACGTTTAGAAATTGAAGTAGATGAATCCCACTTTCATTAAAATAAAAAAAAATAAATAAAATCGTGGGGTCATATTTGTTCGTCTCTTGAATTGAATGTTCCTTGAATTTAAATGGTTCATTAATAAATTATATAGTATTTTATTATTTTGATTGAAAAAGTATTATTAAAAAAAAATGACTATATCAACAATTATGAAACATTAATTGAGCATTTTAATGAAACTTGTCAACAATTAACCCATTCTTCTAAAGCATATTATTTTGATTGAAAAATTTTAAAAAATAATTACTACTATTCAAATAGTAATGCTATGCTGAACCAATAATTCTATCAAAAATTTTTACACAACTGATATGACAGCATTGTATTAGTTTTAACTAACTGGAATTAACTTAGTTGATCACCTATATCTTTCTTTTAAAGGAAATGTCATGGGGATTCAATTTTTGTTCTTTCTATTATGAGATATGAGCATTTATTTTCACTTAATTACGAGTTAGATTGAGTGAGAGGCAGATGCAAGAGAACAAGTGGGGCCATGGCTCCCCCCTTAAGATTTTTTATATTACACTTTTACCCCTAATTTTATTAGTATATTTTAACAAAATAGGACTTGACCCTCTCAAATATTTTAATATTCTATTTTCTATCCCTATTTTTTTAGAATATTTTAACAAAATAGGACTTGCCCCCCATCCCAATTTTTTTGATATATTCATATAAACTCTCCTAAATTTTAATATCTTCAGTTTCGCCTCTCCTATCTAAGATTTCTGAATTTGCCACTGAACTGAATTATCTATCCATATCTCATATTTAAGAAATTCTTACTACTATTGCATTGTATAATCTTCTATTAGTATATAATATTATAATTATATTGTTATTGTAACACTTCCTCGCTTCTATCAAAAGAAAAAAAATTATGAAATATTAATCGGTCATTTAATAAAATTTTCTAATTAAAAACTCTTTTAAAAGCTTAAATTGACTAAGAGGACATAACCTTCATGGGTTGTCAATGTGAATTATATTTTGAATTATTAGGGAGGTACCGTGGGTTGAATTTAGAACTTTTGACTTCAATAACATGCCAAAACTTGTAAATTAACTGCTCTACAAGTTTAAAGTTATAAATAATGAAATTATATTTATTTAGAGTTGGTTTGATTTCTCCTTTGAATTAAATGATTTTATTCAATTTTACATAATATTTAAATAAAAATTTATTATTCTGAATGATTATATATCAAAAGTGATGTTTAGAAGTAAAAATATGGTCATTCTAAAAAAATAATAATACTTATTTATAAAGAAATATATTGAAATTTTATGACTCTATTCAAAATAGTGATTTTTTACTTAAAATGTTCTGTATTTAAATGAAATAAATTCAAACTACTAAATTTTAAATAAAAATACTTTTTAAAAAGTGTATGAGATCAATTAATTTAAGAAAAAAAGTGACAATACTAGATTATTCACAGAGAAAAAATGGAGGGGAAACTAAATTAGTAAGACTAATGGTATTAAATCTTTACAAACTTAGTTCGATTTGGTTATACAGATAAGGATGGTAATTTATTTCGATTCATTGGAAACTTACCTTACTCCAAAGTTATATAAACAAGGTTAGGGTTTGAAATGATTTAATAGTGAAGGACATCCTACTTTGAGTCTTTTGGTCTTAATCAATATTTATAATGATATTTTTTATTCACATATTAAAAATTTAAACAAACATGATATAAAGTTATATATTTGTAAAAAAAATATTATTTTAATTTTCTACTTTTAAAAATGAAATAAACAAAAAATGTTATTATAGTTAACCCTCTTATAATCAATAAAATTAGAAGATAGAAAATTTATTAATTATTAGAATCATTAATTATTAAATTTTTAATATTTTTATTAATTAAAAGAGTTTTCTTTATGTGTATGACATTCCGTACAAAAAAAAAAGAAAAATTTATATGTTTCTTTTTAATGAAAATTCAATCTTTTAAATACAATACATATAATATTAAATTTAAGGTTAAAATAAACTCCTAATGTTTTTTTTAAAACGAAGTTATGTTTTCTATACTTGTTTATCTTATAATTTTTTTAACTTACAATACTTTTAATTTTAATAATATAAAATTAGTAAATATAATTACCAAAATATATCATAAATAAAATATATATATATATAATTATTTTATCTCTCTAATAATTAATATTATAAATAATTTTTTTAAATATTAACTATAAGATAATAAAATTATTTATTATTCAGAATCAATTTAATTTTTTTTTAAATTATTAATTTATTAAATATTAATTATAAAAAGAAAATCAATTCTAGAGTTGTCAAATTGAGTTTTTTTTTTTTCTTTTTACACTTACAGGAAAAGTAAAAGAAAATGAGATTGATGGCACACCTGTTTTTTCGACTTTTTGCAAGAAGACAAAATGCAATCTCTGCCACGTCAGCTCTATATAGTAACTTTTAGGGGGGTCCCACAAATAGAAAACAAAAAAGTTTGACAATTTTTACCAAGTTTCTCCATCTGTCGGTGATTATTTGACATCTGTTTGAGCGGACGACACGTGCGACACATCTGCTGCACATTTCACGGCTCTAAAGACTCAGACTTGTCCCATTCAATCTATACAAATATTGTAGATAAAAAGTGCCCCACAGTATATCTATTTCTCTTTCGGTGGCTAAAGGCCCTTTGATTTTTCTTTTTCTATTTTATTTTTTTTTTCCAATTACTAGTTTATAGTTAATTAATACAATTTATTATTTACACGTACTCTTCAAAAGCGACCCTTTTGCTTTGATGATGTGGTTTTTTTAACATGGGACGGCGGTGTGGGCGGTTAAGCTGTTATTCTTTATAAAGATCAGCGTATATGTGGTTGTATGTAATTTCTACCTAACTCATTTAAATCCCTAAACGCACACTTACTATTATACTGATGGATTGGGTTGGGCTCAGCCCAGGCTTTGAAATTACTTGTTCAAGTTCATTTACAACTCTATATTGAATCTGAACAATTCAATTTGAGTTCAACTTAATTTAAATTTTAGGTGTATCGAATCTAAAGGCAAAATTACTAGTAGGCTCAGCTGGGTTATAACCCCTTTTCAAAACTTTAATTTTTTTTTTTTTTTTTCACTTCAAAATTTTATCCCACCCTCTAAAATTTTGGCTTAATCCAATTTTAACCCATTATTTTTTTATTTTTCACCTCAAAATTTTAGTCCATCCCATAATTTTCACTATTTCTAGCCCTCTAATTTTTTCCTGGTTCCGCCCTTGATCGGACTTATTCAAATTGTCCACAAAAGTTGAGCTTGGGCATTGTATGATTGACTTGAATTGTTTTGATTACTTTCTATTATTTTTAAATTTTTTAAAGCCTATAGCATCCAAATCTTCTTTTTCCTTCAAAACTCAAAGTCAATTAAGATTGATGAACTTTGTGTGTGTGTGTGTGTATTGATCAGTCATTCAATATTTTATCCTAATGATCAATGACACATAAATAAAAAATAATATATATGTTGTTCATCAGGTTCGGATTGGGCTTAAGTTGCTAAATGTTCAATCCAAGCTCAAGCCCAAACTCAACCTAAATAGAAGTCGGGCTTAAATTTTTTTACTCGAACCGTCTTAAGTTATATATAATATTGCCTAAGTCCTAAAAAATTTAGGTTGAACTTATGTTAACCGGTCTAAGTTATTGCCCTTGTTATAACATGAAATTTTTTTTTTTTATTATTCTTTATTCTTGAAATTGTTAATTAATTATTATTATTACTATTATTATTATTATTATTATTATCATTATTAAGAATGTGATGTGTGTATTGTATGTGTACAATTATGTGTATGCTACATGTGCATGTATATACATATATTATATGCATATTTAACTTTGGAAAATATATATATATTTATTTGTGTATATATATATATATATATATATATATATATATATAACAGTGCACAGTGCACTGTGTGTACAGTGTGTGTATGTGTGTGTAACCGTGTGTGTGTGTGTGTGTGACTTTGAGTGTTACACACTCAAAGAGGTATGGGTGGGGTTGTGTGTGTGAGTAGAATTCAGGGAGTGGGGGAGGTGCAGAATCAGCAGAGGGTGGTTGGTCTTGGGGAGAGAGAGAGAGAGAGAGAGAGAGAGAGAGAGAGAGAGAGAGAGAGAGAGAGAGTGAAGGAAAAAGGGGAGTGTCTCGGGTGAGAAGAAAAGAGAAGGAAAGAAAGAGAAAGAAGAGAGAAACAGAGAGAGAGAGAGTTCTAGACTGTGAAGAAGGAGAGGAAGCTCGAGGAGAAACCAGAAAGGTGGAAGTGGGGACGGCTAGAGAGAGAAACGGCCGAAGGTTCGGGTAAGTGGGTTGCTCCTGTTTCGATTTTTTTTTAAGCATTTCGATTGATTTAAATTGTACAATCGTGTAGAGCATAACGTAGGGATTTGTTTGCAAAAAGAATGAGAAGAAATGGTTAAGGGGAGAGGGAGAACTTCCCTGTTGCAGGTCGGGTAGGATAATCGGGTTGGTGCATTTTTCTTGCCTCAAAGCTTAATCTAATGGCCTAGATCTAACTCTCATAGATACAGGAAATGTTTGGAGTCGAAATGGGGCAAGGGCAGTGACAAGAAGTCAAAAGCATGAGTGTTTACCAGTTGGCCGGAAAACTGGTAACAAGAAATAATGGGACCATCCCTTCGGTTTGGAAGGTCCAAAACGGTGTTGGAGTGTTCTGAAATTACCTTAGGTCTATTTAGGATCAAAAACCATCCAAAAAAGTCCAAGAAAATCAAGTTGGAAAAATCAGATTTTGCAGTTTCCGGCGATCGTCGCCGGAGAAGACGACCGGAGGTTCGTCGGAAAAACGGGAGGAGAAGGGACGGACCGGGTCGGGTCTCGGGTCGGATCCGGGTCTGGTTCGGGCGGGTACGGGTTGCCCCTGCCACGTGTCAGCCATTGTTTTAAATTAAATGAATTTGAACCTTTTAGAATTTAAACCTTTGGATTTGAACCTTTTAAATTTGAACCTTAACCTGAACTTTCAGAAATTACGAATTGACCCCCCAACTGTTAGAAATTACACTTTGACCCACCTGATTAAATTATTAATAAAATATTAATTAAATTAATTAATTAATTATTTAATTTAATTAATTTAATTAATTAAATATTCAAAAATATCCCGGAGTCCAAATGGGACAAGTCATAGGTGTATTTTGACTATCTCGACCATTCTGAGATCAATGGTGAGGTCCGTTTTACGAGACGGGGTCCCGAAAAATAAAAGACCCGTAGTAACCTTTAAAATTACCAAAATGCCCCTAGATTGAAACACAGTCAAACGAACTCCGAATTAGGTAAACAAATAGTGGAATTTTATTATTTCGAACATTCCGGACTCAACCGTGGAGTCCGATTTGTGAAAAGAGGTCACGAAATGTAAGGACACGTGTGAAGTGCAAAATGACTGTTTTGCCCTTTTCAACCCAGGTGTCCGAATTGAGTTCTACGAGAACCTAGACTTACTTTCTTAAACGTTCTAAAACCAATGGTAGAGTTTAATTTAGCAGAATAGAAACCTATGAATTTAAAGACATAAAATTTGATGAATAGCATACATTCAAACAACAATGGACTGAGTTGTAATTTCTACTTTTAGGGACACTGACAGGACAGGAGGAGGCGATCTGATCTCCTACATTTTTATCCACCGGTTCAGTTACATATAGTTCACGATCTTCTAGGGTTGATACCAACCCATCAGGTATGGTGTTTTGCTAGTGTTAGAAATGAAGTTAAGTTAGGAATATTTGTGAATGACTGAATGTCGTATGTGTTTATCTGTAATGTGTTTACCGTTTATTTGGAATTGGTTGTTCACATGCTTACATGTTACTTGTACCTTATGAATATTTAGTGAATGATGAATGTGACTCACGACATGTGCATATGTTGATTTTACGAGATATGATTGCATGTGGAATCAGTTAGGTGATTTATATATTATTGTCTCGAGCATGCTATATTGTGGAAACCATGTATCATTGAGATTGCATTGGCATATTGGCATATGATGAATCCTTTGAGAACATGGCGTGGGTAAGCACGTGGTGCTTTGCATTATGAGGGTGTAGATCCTGTGGTGAAAAACCCAAAATTGGCCATTGCATTGGTACTCCGTAGCCATCGGGGAGTACCCGTAAACGAGACATGGGTGTGGCATAGAGTTGTGCATGGGTGTGTCACGCATACTATTCATATATACTACTGCGATGCTTGAATGTCATTTAGAAATAAATGTACACTTTGCACATGCCACGCCTTAGCTTTATTTCTGGCATTAGCACTTCATCATACCAGCAGTTGAGCTGACCCATTCGTGGGCAACATTTTTCAGATGAGGACCCCCCAGCTGCTTGAGACCCAGTGATGCTTTGATAAGGGGAAACACTTGTTATATTTTGTCCATGAGACTTGTATATTGAAATGTAAGGGCTTAAGCCCGAATGACTCCTGATCGATGTATCTTATGTTATTTTGTGTATGGATGATGATGGACGCATGTTTATTGAATTTAATTACTTTTGTCCTTTTATTTATTTCACTTTCTGTCTCGTCACTCGCGCCCCGGGTTCGTGGGAAATTCGGGGCGTGACAGCCCTACTCACAACGGAATTTGAAATTGTAACTTCTTTGTCAAGAAAAACACTACGATTAATGTGTCTTTAAATTATGCATTAGAATTATCTTTAGATAAATTTAGATTTAGACATTGTTCATTAGAAGGATAAAATGTTTTGATCAGCCATATGTGAAAAATTTAAGAACCGGTTTAATTAATAAAAAACTACAAATGAATTAGTTTTAAATATTATGATAAACATTTAAGAGTACAAAATTTTGCATTTATTATGTATTTTTTTATATAGAAAACAATGTAATATTATTAGATAGAGATAAAAGCCAACAGTCGCAATCATATACACCTAGAAAAGTCAAAGACCATCTAAACAATTGCTAAAAAGATGGTTGTAACCGTTGGGTTTTCCTTCTATCCAATGTTTTCAAAACCGGACCGTTCATCGAACCGAAAAATTGTCCGGGTTACAGGTTATCGGTTCAACCGTCTGGTCAATCAGAATCAAACCGTGATATCATAATTATGTAATTAATAAATTTAATAATACATATTATTAATATTTTAAATTTTAAAAAATATACAAAAATTATTAAAAATTATATAAAATTTTTTACAAAATATAAATTTTCTATATTTAAAATATGAATTTTAAAGTATGACAATTACAGATAATCCCAACATATTTCTTTCCCTTTTTTTTCTTTCTCTGCAACTCTTTTTCTCTCTATAATCTGCCCTTTGTAAACCCTCTTAACAGAAAAGTCACGGGGGCATCAATTCTCTCTATAATCTTCCCTTTCTCTGCAACATTTCACACAACATTTCACACAACCACCGTCTCACTAGCCACCGCCACCGTCTCAACGCCCACAACCACCATCGTCCAAAATTGCCTCCACCGCCATCACCATCTTATAGCCCAACTTTTGCTGCTTCTCCCTTCACCACCGCCATAATCCCCAAAGACAACCACCATCAAAACCAACCTCCACCACAACAATGAAACTTGAAATTTGAGATTTCAATCGATCGACGAACGGACGAAGGAAGAAGGACGAACGACGCCGACGAGTCGACGGTCACTGTCGCCGTGCGGTGCGAGTCGCCGTCGCCGTCGCGCCGTCCGTCGTCACCGATTTACCTTGAGGCTTTAGGGTTCAACCGTTCAAGTGATGACTGATGAGATGAAGTGAGAAACAGAGAATTAGAGAAAGGGAAAATGGGAAATGAGGGATTCACTGATTCAGGGATATGTAGGTTTTTTTTTTTTTTTTTTTATATACCTAGAGGTGAACCAGTCCGAACCGGTGACCCAGTGACGGGTCAAACGGTTCGCCGGTTGGACCGCCCGGTTCGGAAGATTTTCCATTTTAAGGCCGGTTTTGAGATTGAAACGGTTTATTAGGTTTGACCGGACCGTCCCTTGGACCGGTCGACGGTTCAACCAGTTGAACCGTCTGGTCCGGTCCGGTTTTGAAAACATTGCTTCTATCTAATAATATCATTTTAGTTGAACCGTCGACCGGTCCGGTTTTGAAAACATTGTTTCTATCTAATAATATCATTTTGTATATACCGACAAAACAGTCCTGAAGTGAAGGAGTCTTTGGACAAGCAAATCGCCAAAATCACTCAACAGTAAAGAACTATAGAAACATCCTTAAGATGAACTTGAAGACGAAGATGTATATATCTTCTAACCATATATCTGCAACATCAACAGTAAAGAACTATAGAAAAATCCTTAAGATAAACTTGAAGACGAAGATGTATATATCTTCTAACCATATATCTGCAACAACAACGATTTTAGAATGACGAGTAAGTTAGTGGGCTCACTCATTACCAATTCTCTAAACAAAATTGTAGCTATACGTACGAAAAGTGCTTAACATACACTTCACACTTGATCTAATCATTCCAATGACTGAACGATTTAATGAATCTGAACAGACGAAGAACAAAGGTTATTTTTTAAAAAAATTAAGATAATTTAATTCGAATTTTCAAATATTTTATCAAACTCAAATTCTAACATATTCTTCCATCTTATTCATCAAGTTGTTTATCAAAAATAGTTGACCGATAACCTTTAAAATTATAATTAATTATTGGAAGGTCCTTCAAAATAAATATTTAGAGGCTAAAGTCTAGGACTAAATATTTTAAGCATAAAAGCCTTTGAGTTTTTAAATGGTATGAGTTTAGATCCAAAAGTGATGACGTAGCCATGTTATATTTTTTAAATGACTAACTTGCATCCCATGAGATTTACATCAGTGTGTGAACGTGAAGAAGGAGGTTGATGTCGAAAAGAAAGGACCACTGCCATCAACATCGCAACCTGCACTGCACAACCACCAGATTTGCACCTTAAGGCCATGAAGCCCCCATCGCCACCAGCCACAAGAGGTGGCATCAAACTTAGGGTAGTCAATCATTTGGGTCTTCATCCAATTGCTCATCCTATGTTAGATTGCAAAGACTGATTTAAGGTAATATATGACAGAATAAGGTTTTTGTGTGTTCTTACTATACTTTGCGGCTACATTTTTTGAGAAGAAAACTCTATCTCCGATGGATATTGCACGAGTTCGGTCTACACTATATAAGAAAATTACGGAATGTTAGGGCTAAGGTTGCTTGGATGAGTTCAACGATGGATTGTTTTTATGATTATGATATGAGTGGATGGTGTTGGATGTTCAAACTCAACAAACTTAATCCTATCCAAAGATTGCTGAAGCATTTGATCCTTCTCCCAAAGAATTTCAATAGCTTTGGAAATTTTCTATTTGGCATGATCTGAAAATTGACAACTAGACGATGATAACATTACGAGAATGTAGATACTGGAATATGAATCAGAGAAGATTGTCACTTTTACAAAAAAAAAAGGGTACGTGATTTCGACATCAGTGGAGGAAGATATTGCCGATTTACTAAAGAGTGTTCTGGCCACCTACAATTGCACGTGGTGTAGACTGCATTTGTGCAGTCAATTTAACAATGAAACATAATTTCACTCTGAAGGTTTTAGGCTACACGCTATACATCATTGGAAAGGTCTAGGAGTGTACTTTCCAACAAAATATATGGCCTATTTCGAAGGTTCCATGCTACACGCCATACCTTCCAAATCAAAGTCCTTTTTTTTTTTTTTTTGCCAAATGGCCTATTTTACCATAAAACAAAGAATTGATAATTTTTGGACTAACAATTATTCGACAGAGAATCTTTCAAAAAGACTATATTTTTTTAGTTGTGTATTCTTTTTTATATCTATTTTTTTTTTTTTTATCAATGTTGGAGTATTACCAATTTCTTAAGGAATAAATATTATTTGATGCATTTTTAGAAACATGTGTAATATTTTTTTTGTTGAAGGAATTCTCAAATATCTTTGTTCCAAGACAGAGACATTTCTCTGTTATGGTAAGGAGAATATTCTTTGTCTTAGTTCTATGGATAAAATTTTTGACGAAAATTCTCTGTCAAAAAACACAAATTTTTTTTGCAAAGTTTCCTATATAATATAGATTTTGTTTGATAGATCTCGATTTTCAGAGTCCAAATATATATTTTTTTATGCAAAACGGACTTATATGTTATAAGTTATTTAATTTTGAAATTTCAAAAACAAAAAGGAGATGACACGGCATCGCTGAAGCATGTTGGAGTTGGAAGAAGTTCTTCCCTCCTGTGTTTTTACAAGGAATGACATTTTTGTCAACAAAAATCCTAGGAAACTTTTTGACTTAAGCTATTTTGGGTTGGATTTTATGATAATTAAACACTTTATAAGGACCTATGATTGAATCACTCTTAAAATTAAAGTAAGTGCTTGTATGACAAGTAGCACAATAGAAAACAAAAGGATAAGACCTACTTTTAATTTATAATTAACAAGATTACTGTTTGAAACTAACACTAAGTTGTTATTTTTAATTACCTCAAAAAACTTGTTATTTTATTTAATGCCATATAAAAATAGAATAGAAAAAGAGTACAATATTTGTCTTACATAGGCGCTACAATTTCTCTTTCCACGGGTTCCCATAACAAGTTCTAAATCAATTGTGGTACCTAACTTTTTTTTTTCCTTCCTATTTTTGAGTTTCTTCAAAGAACCTAAGGGTGGTTGGATTCAATTTTGATATCTTTTCCTTTGTGTTCTTTTTATTTAAATTGTTCATTTGATTTGAGAAAATTATTAAATAAAATCTATTCGCGAGCAATGCAGAGTGTCTTTATTAGTCAATTTAAATATATGTAATGAAATTTATTAGACATGTCTTAGGGCCATTCAACCTTGGCAGTAATCAGCCCAAATATTAATTTGGGCTTAATGGTAAGCTAAAAGCTAGAAAAGCTCGTTCAACCATAATTCTAGGAACTTAGAAGCTAGAGAATCAAGATAATAAAGATGATTAATCTAGAGAGAATAGAAGAAGAAGACTAATATATGTCAATGTGATTAAAGAGTAACCTATCAAGTTGATAAAGTCTTTTAGTAGTCATATCAAAACCAAACTAGGGGTGCACAAAAAAAAAATTAGAACGGAACCAATCCGAATCGAATCCAAATTGAATTTGTTGAGTTGGGTCGGTTTTTAAAAATGATTTGGGTTGGGTCGGTTCTAAAATCATAATATTCGGGTTGGTTTCGGTTTAAAGTTCGGGTAAATCAACCCAACCCAAGAACAGAACTCCAAATAAAAATAATTTTAAAAAAGTTAAGAAAATTATATATAGAGTGTAATTTACAAGTACTGTGTTTATATATATTATATTATACATTTGGCACATTAATATTATATATATGTATATAATTAATCAAGATATATAATATTTCATGATTCAATTATTGTGTAAACTTACGAATAAGGTCATTATCTCGTTGTTAGAAAACAATTACTTATCATTATTTTATACTTTATATTTTATAATGAAATACATAACATATGCGCACATATATATATATATATATATCATATAAACTTTATGTATCACACACTAATCAATTTAATTCATTATTATATAAATAAACTGCCATATATATAACATATATAATCTGTTGTCTATAAAATATATACAATATGTATATAACATATATCCACACATATATACATATACATATATATATATATAACCTGTTGTATAAATTACTTAAAAAAACCTGTTGTGTATATAATATATTAACCTGTTATATATAAAAATATATATAATATGTATATAGCATACATATATACAACCGGTTATATATTAAATATATATAATATTTATATAACATATATACATACATGCATAAATACATACATATACATATATATATATAACCTGTTGTTTGTATGATATATAATATGTATATAACATATATACATATATATATCTATATCTATATAACTTGATGTATAAATTATCTAAAAAAAATCAGTTGTATATATAATCTGTTATATATTAAATATATATAATATTTATATAACATATATACATACATATATATATATAACCTCCTATATATATAATATGTATATAACATATATACATATATACATACATGTAATCGGAACCAAGTTTTTAGAAGAAAATAAATAGTAGATTTTGTATTTCTGGTAGAACCGATCCGACCCAAACCGAATATTTTTGGGTTTGGTCGGTTCGGTTCTATTATTGTTGTGGATTCGATTCTAGTTCTTATTTTTTAGAACCTGTTAAAGTCGAGTCTGATTCCAGGTTCTTTTGTAACTCAACCCAATTCAACCCAACTCATATACACCCTTACTGCATATATACATCCAACAATTTTCAAATCGTACACTAAGGCCTAATTTATTTGCAGGATAAAGGAGCGAATTGGATAACCAATCTCATTTAAATCAATTATTTGAGATAAAATTTGATTTCACACTATTAACAGTGGCCTAAAAAGGATTAATCCACTCCAATCCGAATCATGTGTTGGATCGGATTAGATTGGATTAATCCTTTTTAGGCGTAGTGCTACTCTCAAAGACTACATACAATCAATAAGAATAACATTATTTATAGGCCGGGTAATACAAATCCTATAGAAAGTTGAGAATAGTTAGCCAATTAGATCCTCAAAACAAGACGTTAACATTTGAAAGAGTAGTATCGGATTCGAACAAGTCATCTTGTTTGAACGATCTATGATCATATTTGGACAAGTCAGGTTCTGTTTTATATTTCGTAACTTATAATTCTCATGAAAAAATACCGGTTCAAATTTCGTTCCAACGTCAGGACGTTCAGACATACCATGATGTCCCTTTAAATGGCCCCCTCTTTTGAGGTATTTTTCTTCTGCTTTATAATAAATAAATTCATTATAAATGTATATATATGTATGTATATACGAGAGAGACCATAAAATGTTGTAAACTGCTACAAAACAAGAAAATTAGTTTTGCAAATAACTAACGTGAGAAGTGCTAACCGACACTCAAACATCTAACTGTGTTATACATACATTGCAAGTGACCAAGGTGTGTTATACATTCTCTCTGTTCTGTTGATAATATATAAATTTTTTCTTTCATACAAATATTTTCTATTAACGGTGTTAGGATTTTAACTAAGTTTTTTTATATGACTAAAGCACTTTTATATATTACACTGACATTTTTTCTTTTTTTAAATAAATGTTATAGGAGAATGTAGTATAATTATTAGATATTGCAAGAGAAATAAACACGATGAATTTTGCTTTTTATTAAAGTTCATCTTTTTAATAATTCTGAAAAAACAGATTAGTGTAATTATCAATTATTTTATTTTATTTTTAAATAATTTATTTTTTATTGTAAGTAAATGAAAACAAAAAATGACTGGAGTATAGTAGGACTGACCCGAGAGTAGCGAAATATAAAAAGCTTTTATTTTGTTGGTTAGCTGTTGTCTTCCGCATCCTACTTTGAATCCCTGCTCCCTCTCCTTTCTCCCCGTTCATGTTGAAAAAAAATGGGTTTGAGCATTATAATTAATTATTTTTGAGATAGAATTAAAATGGGTTTCACAAATTAATTTTAGTGGGTTCACATGAGAATATGTTCTCTTCCATGAAGAGATGAAGATTATATATTAGATTGCTCAAAATTATTAAGGAGTGAATGAGATATTGTCTCCAAACATCACCACTTGGAAATGGTAACAAAAGCTTAAAGCTTGTGTCCCACATAGGATTGGTACAAGATTTTTAATTAGTATATATACACATACTTTGGAGGAGGGTTTGGGTCCCAAGGGACACCCCAATTTTGTGAAAAGGAGAGGACCTAGCACATGCTTGGTTCACCACACACGCACCGCCGCCGCCTCCCAGCCCTACTCCGAACTGGGCTTGGGCTTTGACTTGCAGTGTATATATCTTTTTAGAGAAAATTTATTTAAAGTTTTTCAAACTAGAAACGCAGTCATTTTGAACACGCGTTTAAGTTACCGTTGGGATTCCGAAACGCTGTCGTTTTGCAGTGTATGTATGGTTACCGCTGAAAGTCCAAAATGTTGTCATTTTGGACGTACTGTTTGACTAAATGGACGTCTTTTCATGGATGCGCCTGTCTCTGTTCACCATGAACAGACACAACTGAACCTTCATGATTGTGCCAAACAGTCATGAAGAAGCCTATAAATATCAGACCCTCATTGCATTCCATTCCATTCAAAATATTGCATTCTCTCTCTACATAAGTCAAAGTTCGAGTACTGCCATTGTTGTGTTCGTTGGATTTTAAAGATTGAAGTGTTGCTTTTTTAAATCCGAAATCCGTTCTATCTTGGGAGATGATTGCTCATCACCTTGAGCATCAAGAGGGAGCAAATTCGTTTTAAGGAAATTGTGAATTTCACAAGGCTCAAATTTTTCCATTCTGTAACAGTGAGTTTCTGTTCAAACTCAAATACAGTGTTTTTCCATTCTGTTTTAATTATTGTAACATTGTTTACATTCTGTTTTAATTCATGTAATAGTATATATGTATATTAAGTATATTACAGGCTTACAATTCACACGCAACCCCCCTTACCATCCCTTCGTCATTATATACCTCAATTCCCTTTCTCTCTCTCTCTCTCTCTCTCTCTCTCTCTCTCTCTCTCTCTCTCTCCATCCAAAATTCAAATTACTTTGAGAAAAGGTCAATTTTTATATACTTATGATATACCACAAAACGACAAACCAATTCCCATATGACACGTGTGTCTACAGATCAATTAGGGGTTCGGTCATCCAAAGCATGCCGAGCATTCAGAACAGACCTACAGAACTTAAAGGGTCGAGCACATGCCTACAGAGCAGAGCTACATTCTTACAGAGCCTACAGGTCTGAGCACAGACCTTCAAAGCACTCTCCACTATTCAGAGCTCATCACCGCCTTAATATCTGTTGAGCAAGGAATAAGGAAACAATTTTCTACAAGAAAACTGCCACACATGGTTATCTCTATTTTGATACAATGTCCAACATGGAAACTACTATCTCCGATGATCAAATCCCTACTTTCATGGCTCTAAATCCTAATTAACTTAGGAAAGTCACCATCTACAAATTAAACCCTAAAGGTACGTTTTATTTTTTGAGGCTCATTCTTTGGCTTACATCACGGTTTTCTCAATTCGGTTTATTAACTTAAGCATCAGAGCGGCTACTGCCAGAGCTAATCCGATAGTCCTTTGATCGTCTTCTTGAATGTTCTTCATGTCGCAGAAGGTCAAATTCAGTTACAACCAAAAAATGCAGCATCAACTTATTTTCACAAAATGAACGTAGAAAAATCCTTGGTATACTTAGATTTAGTTACTCGTTTTTTCTTCACTTGCTAATGTACTCAATAATATTTTTGAAATGAGTAATATTATATCCACATTAAAAAGTTACCAAATTTGTTCATCATCTGACACAAATAATCATAACTTTTTTTTTTAAATCTAAATAAATAAACAAAATATATTTATTAATTTATAAAATACCCTTAATACATTAATAGGTAAAAAAAAATTAGGTGACAAAATCTGATATATCAAGCATTTCTCTTTTTTAGAATTAATTAATAAATTTATTTCTTTAGTTTAGAGTACTTAACAAAGAGTTATGATAATCTTTACGAGCAAGTAAATAAATTTGGTGATTTTTTTCTTTACGTATATGTAACATTATTTGATAAACCATAAAGTGACAAACATATTCGAAATATGACACGTGTTTATACAAAGCTTTTCAGGGTACAAATCAAGAAAAATTATTTTATCTAGATCAACCAGGTATGGAGAGTTCAAAGGTATATAGTTCAAAACATAGCACTGTATTTCATTTCCTACCGATCTCAGAATAAGAAAATAAAGTTCAATATGGTAATTATTGTATTCGAATATCTTCAAATCCCTACTTTTATAACTCTTAATCCTACTCAACTTAAGATATCTACAACCTATAAATAAGGTCATAATTAAGGTACGCTTTCAATTTATCTTCAATTCTTCTTTTGAATTATAGTATCTTTTTTTTTACTAATTTTATCATCAGAGTGGCTATTATCGAAGTATTTCTGGTGACCCTCTGATCTCAAGTTCTTGACAAATAATGAAGGACAGAAGACTCTTCTTATAAAAAAAAGCAACATCTTTAATCATAAACATAAACATGAAAAAAATATAACATGCGTTGCACGCCCAAACAAAATGTGACTAGGGTTTTTAGGTATTGACTATAGCTTGTTAAAGAGGCATGATGAAGCATGGAAAAGTAGTGGAGTCAATTTAATTCTCTTCACTTGTGATAAACTTTATTGCCTTTTTTTATTTTAGGGTAAGACCATTTGTAAACCACAAGATTTGTCTAGGTTTTGGTCTTTTGACTAAAAAATTATATAACTTTTAGTGATAGCTATTTAAAGTTGTTTGCTGCATAGCATTCATACTCATTTCAACCTTAAATATTGGAGCCAAATGCATGGGTGTAATGTAATGGCCCACTAAATGATGGACGTTTAAGTTGGGTAATCTTCCAAAGTCCGACAATTAGCCTAATAATCACAGCAGGTCAGCCTTTAATCCATTTATTATTTTGGGTACCGACGTTTCAAGAAAAAAAAATCAGACACTTAAGATGAATTAGAAAAGTAACAAGAGCACAAAAAGCATGATTCATACAATAACAAAAGAATTCTCAAATTTTAAAATTAAAATATTATTAATAAAATTATATAATAATAATTGAATACATTATATTTATAAAGTTAAAAGACTATTAATCTGAATACAAAACTAATAATTTTTTATTTTTGTAGAATAAGAAACTAAAAATACTAGTATGAATAAAATTAAAAATCTAAAAAATAGGTCAAAATGACAAGTCCAATTTTTTTGAAAGGCTCATTTTTCAAGTCAGTATCGAGATATTTCGAGTTCACAACAAGTCGGCCTTTAATCCATTTATTATTCTGAGTGTGACATTTCAAGAAAAAGAAAATCAGACACTTACGATGAATTAGAAAAGTAACAAGAGCACGAAAGCGTGATTCATACAATAACAAAAGAATTATCAAATTTTAAAATTAAAATATTATTAATAAAATTATATAATAATAATAATTGAATACATTATATTTATAAAGTTAAAAGACTGATTAATCTGAATACAAAACTAATAATTTTTTTTATTTTTGTAGAATAAGAAACTAATAATACTAGTCCGAATAAAATTAAAAAATCTAAAAAATAGGTCAAAACGACAAGTCCAATTTTTTTGAAAGGCTCATTTTTCAAGTCGTATCGAGATATTTTGGGTTCACAGCAAGTCGGCCTTTAATCCATTTATTATTTGAGTGCGACGTTTCAAGAAAAAAAAATCAGATACTCAAGATAAATTAGAAAAGTAACAAGAGCACGAAAACGTGATTCATACAATAACAAAAGAATTCTCAAATTTTAAAATTAAAATATTATTAATAAAATTATATAATAATAATTGAATACATTATATTTATAAAGTTAAAAGACTATTAATCTGAATAGAAAATTAATAATTTTTTATTTTTGTAGAATAAGAAACTAATAATACTAGTCCGAATAAGATTAAAAAATTAAAATATCTAAAAAATAGGTCAAAACGACAAGTCCAATTTTTTTGAAAGGCTCATTTTTCAAGTCGTATCGAGATATTTCGGGTTCACAAGCAAGTCAGGCCTTTAATCCATTATTATTTTAAGTGCGACGTTTCAATGAAAAAAAAATCAGACATTTAAGATGAATTAGAAAAGTAACAAGAGCACGAAAACGTGATTCATACAATATATAACAAAGAATTCTCAAATTTTAAAATTAAAATATTATTAATAAAATTATATAATAATAATTGAATACATTATATTTATAAAGTTAAAAGACTATTAATCTGAATAGAAAACTAATAATTTTTTATTCTTGTAGAATAAGAAACTAATAATACTAGTCTGAATAAAATTTAAAAATTAAAATACCTAAAAAATAGGTCAAAACAACAAGTGCAATTTTTTTGAAAGGCTCATTTTTCAAGTCATATCGAGATATTTCGGGTCACCAAGAATCTGGCTAGTACTTTGACGGTTAATTATGATTTTTGATAATGAATGGCTTATATTTTTGCTGGAGGACTGCTTTAGTAAGTTGCAAAGGTCGAATCTTCGTGATCTCATTGGTCTATGTAATACACGTGCGGACAGCGTGTATTACACAAACTAATGAAATTGCATAAATCCAACTTCCACGACTCACCTTAGCAAAAAAAATTTTGCAGTAGAAAATCTGTCAAAGGGTAAAATTAATGTTCTGTTTTGCCGACAACCCATTGATTCACCATTGACCCAAAAGAAAGAAACGACAACATAAGGAGCCTTTATATTTGCCTCCAAGGGTAGCAACAATTTTTCTCGATCACATTTGATGTTTCTGCTCCATATAATGCAAACAACCCTATCATCGAGGATATTTCGTTTCGGTAGTTAGAACCAAGATGAGATTTCACCTCAAAGTCCAACCCTTCAGATCTCACTAGGTCCCTTTGTAATAGTTGGAATGTGTCCAGAGATTAGTTTTTCGTGTGTTTGCTGTGGATAGCCTAGTGCTATTTGTTTCTTTGTTGTCGCCTTTATTTGGCCCCCTTTTTTGGGTAAATAAACTCTTAACTTACCAAAAAAAAAAAAACTAATTTGGAATTACAAAGTTCAATAACTCAATAAATAAATAAGTCCAAGAGCATGTTTGGAAGAGCTTTTGTACCATGCAATTTGCATTTGCAAAAGCTAGTACTGTCACCTAAAATGTGCTTAGTTATTTGATCAAACTTTTAAAACTAATTTTGTATTGATTTTACTTTTCAAAATCACACAAAAATGTGTTTTGTACATTTGAAAAAGTTTTCCTGAATAACAAGTGATGTGAGATTATGTAGGCATGATGTAAAACTATGTTATAAAAGTATTTTTTTGTGTTAGTTTGAAATAAATTATTAGGTTCATTTTCTAAAAGCTTAAACTTCTATAATAATTGATAATTTAATCAACTGTGGCCAACCCAATTGACGGTACATATCCTCGTTATTAAAAAGAGGTCATGAATTGAAGTCTTACTCTTCTCATTAAAGAGATGCGAGCATTAATTAGTTGGGTTTGGCCTCTTTGCATGGGACAAAATGAAACTAAATTCATAAGAACATTTAGAGTTGTTCTTGAAAGCATGATAATATATGTCACTTCTACATGGTAAATTAAAGAACAACCACATTTTCAGCTTCTATTTCCGGGTTCAATTCCAGCCCACTTCCAATTCAGTGTGGAATTGAAAGTGAGTGATCACAAAATTAGTCAAATTTGACACTTATGTCATGATTCTTGGCTTTTCCATGGCTGTATCAATCAAACCATTGAATTCCATGAAATCTCATGATATAGGATCCACTAAGCATTGACTTAATTCAATGTTAGAGCTCAGACATTGCCACACACCACACATCATTCTCTTGTCACCCTCCACCTTGCATAGTGTGTTCATCTTTTTTTCCCATTTTGACTTATATATATTCTCATGATACCTTTCACTTAAACCCACATCCTGTATCTCACAGTATTCAGGGTTTCCATATCTATGGTTCACACACGCACACACAGTGGTGTTTTGTAAGCCTCCACTAAGATGTGTTGTTGTTAACACCTTTTAGACTTGCATGATTTTATTGCTACCCCCAACATCACAAACAGCCATAGTGTCCACATTAAGAATGTATAAATATGGCACTAGCTAGCTTTATTAGAAACAAGGTTCAACTATTGAATTGTCAAGAAAAAAGAGTGTTATAGCAATGGCGGGCACTTTCCTTCGTCTACTAGTGGTTCTTTTGAGTTTTGCTCACCTTATCTGCTTGAATGCTGTTCCAATTACAAGTAATTCTTCAACAACTTCTCCAAATCTTCTCTTGTTCTCTATTCTTCTTCCTCTTAATTCTGAAAGTATTATATTTTTTGTATTAATTTGCAGGAACCAGAAGTCTAATGCATGGATTTCAGGGTCATGAAGTAGTTTTAGAGAATACCCACTTGGTACTAATAAACTTACAATCTTGTTGATCCAAAACTGACCAAAAATCAGTTCTTGATAATTGTTGTATATTATGCTATTGGACTTGTTTTATTTCACTAAACAATCTTCTTCTTCTTCTACTACTTAGGCAAATCCAGAGAAAAGGTGGGAGATGAAAGCCACTAGTGGAAGGATGGATGTGGAGCTCAGTGATTATCCAGGGTGGGGGGCTAATAACCGCCACACTCCATTTAAGCCGCCTCCAGCAGGGAAACTCTGTGGTGATAATTGTTAAATCTCTAGCTAGTTGGTATATATGCTCTTCATTATATAGTAGTATTGTGTGTTGAGAACAGTTGTAAGTAGACAAACTAGGTGAAACTTTCGTAAGTACAATGTCCTGTATTATGAGATTGTGCAACTTCTGATGGTTTAGAGAGAGACGAGAGTGTGTGTGTGTGTGTGTGTGTGTGTTGAGGGACTAAACAAATTTCTTATTCTCCTTATCCAATTGCAGGAGTTGAGAATCTGAGTGTTCTCACCAGTGCCTTAATTATGGCACAAACACTATTTGTTATATTCTGATTGGAATTGGAATTTCAATCCAATTATGTTTGTTTGTGAATTGTATTATATCTCAGTTCCTTTGGGAGCTTTATCGTATGAATTCAAGGCCGCGAAATTGTTGTTCTACGCTATGAAACCAGCATGTAGTTCCTTTAAACTTATTCAATTTTTTTTTTCCTTTTAATTGACCTGGTCATTATAAGGAAAAATAGTAAATAAACAGAAGGTAATCAAAGAGATAGGAAATTTTGGTAAGAAATTTGTTTTTTCGTGTTAGTTTCTTGAACAAAATTATTGTCTTCTGAATTGGGTGGCAGGCTTATTAGTTATTTGGCATGATTTTATGCTCTTGTAATTCTCTTTTCCTGCTCTTTTCTTTTGGAATGGAATTCCTATGTGCCAACCACAGGTCAAATTCTAGCCACACTCAATCATCAATTTGCTTATTTTCTCCATGTTCTTATCCCCGTGTTTTTGTGTAATGAGGTAGAGAGAGAGAGAGAGAGAGAGAGAGAGAGAGAGAGGAAATAAAAAATGGAAATGGCCCTTTCTTGGTGTTGGACAACCAGATTCATAGAAAGTTATGGAAATGGCACTTTCTTGGTGTTGGACAACCATGATTCATTGAAAGTTGTTTGTAATCTGCAATGTTAGGTAAACTACTTCAAATCCTTGTAAATATCTTGAGCAACTTAGGAACTGCTTTTAGTTCAGTGGAGGAAGTGGATTATGAGGTGGTAGGCATTCACTTTCTTTCCACTATCTTTCCATTCCATTGGGGCTTTGTTTGGATGGTCTGGCCTGTGGAAGTGGTACAAAATCATATTATATCCTATGGCATTTGAAGGCTCAAATATTTATACATCCCTGATCATCAACGTCCAAGATGATTGAAAACCTAGAAGACACGTGATGAATTCCTAGAATGAACCTGCAAAACAAATAATAATATTGAACCCACTCAAATGGATGATAAACAGGAAAGTTATAATTAGTACTTTGCAAAATTAGATTTATTTAATTGAAAGTAAACCGAAAAAGGTATGAGGAGAGAAGAAATATTCTCAAAAAGCAAGTCTTTCTTAAACACAAGGAAGCCAAAAAGTCAATTTATGGAAACAAAAACTTTTTAAGTCAATAAAAGCTAGTCTTCAAATTGCCAATATGCTGGACAGACACTTGAATTCATGTAGATGGATGAAGCATCTGCATGATGTTCTCGGATTCTGCTTTCCTTACATGTGTTTGTGTTACAAAATTTAAGTTAGATATGATGGTAAAATTTCGTTCTTATTATATTTATGTTGCCATTTTATTCCAAAAAAGTATATATTAAATATATAATTGTTAGGTTTAGATGATTCTCGTTAAAATTTGCATCGTTAGTCAATTTCAATATTGAAGAATTGATCAAACCAAACTAAGTTATTGATTGCCTATATTTACATTGGGATTTCACACGTGTTTGAATGTCCACAAATGTTGAAAATTTTCTTTTATGAATCAAACTAGGTTATTAGCTGCCTTGGATAAACTCATATAATATATTGTGAAATTTTTCATAAAGTATACATAGAGAGTTAATTATTTTTCATTGGGTGGTTGTCTTTGCATAGTCTTGTTGGGTATTGTAATATTTTTTTGAATCTTATAGCCTAAACTCATATTTAGATTAGAATTTCATATAATCCTTGTATCGAACTGTGATACATTTTGGATACTAAGATTGAGTCTTAGGATCACTTGTTACCACGATACGGTAAATTGATGATATGTGATGCTCATATTGGTGGTCGAAGTGGTTGTTGTAAAGAAGATTACTAGTGAAGACGCAATCGGCAGTTCCAAAGGTCACAATGGAAAAAACTATGAACAATGACTAATTGTGGAAAATTACGATAGACTATAATAAAAATTAGTTTAAAGAGGTCTAATGTATTTTTGTACGGATTAAATTCATAATGGAGTTTTTTTGCAAGTGTGGGTTTTTTATTCCCCATGAGGATTTCTTAAGTAAAATTCGGTGTTATGTTCTTGTTCTCTATTATTGTACTTGATATTATTGTTTTATATCTGTTATATAACACTTGGTCATATTTTACTTGGAATTTGATATTGAATTTTATATCTTTGAACAATTCATTTTTTGTTTAGTTCAACATTCATGTCTAATTAAATTATTTAATTAGAAAAATATTATTTGGATTGCATGCTCTGTGGGATAATTTGTTAATTAAAATTTAATGGGTAAATTGAACTAACCTCCCACGAAATTTTTGAAAATTACACTGATCTCTCCTAAAATTTATGAAATTACACTAACCTCCCTCTGCTTACCTAACAATATATAAATACCCCATTCTAATTAATTTCTTTTCTTTAAAATGATAAAGCTGCCCATTTCATGTTTTTTATTTTATTTTTTAAAATTTCAACCATTTTTTTATTTTTTAAATAAATATTGATAAAAACATTAAATTTATTTTTATATAAAATAATAATAAGTTATATATCTTAAATTTATTTTTATATAAAGTAATAAAAAAACTTTTAAAAAAAGTTAGAAATAATTTGTCAAAATACAAAAGTAGATAAATAAAAGAAACAATTTTATTATTTTGAAGAAAAAATTTGACTGGAGTGAATATCTGTATATTGTTAGGTAAAATAGGAGAATTCAGTATAATTTAAAAAATCTCAATAGAGATCAGTGTAATTGTCAAAAAATTGAAAAAAAGTTAGTATAATTTACCCAAACTTAATTTAATTAATTAAATTGAGCCCTAAAACTGCCTCAGTTTGCTTCAATTGAAAATAAAATTTTGAGGAAGAATCACTAATGCTATTGTAAAAAGAATGGTAATCAATCTTTCTCAGCTACAATCACAATGTTATTGTGTGGATTATAGATGTGAAATATTCAAATTTTGGATAATATAAAAACTAATGATAGAATTATTTATCAAGAGTGCGGAATACTTCATATTATTTTTTAATTAATTAAATTTTAAATTTAATTAATAATGAACACAAATTAAATTAGCTTGATTTATACTTAGGATAAATTAATATCGTAAAAATTCATTTTTAAGATCCCTAAGATTTTGATCTCATGCATGCACATATCAAGTCAACTATAATGATAATCAAATACATAAACAAAATTAAATAGGGCACGACGATTTTACGTGAAAAACTCTCGTAGGAAAGAAACCCGTCAGTTATAAAAATTCTACTAATCAACAAAGAACATTGCACAAGTCTACAAAAACAAATTCTCAAACAATTAACATGTCAAGCACCAGTGAATTATTTCTAGTTTGCTTGTAGAACTCTCTTCTTATTGCCGGCTTCTTTTTTATCAACCTTTCACAACCACAGTATCATCTACGATATGCAAATTCACTACTAGCAGCCTGCAACGGATATATATATATATATATATATATATATATATGGACGTGTGTGTGTGACTATACATGTACTGGTTGGACACCAAGTACATAGACTTGAACCCAAGGTACTGATCAACATTACAAAAGTACTGATTATATATATGAACAATTGAAATCAAAATATCACTTTGTGTATCTCAATACTTCAAGATATTAGAATTTTTTAAGTGCGATAGAGTAAAGCCTTGTTAATTTATAGCAAAGCATGCAAAATCCCTAAACCAAGTCATAGTAGATGTAAGTAGCCAATGAAAAGCGTACAAAACTTGACACGCATTCTAACAAACCTGGTTATTTCATTTAAATGGTTTGGTTGTTGAAAATATTTTAGAGTTCAAAACACCACCTCAGTTTGAACAAATCTTATTCGCGTTCAGGACAAAATAGTAATTATTTTTCTAGTTCGTTTACTAAAAGACCAAAACAAGTTTAGACTTGTATCAAACTAGCTCTCAAAGGTAAAATATACTAACATATAATCAAAACTAATCGTACCTATGATCATTTTAAACATTATAAAGACCAAATCTAAATTTTAAATAATTATAAGGTCAAGTGCCTAAGTGTAATACATGATATTATTACCTTGAATTGAACACTACTTTAAACTTATTTGTATTTCTGAGGTTTCTTGAATTTTCAACTTGAGACTTGTGATATTCATGTGACTCAATTCGACTTGATTACTATTAGTCTAAAAAATTATATATTTTGAAAAAAAATTGTTAATATAAATCTACATAATTTTTCTAACAATAGAGGCTACCAATATTAATTTTTCTACTTCAATATTGAGGGGAAAGTATGATATTGGATTAAGTGAGGAGAAAAAAGAAACTTTGCACTGACCCTTTCTCACAGATCAGAACTATCTTCATAGTTCTTAACTAATTTTTCTTTCTATTTAAATAACATAAAATTCATTCAAAATAAGTTTTAATTAGTAATATCAATGACCACCTGACATGACTAATTACCCTTGGATATATAGATTCCATTTTTCAAGGCAACCTTTTGTTTTGCCTTGTATATCCACTTCCCAAGCTGCTAATTATGGATCAAGCAGGCAAATCTCTTTCTTAAGCATCAGATCGATTTGTGATGCATACAATATATGGCAGCTGGAAGAACCACTTAGGGTCAAATGTGTGTTCATCAACATTCATTTTTGCAGCTCATGCTAAACAATAATGTAAAGAAAAAAAGTTACTAAATTATTCAGAAAATACTTATAGCATATGAGTCAATTCATCAAAGATTACAAAGAAAATTGATTCCCTCATAGGTAGATGGATCAAAAGTACTAGAAATAGCCAGGTTGTGACAATTTATTATCCCTCTGGGAATGGAGCAATGGCTGGTGCCGAGGAAGTAGCATCTGCTCCATTGACTGGCCGGAATTTGAGTTTTTTGATGAGCTCGTTGGCTATTAACTCGTTGGCACTATCTGATGGATGGTACTCATCCCAAAACAAATACTTGGTTCTATCCTTGCACAATGTTGACGCAGGAACGCATGTAAGAGCTGGTCGAATCCTTCCAAATGAACAACATGGTGACTCGGCGTTATCGAATCCTGCAAACATAAAATTGTACTCAACCATGGAAGAGAGAGGGACGGACACTAAATATATATGAAATCTTTCTCCATTTGTTCCACTTGTTCATTCATTGTGCAAGCCATGGTCCTGAATATATATTGCATTTGAACTATAGAGATAGATTATAGATGAAGTTCTAAATTTCAGTTAGACAACCAGAAAGAGGAGAAGAATTTTACTCACCATATTTGGATGGATTGGTAATCACATCATTGACAACATCATAGGCATCTCCGAATTCGAAGCTTGCAAAAGGAAGCTCGCTTGACAGTTGATTTACAAGCTTGCTTGTTGCTTGATTGAATCTGAGAGCCAATTTGTTTGTTTTTTCCTGGCACTGCCCTGATGTACTTAGGACCCTTTGAAGTGGAATACAACCCATGGGTCCTAGTCCGAACACCATCAGCTTCCGTGCCCCTAACTGATGCAATAGCTATAAATAAAAACTCTCTGGTTAAGTTTTTCACCCCATTATGTTCTGTTTATACAGCACTAATCAAATCATTAAGATGAATAGATGATTGAATTTATTAAAATCTGTTAACGATTTTACCGTAAGTTGCGCTTGGAGTGTTTCCATTAAGTAGTTGAGGAAGCCTTGATCAGAGTAGCTCCATGAATCACTGTAAGCTGGCATCAAGTAATTATTGATGAAATCGTTGCTTCCTAGTGCGACGACATACTGCGCTTCTTGAAAAAGTTTATCAGCTGCTTCTGGGCCGAATTTGGCTTTGATGAGTGTTTGTGTTCCTTGAAACATCTCAATTTGCTTGGAGAGACAAAATCTTTGAAGCTAGAAGAGGCTCATCATATGTATTCAGATTGTGAATTTATTATGTGCTAGATTAGTAAGGAAAAAACACAAAGAGGGTTGGAGTTCATTCTTTCAACTTACAAAGTAACGACCAGTTTCATTCAAGATTCCACCACCTCCTGAGGCATAATTAACTCCCTTTTTTCAGTATAACGTCTTCAGTCAAAGATGGGTCCAGAAATGCAGGTGGCCTTGGAAAGCCCGTTTTGTCCCCTGCAAGGCACAAGTAATTTAGTTTGCTTCTTTTTTTTTTTTGCCATCCCACGTTTGACGCGAACAATGTCTACCATGGATTTATTAAGATGACACAGAACGCTTTCAATAAAGAAGTGTCTTTTAGACTTAAGTGCCTTTTATATTAAAAAAGATCAAAGAGACAAACTCATGAGAGCTTCTCGTCGATTTGAAAGAAAGACCCGTCAGAGTTAGGATCGTGTTCACCCAGGACACCTCTAATAAGGAGGTACCTTTTGAGCTTAAGGTCAATGAGAGCTACGCGGCTGAGTTGGCAGACCTGTGAGAACCAGGGCCGTGTTTGTTCCGCACTTCTAACACACGAAATCTTGTTATATGGTTCTGAACCATTAATTTGGTCAATGATCCCGATCAATCATAAATATTTATGTCAACAAAAGTTATTTTTCCTTACTTCTTACAAATTCAACATGTTTTACACATGGTAATCCGTGATTGGCTAAGATATTTGGTTTCAGACTATACAATAAATTTTTCAAATAAGGAGGTGCTTTTTAAGTACTTTTAGGGTCTAAAGAAACGAAAAAAAATTCATTATTTTTTGTGCAGTACACCCAATCCAATAAATATTGTCATATTAGTAGAATGTGTGGATCACATTTTAATGTAACAAATATTTATTAGCTCAAATGCACAACACTCCAGATCGGTGAATAACAACTCCTAGAGACAAACCTGTGACTGTGAGTAGAAGCAAATGTACAAGGGGCTATGCCCCTCAAACTTCTCAAAATTTAATTTTTAACCTCTCTTTCATATAAATATTTTTTCAAAACTTAAGAATTTTTCCCTCATAATTTTCATATTTCTATAAGAGATCTTCTAAAATTTTAGTTTTTTAAAATTCTGCAGTGCTATACTTGGCCATTCGGCATTACCCATGAGGCCTCACTGTTGTGCTAAAAACTGAGATTGTCAGTGGGTCGACAAATCAGAGCGGACCATACTATTTTACAAGCCTCCAAATCTTACCATAATGAAAAATTTCCGAGTCTACAATAGCTAAAGAGATCAAATGAACACAAGATGGACACGAGATCTTAAAACTAGGAGTACTGTTGCATGAATAAGTACATAAATATAATGGAGTGATTATATATATAGAGTACCTATTATATCAGCAACTGTACGGCCATTAGTAAACCTCCCATTAGGCAGTCCATTGCCGAAATCAATACCATACCAGGGCAGGCTTGCCTTGGCAAGGCTCCTGGGGAGTCGGTTGTTGTTGCCAACATCAGAGAGGGAGTCCCCAAAGATGAACTGAACGATTTTGCAATGACACCCATCAATGGAAATCCCAAAGATGATCAGAACTGTCGCCAATGCCACCATTAACTTCATCCTTAACTTACCCTTTTCTTCAAACACTTCAAGCTAGCTATCTTAGTGAAAGTGCAGACTTTGGGTTGGGTTTTAAACATTTTAGGACAATACCTACAACTACAAGGAAATGCAAAGTCAGGCAAAAGTAAAATTAGCTGGGAAAGTTGGTTTGGGTAAAAAGTGGGAAATGGGGATGTTTTAGAGATAGAAGGGAAGAGGGAGTTTGATAAACTAACTGTTACTGGTTCAAACCAACTTCAACTACCTAGCTATCTTCTGTTACAACGTAACAAGTCCAATTAGTTAAAAGAATTTCCAGTGTTCCGACATGCCATCAAAGTTTGGTTTTGAGAAGAATTGGGGGTGAGTGCAGCTACCGGTTGATTACGTGCATATAGAAGCTTGGGCCATTATTTTCTTCTCACACAAGGGTTTGATTGATTTGTACGTCAAACACTCATATTTGAAGATTTTTTTCGCTTAGATTATGTGTTGTTTTGCTGTTATGCAATAACTACTGTTTAATTGAAAGTTTTGCTGTTATGCAATAACTACTGTTTAATTGAATTGATTGCTTCATTGTAATGCCTTCTAACTCTCACCAAAACAAATAAAAAAAAAGCTTTGGGTCATATTTTCATTTCACACATGAACCGATTGGTTTGTCTGGATATGATTTATATTTAAAAGGTACTTATTACTTAAAATTTGTGTTTTTTTATTACCATGTAATATTATAATTTTTATTATTTAATTTAATTAATTAATTGATTATAATAGTCCCCACCGCTTTAAAAAAAATTTGGGCCATTATTTTCTTTTAACATTAATATATGTTAATAATAAAATAAAAAGATGCAAGTTGTAATGGGCGAGGAAATCATGTCACCATTTTTAAGTTGAATCTAATGATTTTTTATTTTGAATGGAATAAAGATGAATGTTTTGTCTTAATTGCCTTATTTTATATTTCATCATCTTATAAAGAGTGGGACTCATCGGTAAATCTATCAATAATTTTCAAAAATACCTAATTGACTTGTGAAACTTAAGGTTTAATATAAGCTAATGTAGTGCCAAAATGACTTGTCTTAAGGTTTTTTTGACACTCTAAATCTAAAATTTAGAATTTGTTTAGACAAATTAGATTTTGAAAAATATAATTTGTATTTTAATTAATTACATAAAAGATCAAAAACTTAAACAAATTACAAAATAGGGTATTAAAATTCTAAAAAAGTCTAACTTAAGGTTTTTGATGGCTCAAGACTCAAAATTATTATGCATATTTCCAAATTAAATTCTGATAAAATAGTTTGAGCTAATAAAAAATATGGACACAAAATTAAAAAATTACAAAATGACACGATAAAATTTCAAGAAATCTTATACTAAGGTTTTTCTATGTTCTGAACTTAATTTGAGATCAATTTGAAAAATGGACCTTGATAAAATAATGTTTAAATTTAAAATTAAATTAAAAAGCTAATTAGACTATGCTAATGAAATTGATTGTGATCCATTAATGGCAAATATTAAAATATATAAATATGAAACTGATTACTCAAGTTCGATAATTACTATAATATGTGAATAATTTTTTATCCAATTATTTAGCTTTCAAAGGATGAAAAATATTTCTTGTCAATTAACAAATTAATTTGATTCACAAAATTTAATTAATGAACTGATTCATTCAAGTTTTACTCATGGATTAACACTCAAGGAAGAGACACCTTTTTAGGAGAGAAAATGTAGAATTAACCCATATTAATTATCTCAACCATCATATAATAAATCACATATATATATATAGATATACATGTTTCCTTTCAGGGCCACCAACTACCTATGGCAGGAGACGAGCGCGAAACATTTGTCAAAATCAAATCGTAACCGTTAAAATAGTCTAAAAGACTAACGGCCAAGATCTGCTGGATAACAATCAGCACAATATTGGAACATTCGTCGAGAAGAAGTTGATACGTATACTTTCTACGTACCAATAGATTTCTTCGAGGCCAAACGGCGGAGAAATCGAAAGAAAATCAAACCGAAAGAGGAGATTGAGTGCCTTTTAAATCTTCAGCCACACTATTCACCTGAAAATTTTCCCTTAGGTAATCTTTTGTTTCTTCTCTTTTCTTTTCTGCCAATCACTCGATTTGTTTCTTTATATGCTTGAAATTGAGACCAGAAAATTCTCAAAGGTAACTGTTCTTATACAACTTTCGTAGATTTGTAACTTTCGGTTCTTGAAATTTATATGAAAATGTGTTTGAGGTAACGAGAATTGTAGATTTGTGGATATGTATATATTTGAAAATGGTTTCAATTTTTTATTTATATGTTACTCGTTTTCAGTTTCAGATTCGTGAGCTAATTATGTGATTCATATCTCTGATGGTATATGGTTCTGATGATTATTGCGTATAACTTTCTAGTGATCTATTAATCGTGTCTCCACTTGATACACTTGTATATATAACTCAGAGATGCAAGTGGTAGATTTTTCTGCATGCTGTGTTGAATCTTGAAACCCTTGATTTAGGATTTTTCTGATATCTTTGTTACATGGTCAAATTCGAAATTTTACCTGCTTCTTGTAGTAGCAGGAAATAGATTTTTTAGTCTTCCAAACAAATAGGACGTTCACATTTCCTAAATTATCCCTTTCCGGCTTTTCCAATTTGTTTACACATACTTCAACCAGATCTCAAGCATCAGTCATTTAAATTTAGAAATTTCTAATCACAGCCGTTGGAAATCAGTCATTTAAATTATGATGTTTTAGGATCTGATTTTCTGTATTTCTCTCAGAATGTATACTGTCATTCGTGTGCATCTATGGGCAAAACTATCAGTTTTCTGAATTACCTTCTGATTTCTAAATTCTTTTTCCTTAATTAATTTGATTTGAAAATTTGTGATCCAAGATTCAAAAGAAAAAGAAAAATAGAATAAAAATGTGCTTGAATGTAGCAGATTTGTATTTTTTTATTCAATCTGGTAATTGTCTTCATTTAATCCTGTTATATATGTTTGTTTGTTGTTTATAACATTTCCATGTTTGTAGTTCAGATTTGTGATTTTGCAGTTGCTCAAACTAATTGTCTGAGATTCATCATTTTGGGTGACTGATGTGATAATATTCTGCCCGGCCTTAAATAGTTGGGAATTGGGATGAAGGCTCAGTTGGGTTGAGTTGATTTTTTTTTTTGGTGGTAGGTAATAAGTATTTCGTTAAAAAGTGCCCAAGGGACAAACGCATATACAAAAGTAGATCCACAAAAATTAGAGCTTCGTGTTTTTCAAAAAAATCTACATAATTATATGAATTCAAGAGGTATGCTTTTATAACTCAAAAGTATAAAAACCTTCTAAAATTTGTCTTTGAATCTACATATCTCCATTGTCTTCCCTTCGAAAAGAAGTTGGTTCCTTTTCCTCCAAATACACCAAAACAAACAACTAGGCACTATTCTCTATACCGTCCTCCTTTCCCCCTTTTCTCCACCCCATTCCAACTTTTCAAAAAATCCAAAATTGAAAAATGCATAACCCAAAATCCAAACAAAGAGAACAAGAATCCCCAAACTTCTCTCACAAAGGGACTATGAAGGAAGATGTGATTTATGGACTCTTGCAAGATGGAATCTCTTTTTTTTGAAGATTATCGATAGTTAGAAACACCACCCACCAAACAAAAAATGCAGCCTTCAACAAAGCTTTGGTTCGAAGCCACCCTCCACCGAAAGTACCTGTCTCCCTTCCTAGCTAAATCCTTATAATAGGATTTAACTGTGAACTTTTTACTACTATCTTTCCTTCGAATAATTGCATCCAAATCAACCCAATTAAGCATGGATTGTTGAAGGATATCCAAGAGACTTGTCACTTCCTCCATTTCCTAGTCTTGAAAATTTTCTTCTGAAATTGAGGACCCCAAACCAACCTATCTGTTGAGGAGGACAAATCTGTTATCCTACTATCTAGAATCATAGCTAGTTGATATAAACTACAAGGTTTTTCCTTCAAGGCCACGTCACCACGCAACACATCGGCCCTGCTCCATGAGCAATGACAAACCCAACCCTTTCCCAAAAATCATCCTCTCCCCTTTTAATGGGTTTCCAAATGCTCACCCCTAACTACCCCTCCATTTCATTCGAAATCTACCCATCTAAATCACAACCATATTTAACCTCAATCACCTTCCTTCACAACATTCCTTGCTCCACCACAAATCTCCAAAGCCATTTGGCTGTGTCGAACACTTTCAACTCCTTGATTCCCAAACCCTCCCCCTTCAATGAAGTTTTAATTTTATCCCAACTCAGCAGGTGCATCTTCCTTTCCCCATCCTTCCCTTTCCATAAGAAATCTCTTTGAATTTTATCTAACTTTTTATTCACTAAAGTTGGCATAGGAAACAAGAACATTAAAGGAAGTTGAGAGAGTTGCCAAAGTACTCTTGATCAATGTTAGCTTGCCTCCTTTCGACAGGAACCCAATCTCTGTCACCCATATTGACACGGTGCTTACTAATTCTTTGTTGTGGTTTGGAGTCATTGGCCTCACTATTTCCTCCCTATGAAGCACGGATACTCTATTTTGATTCACGTGTCTATGTCGAACACCGACACTCTCGAACGGACACGTATCGGACACCGATACTCTCGAACACTTCCTGAACAATTGTCATACAAGTGAAAAACGAATTTCCAATTTTTATTTTTTTTTGAATTTTGGACACATTATGGACACGCTTTCTATGTGTGTATATATATGTTCTATGTAATAATTGGTAAATTTGTTTTGGAACTTGAATTATGGATGTTGATGGTTAAATAAATTTCTTAAATTTTTATTTAATAACTTTGTTATTTTAATGTTTTTGTGATTAGTGTGTTTTTATGTCAATTTTAAGTGAAACAACGTTAGGTTTTTACTATATGATCATATAAAAAATATAAAAAGTTATATATATTCAACATGTTCGTGTCTTACTTTTTCGAGAAATTGCGTGTCTGCATATCCGTGTGTCGTGTCCGTATCCGTGTTTCTTAGTTTCTTCCTTTGTCGTGTTCTCAATTTCTTTCACTGCTCTGTACATCTCTCTCTGCGAATTGCTGATTTCTGTTCTCCCATCTTCCTCTGCTTCTATTTCTGACTCCATGGTACCTACCTCAGAGTCCATACCTTCTTCATCAGTCATTGCATAAAACTAATCCCCTAGTGATACGGAACTGTCGAACCTGTTTTGGTCTCTGCTCACTACGCTTTGTTCCCCTTTCTCTATGCATCTTGCGTGTACCCTTCTTCGATTGCTTTCCTCCTTGGTACTCGGAGCATCTTCACCTTTTTTCCTTCATCCTCTGCCCATCGCTTGCCTTCCTGCACTGCTCTCTCAACTTTGAAGAGTGCCCTGTATTTGAGCATCAATCTTTGTTAAGCTTAGCCAGATGGGCTTCTTCAGTTTGGTCCAGAGGGATCACTACCTGGGTTATCAAATGGGCCTAGGCCCTGTTCTTCACAAAGCCCGTCTTGCTGCTGCCCTTTAGGCCCACCCCTTCCAAGATACTGGGTTTTGTCTTCTTCTATGTAAACACCTTGTCAAGCTTGCTCTACCCATGCTCCAGCCCGGCTCTGTCCAACTGACCTACTCGACCCAAGCCTCCTTCTCTGTCCAACCCGTATCCACCAACCCTGATTGTTTTGCTTGGCCTGCCATTTCTTTTAGGCTTGGGTTGGCCTAGTGAGCCCATACGAAGGCCCACCTTGGTCCATTCAAAATTCAAATATCTATCACTATTCCTTTTTTCCACTCGTCCTTCCCCTATACATCTTATATCTGCACAGGGATTCCTTTCCCCCCCTCATGCCCTTGTGGCGCATGTCCCCATCTCGTATGAGCTCTATTGTCTTCTCCAACATGGTTAAATGCTGGGTTTTCCTTTTGTAACTTTCTCTGCGACTGAGAATTACGGCTTCTTCTTGGCCCAACCTTGGATTTTGTAGCACCATGAACCCACCACAACTCTGATTTGAGTTTTCTTCCTTATCTCCTCATCCACCCTTTGAAATCCTCCATGCCTGTCTGCTACAGCTGTAAATAATCTCCCAGACTCTAGAGAAAGACGGGCAATCCCATTATATGAACCCACACGTCCTTCGGTTCCAGCCTAAGAAGCACGGATACGGACACGGGATACAAATACGATACGACACGGACACGCGGACACGTTATTTTTCAAAAAAGTAGGACACGGACATGTTAGGGACACGTTGAATATATATAATTTTTTTATATTTTTTATATGACTATATAACAAAAACCTAATGTTATTTCAATTAAACTTAGCATAAAAACACATAAATTTAAAAAATATTATTAAGATATTAAAATAAAAAAATCATTAAATAAAAAAATTAAAGAACTTCTTTATTTAATTATTAACATTCATGATTCGAGTGTCCGAACAGGTGTCCGGGAAGTGTCCGAGAGTGTCGGTGTCCGACACAGACACGTGAGCCAAAATAGAGTGTCCGTGCTTCTTAGGTTCCAGCCCTTTCCTGCTATAACATCCAGCAGCAATCAAGGGGTATAGGTTGTGTCACGACCCAAAACCCACCCTATGCGAATTAGGGATCCATGACCCGGGTCTACGGCCCGTGGGCCGTTCCCCGTCCCAAAAGGATCTAAAATGCTGGGTAAGGTTTTAACAAAAGCATTTCTTAATCATCAAAATATCTGGTAGCACAGTAAGTTCACCATTTGATGCATGTCCAAAAATTATAAGTGTTAAATACAGATCCTTCAAAAACAAAACCAACAAACAGGACCGTGGTGACATGGGAGTATTAAGACCTGACAATTTTCAACTTAATATAAAACTCGCCAAAACAGCTACCAGTAACTAGCAGCGTCTAAATCCCTGGAGCGCCTGAGGGTTCCCCAAATTCTTGTTGTCCTGAAAAATTTAAGGGAGAAGGGGTGAGCTAATAGCCCAATAAGTAATTTCCTGGCTTTAATGTGGGTTCGGGTTTGTCCAATGAAATGATAGAACGAAGAATAACAGATAGCCAATATGAGCAATAATGAAGGCGTAGCCAGTCACCAAAAATGTGCAAGGTATCGACCCGAGGGTCCAAAAGGCATATCCCACAATATAACACAAGAGTCAATAACAAAGCCAAATGAAATTGGGATCTGGCCTATCGTGATGGATTGCTGCCACAACAATACGTTAGCCAATCAAAGATATACCATGCTTGCAACAATATGATCATTTCACAGGGTATAAAAAAATATGATCATACTATGGAAACAATAATAAGTCAACATCGAGTTCAAATAACCCAGATATACGTGAATTACCCGGGGCCCGGCATACCCCACTAAAACGCATGCTCAGATCCGCCACAGTTCCTCGGGCTCTCTGAAAAGCGTTAGAGCTCTTTTCAATATAGGTCCCGTAGGACACAACAGACCCTTATGGGTCTTTTCCCCCACGTAATCTGTGAATGGATGGGTCATTGTGACTGAGCACAACCCCGAGTACACACCAAATATCATGACTGACAAAATCCCATACAAGATGTACAATCGTACCAACATTTGATATCACAAACAACAAAACACGAAGTGTATGGAATCAGTAGAATGTATCTCAAAACTGGTCATGGTATGATAGTGTAATAATATTCAAATATCAATGATCAATCTCAACGTGAGGTGAGCAAGCAAGTCAAATCCAAAATCAGGTAAACTGATATCTACAAGTCAATTGGCTCAATCAAGTGCATCAGGTAGTAACGGAGTACAAATTGGCAGCATATGAACAATAACGTGACTGGCTGGGAATAACCCATATTAAAGCGTCAGAATTACTTACCTCAAAATGACTCTCAGTAATTCAACTAATCAAAGTCTCCTTCCCCTTTTCTTTTGACGTGCCTGTCAATTGAAAATAACTCAGTCTATAACTGAAATCGGACCATACTCGATATTCAAATTTGTTAATCTTGGCTATCGGTATCTCGATTACGAATCTAGATGTCGTCATTGTATCCGGAATGTTAAATAAAATAAGTTTAGGCTTTTACGGATCTTAAATCGGATTCCTGAATTGAAAAGGGCAAAACTGTCCTTTGGCATGTTACGGTCACTTTCTCCCCGGGACCTCTTTTCATAATTTCAACCTCACCGTTGAATTCAGTGGGTCCGAGATAGTTAAAATACTTATATGACTTAACTTATTTGGACACAGGGGTATTTTCGTCATTTTACGGGCCTTTATTTTTTTCGGGGCCTCATCTCACGTTGTAGACCTCACCATTGGACTCAGTAGGTCCAAGATAGTAGGAATTTATATATGACTTGTCTAATTTGGACACCGGGGTATTTCGGTCATTCTAGTATTTATGTCTTATATCCCGGGGTCTCGTCTCGTGAAATGGACCTCACTATTGAGTCCGGAAGGTCCGAGATAATAAGTTTTGACTATTCATTTGCCTTGTTTGGACTTCGTTTGACTTATTTGTGACTCAGGGGTAAAATGGTAATTCTACCTATTTAATAAATTATTTAAATAATTTATTTTATTATTTTATTATTTTTCCAGGGGTGTTTTTGAAATAATTCTCCAAAGTCTGGGTCAGATTTGGAATAGGGTGAATAGTTGGGGTCAAACCACAATTATCATAAGTTTCGGTTTATTTATTTTTAATTAAAACATTGGACCAAAGGGTTCACCTAATGAAACCCTAGACCGGTCCCAGACCACACCGAACCATCCGGTTCAGTCTTCTCCAGAGAACCGGTTTAATGGGTCATGCTGACGTCATGATGACGTCAGCCCTAATTTAATATTTTTAAAATTCTTTAATGAAACGGCGTAGTTTCATTGCCCCGTTGGATCCGGTCGGGTCCCGACCCGACCCAGACCCGGATCCGGTCCCGTCTTGACCCGACATGCCCCCCGTTTTTCCGGTGGTCTTCTCCGGTCACCCCTGTCAATTCCGGTCACCGGAATCTCGGTCAACCCACCATTTTACATCATTTTGAAGCCCAAAATTTACGGTTTTTGTGCCAAAACACTTCTAGAATCTAAAGCATCATTTTTAGACTGTTTTTAGTTGGATTGGCCACGGTTTTCCGACACCCATAGCCGGTTTTCCGGCCACCATGCCCATTTTCCGGCCGAACCCATTTTTTTGATTTTCATGCATTTTCTTCTTCTGGTTTCACTCCAAATTTTCTCAAACCTTCATTATAGATCATATAGAACATTTTCAGATCATTTAAATGAAAGAATACACATGAAATGATAGTTTCAAGTCTTTAGGCCGTGACCTGCAACTGAGGGTTTCTCCCTCCTCTCTTAACCATTTGCTTTGATTTTTGTGGCCTTGGAAACCTCATGCTATGTCCTCTAAGACCCTAAGCTCAGAATTAAACAAATCATGCTTTAAATTTACGAAACAGAAGTGAGAACCCTTACCTAAATTTCTGGTTTCTTGGTGTTGGTTGCCTCTCCTCTTCACTTCTGATCCTCTCTTCTCCTCCTCAAAAGCTCCTCATTTCTCCTTCACTCTTCCAGAATGTAGAGAGAGAGAGATGTTTGTATATGTGTTATATCTATACATGTGAGGTACACTTGGGAATGGTCCCTTGCTTCTTTATCACTCAAACAAGCATGCTTAGCCATGCCTCTACCCCTGATTTTCTGATTTCCACCATGCTCCTACTAGTCTAGGTTAGATAGCCTTTTTATTTTTATATTACATATATATATATATATATTCACATATATATATATTTTTCTCCTTTGTTACTTTTTATATATATATATATATATGTATATATATATATATCCATACATGTGTGCATGTATGCATGCATGCATGCATACTTGCACGTATTACGATGTTGGGTCTTATTTAATCAATAGGTCATTTTATAACTGATAAAGTGTTACCCGACCCGGCTTGTCTCGATACTCGTGCCAGTTCGGGTCGGGGTATTACAGGTTGTCCTTCAAACAGCCGATTTTTCTCTCTCCATATTTGCATTGCCTCTTCGATGGATGGGAACTCGAAGAGAAGCAACTCATCATGAAGATCTGTGACCTTCTCCCCAGTTGAATCTGTAGTTTTTGCTTGACTGGCACGCACCTCTTCGGATACTCTAGTCCATGATTACCATAATTCGCTCCTCCTCTAGAGAATTGTAAATTGGGATCACACGATCCAAAACTTGGATCATTAGCGATTTGGAACGTAAAATTTAGCGTTCCAATCTAAAATATCAAAAGTCTCAAAAATATCATACAAAATACACACACATCATTGGAATTTTATTTTATAATAGCTTGGATTCATTAAAATCTTTTTGGTGTCTATATATACATACTAATATTATTACAAATACAATCAAAAAGCATATCACGTTTCAAATAAACGTATTTCGTTCCAACAAAGCGATCCAAAGAAGCCTACTCCTAACGTACCTTGTTCTATAACAAATGACGATCTATAATCCCGTTCCCGTTTTTGTTCCCCGTATCATAACGATCCACATTCCAGGTAACATTGCTCTAATCTTTCCTTTAATGAATCAAACTCAATCATCACATCCCTCCATCATCTTTTACATCCTCATCGATCTCCAGGGTGTTCTATGGCCATATCACCTCCTGCGCCAACTCCGTAAAATATCTTTTGAGTCTCATTTTCCCCTCCCTCCCCTTCCCCTCCCCTCTTGATCATTGAGGCTAAATCTCTGAACACCCTTGTTGCTCACTTCCAACCGCCACCTCGATCGAATTGTAGAACATAGATGCTAAATCACACCTTGCCATTTGATTCATCAACATTCATATAAGCAGCTTCCTCATTTGATCACCTCATAAACCTTAAGTTTCTTTCTCGTCCATGTAGAACTCTCTCCGAGCCCCTTCCATCTAATGCCCCTCCATCTCTTCCAGTTGGTCACATAATCATTGGAATCCATCTGGTTCTACTCATTGTCACCACACTTCTGCCTCTTTCTGTGATCTGGTATAACTCCCAATCCCTACAACAATCCCTTCAACCTCAAAAGTTTTCACCTCCCATTGAGCAAGTCATGTCACTACCATTCTCATCATCTCCTCTTACCTATTGCAAAATTACAAAGTTGATAATCTTTACATTCTGATTTTTCAATAATTATTTTTGTTTCAAAGGTGTATGTTCTAGATTCCAATTATCCACATGGTAGTTTGTATTTATTGCCCCCCCCCCCCCCCCTTTTTTTTCTTTTTTCTTTTATGTTTCCGTTTCATTTTTCTGTTCTTGTAATGTCTAAGCTGCGATGATAAGTTGAATTTTGGTGTTTATCCATACTGGTCCATAGTTTTTTGTGCTTCCTACTTATGTTGTAGTCAACAAGAAGATTTTCACCCTATTTTAACCCAAAACACTTTGATTTATATGCGTCACCAAGTCTTTTCTAAGCTAACTGATTCTCATATAATTGATTCGCACCTCCCACTTTGGTTTGATTTGTAATTATATTTTTATTGTTACAATATTTGTGGTCTGGCGCTGTTGTTCCATTTTGCCCCTTCATTTGGGAGTCAAAACTCTCCGGCTTTTAAGACAAGGAGCATATGTCTGATTCCATACATTTTGACTAAGTTTTTAATTTTTTGTAAAAAAAAAGGCCTACTGAATGCCTTCTTTAGCATAATTTATCTATTTTATTTTTTGAAACCCAAGTTTTGGGATTGTACCTCCTGCTGTTTTTTTTTTTTTGATAAGTAAAGATGTATATATATTGAAGATGTGCCCAAGAAAGGCAACAAGGGAAAAGCCCCCAAAAACTTTACAAAGGTCTTAACGACCCCAAGAAATCAACAAAAGAAGAGACATTGACAGGGGATGCCTCTTGAACCCAAAAAAATAATAAGCGCAGAAAAGAGTCTTTGAATATGGGAGTGGGAAGCTCCACTTCTTCGAAGACGCGCTTGTTTCTTTCAATCCAAATACACCAAAGTAAGCAAACGGGGGCCAGGTGCCAAGGACTTTTAATCTCTTCGGAGAGGTTGCACCCTGTCCAAGCCAATAGAAGATCCTTGACGGTACCAGACATGACCCAGGAAACACCAAAAAGGGCAAAAATCATGTTCCAACAATTCAAGAAAAAGGGCAATGGATAAGAACGTGATCCACCGTTTCCTCTTGCTGCTTGCAAAGGTAGCATCTACTAGCCAAAATGAAGCCTCGTTTCTTCAAGTTGTCCGTTGTTAAGATGGCTTTCCATGAGGCTTCCCAAGCTAAGAAAGAAGCCTTAGGGGGGGCTTTTGAGAACCATATGAGCTTCCAAGGGAAGAGAAGGCTATCTGATGTGAACAGACTATTGTAGAAGGAGTGAACTGAGAAAAACTTCTTATTTGGAAGCCACACTCGCATGTCCTCCCTCCCTTCCCTAGCTCGGCAAGTGCAAATGTGACCAAGAAAGGAGCCCACTTCATCTAACTCCCAATCATAAAAGTTTCGCCTTGAGTGGTATCTCCTGCCACTCCAAAAGGGGGAGGTGCAGGTTTCAAGTCCTAATTGGGACATGGGTGTGCGTATTACATTGTAATGTTGTCTTTGCCAACCTAGTTATCAAGAATATATATAATATAGGTTTGTGTGTGTATTTTCTTTGCAGCCCTTTTGATACCTACCCCATTTAAGAGTGCTCATGTCATATGGGAACTCATGGCTTTGATAGAATCTTAATGGTTCCAAAGTCCATACCATGTGCAGCTGAGATTAGATGCTTGGCAGACTTGGGTCATTTGCTTAATAGTTATTACATGCACTAGTTCAATGTTTTGTCTGATTCTGATGACCGCAACCATGGGTTGCTTCTGTATGAGGTTGTCACTGAGCATTCCTAGTCACACGGGAAGAGAGGTCAAATGGCAAGGCAAGGCCATACGCCCGTTTGGCTCCTCGCGGAGTATAGCTCACATCCAAACATCTGATTGGGGAACGGGGCAACGCCCATGAAGCTCCGGCGGAAAGGGAAGGCCTGCCAGGCCGTATGCCCATGGGTGCAGGATTCTTCGAAAAAGCGCGGGCTGACTCGGAGACCTGGGACCTTGGCTTAGCAACGAATGAAGGGAAGCTCAAAGAGCGTTTTTTGAAATTCACATTCAGATCTATTGAATTTATTGTTTTGCTTATTCAAATTCAGATCTATAAAGTTTGAGCTTAAAATAAAACCTGCTGCTCAGTTGTGCACCTGTTTGCATATTGTGCTTGTGTATAAAGACATCAATCTTCCAACAGACTTAAAAATATAAACTATTCTTAAATATATCTTGAAGATAAACCATGTCATAGCATATTTAACTATGATGTCTGGTCATGTAGTCTATAAATAAGGCCTTGATATCCCTCTTGTTTCACAGAGTTCGAGATGGCAGCAACATCAGCAACTACCTTTTCAGCTGGATCAACTGTGTCCTTTGGCAACAAAGTGAGCCCACTTTCACAATCAAAGGCCTTTGGAGTGAGATTCGACTCCGAGAACTATCTAAAGAGTTTCAGTGGCCTCAAGGCAGCAACATCTGTAAGGTATGAATCAGAATCTTCCTTCTTGGGTGAGGAAAGTAGTGCTGCTCTTCGAGACTCTTTTGTACCAAAAGCTGAAAAACAAAAGCAAAGATCTTGGAATTACCTTCAGCCTCAGGCATCTTACAAGGTGGCCATTCTTGGAGCTTCTGGGGGGATCGGTCAGCCACTGGCACTTCTGGTCAAGATGTCCCCATTAGTTTCAGCACTGCACCTTTATGATATAGCTAATGTCAAGGGGGTTGCCGCTGATCTCAGTCACTGCAATACTCCCTCTCAAGTTTTGGACTTCACAGGAGCTTCTGAGCTGGGCAATGCCTTGAAGGGTGTTGATGTGGTTGTCATACCTGCTGGAGTTCCAAGGAAGCCGGGTATGACCCGTGATGACCTCTTCAACATCAATGCTGGCATTGTGAAATCCTTGATTGAGGCTGTTGCAGACAATTGCCCTGATGCCTTCATCCACATTATAAGCAATCCAGTTAACTCTACAGTGCCGATTGCAGCAGAAGTTCTAAAGCAGAAGGGTGTTTATGATCCAAAGAAACTCTTTGGTGTCACTACTCTTGATGTTGTGAGGGCAAACACATTTGTTGCACAGAAGAAGAACCTGAAGCTCATTGACGTTGATGTCCCAGTTGTGGGTGGACATGCTGGCATAACTATTCTACCCCTGCTATCAAAGACAAAACCCTCTCTTAGTTTCACCGATGAAGAAGTACAAGAGCTGACTGTGAGGATCCAAAATGCCGGGACAGAAGTTGTGGAAGCGAAGGCCGGTGCAGGGTCTGCTACACTGTCAATGGCATATGCGGCTGCAAGATTTGTTGAGTCTTCTCTCCGTGCTCTTGATGGAGATGGTGATGTATATGAGTGCACTTACATCCAGTCAGAGCTGACTGAGCTTCCATTCTTTGCATCAAGGGTTAAGCTTGGGAGGAAAGGGGTTGAGGCCGTGATTTCATCAGACCTCCAAGGATTGACCGAGTACGAGGAAAAGGCTCTGGAAGCCCTCAAGCCAGAACTGAAGGCCAGCATTGAGAAAGGGGTGGGATTTTCACGGAAGCAAACAGTGACTGCATAGAGTTGGCTAGCTGAAGCCACCGTTTGAGAAACAGGAATTATATTGCGGACATAGTGTTGCAGATTCATAAATGCACCAGCATTTCAGTTTTGTAGGCTAAAAGTTTTGCATGTCCTGATTCTGTTATGTTGACAGGATTTTGGTATTATAGAGAAATGGAAGAGGGGGTAATACTGATGTTGTAGAATTTCTACTCATTCCCAAGTATATGTAGTATTGTTTGAAAAATAACATTGCTGGTGGACTGTAGCACTTTTAATTGACAAATGTTTATGGGATGGAATGTAGTGTAATGATCTCTGTGTCTTTCATGCGCGTGCTACATTGCTAGAGTTCAAGCTGGCTCGGCAGTAAAAGAGTGCCACTTTCTAGACTGACATTTCATTTTAAGAAATTTTCACCATCTTTAAATTCAAGACTATGGAACTATTCTTCCTACTCAGTGTTGTGGAATTACATTCTTTTGAAGCTTACTGGAAGAACCACTTCAGGAAACATTATTGTGACACAGGAAATATTACCTTCTATCAGGAACAAAAGGGGTAAGAATAACAGTTTGATAGGCAAAATTGATCTTGAAAAAGCTTATTATGATCACATTAATTTGAAGTCCTACTGGACTTAAATTTTCCTGCCTCTTGGATTGCATTAATTCTTAATTGCATTGGGGCACATGCAAGACCTCGATCCTTATAAATGGAGAGCCCTTCTCCCCAAAGAGGGTTAAGTCAGGGGGACCCTTTATGGAATCTCATATAGGAGAAAGTGGAAAGCAAGCAATGGCAAGGTATTAGACAACCCAAAGCCCCGAGATTTCCCACTTATTCTTTGCACACGATGTAATTCTCTTTGCTAAGGCTACGAAGAAAAACTGTTAAAAACTATATAGCAAGCACGCTGAACCTCTTTTGCAATGCTTCCGGACAAAAAGTTAACAAATAAATCAAAGCTATTGATTTCAAGTAATTGTCCCCGTAGCATTGCAAAAGAGTGGAGCAACATATGTAAAATTCCCCTGACGGATGACCTAGGAAAATTCGTGGGTATCCCTTTACTCCAAAAAAGGACTTCCAGTAACCACTTTAATTATGTGTTGGAAAGAATGGAAGTCCAAATTACTTTCAATGGCCGGGAGGATCACCCTGATTTAAGGCAGTCACCTCGGCCATACTGGAATACATCATGCAAACCACATACTTGCCCAAGAAAATTGACCATCAGAACCGAAACTTTTTGTGAGAGGATAGTGATGACAAGAAAAAAGTTCATCTCTTGAATTGGGATACAATCTACTCTGAAAAGGAAGGGCTTCAGACAACAACCTGGCATTCCTAACAAAGTTGGGTTGGCAATTAGCACATCCTAAAGATAAGTTGTGGACTAAGTTGATGATCGCGAAATACGGCCACATTTAAGTTAAACCCCACCCTTCCCCGGGGAGAACGAAGAACTGCTCTAATTCTTGGAAAGGCATTCAGAATGTGGTCCCAGTAATTCATAAAGGCTCTCAATAAAGGATAGGAGACAGCACTCGGGTGAAGCTTTAGGAGGATAGATGGGCGGGTCTGGTTCTTCTACGACAGCTCCTTCAGAATCCCCTCACTCCCAACGGTGAGAATATCATTGGTACTAATAGTCAATGAGAATGAGAGATCAACATGATCTCAACAATAATACCAGATGAGGTCAAACGGATTACCAAGTTGTCCCAATTCCAATGGAAACGAAACTTGATAGACTCAATAATCTAGAACACTAATTATGGATCCTTCTCAACAAAAGAGGCTTACAAAGTCATTTCTAGTTGGCAGCATAATCAAGAAAAGCAGGTCATCAGTAAGGAAAATTGGGCTAGCCTATGGAAATTGAAATGCCCTCAAAGAATCAAATCCTTCTTGTGGATGGTCATGCATGAACGCTTATTAACAAACACCTGAATAACACGAAGGGGCATGACAAATGATTTAAACTGTCCACTTTGGAATACCACAGCTGAAACCACAATTCATTGTCTCAGGGATTGCCATGTGGCTCAGCAGATCTGGAGCGCCATATTAACCCCAAATGACCTCGACGAGAGACAGAAACCCTTTTCCCAGTGGTTGATCTCTAATCTGTTCAGCCAGAATAGGAAGAGGAGAGTCACTAATCTTCAGCCTATGATATTCTTAGCGGCAACTTGGGAGATCTGGAAGGCCCAGAATAGATGGGTGTTTAAGGAGCCTTGTACTAGTTCTTTTTTTTTGGCAAAATGCAATCTACTAATAAATTTCTTTTTCGCTTTTACAGGTGGCGAAGTGCAGACCGTTCTAACTGCCCCAACGTTGGTGCATTGGAGCTTCCCAACTACAGGATGCTACAAACTTAACACTGATGGCAGTACAAAGGGTAATTCGGGCGCCCCTGATGACGTGGGCAACTAGATCGTGGGGGAACTGTGGTTTTATTGGAACTATTACGAGCCCTATAGTTAAGCTTTGAAGCCTTAGGGAAGGTCTGAAACTTCTTGCCCAAAGGAGAGTTTCTAAAGTTATCATAGAATCTGATTGTAGTAATGCAGTCGGTGCATTGAGGAAAGAAGAGAGATATGATCTCTGTGAAGCCCTTGCGGAGGACAGCAAACGTTATGCTCATTGCTTCCAGGTCAGCTGAGTTTATCCACACCCTGAGGAAGGGTAACAGATGTCCTGATTTCATGGCAAACCGGGGACAAAAAGAGGGACAGAACTTGGCCGTGTGGGATAGACCTCCCCAAGAGATTATAGGATTTTTGAAGGCATACGTAATGTTTGTGGCTTTGAGAGGGGCTCTTTGGCCTCCCTCTTTCTTTTCTTTTCTTTTTTTTCTGTCTTTTCTTTCTTATGTACCCAAAAAAACAAAAAGGTTTCATTTTGGGAGGTCTGATTCAACCACGTAATTTCTTATTTATTTCTCAAAATTTATATTGTTTAAGAAAGACACTCACTTGAAAATATATTAAGATTTTGTATTTTAAATTGAAGACATTTTTTAAATTAAGAAAGACACGTCACTTGAAAATATATTAAGATTGTGTATTTTAAATTGAAGACATTTTTTAAAAAAATTGTCTTTACTAGAGGCACTTGAAAAAATGTCTTTACTTAGAGGCATTCTTTGAAAAGATGCCTCTAAAAAAAAGAAAATTGACTAATTTAAAACATGTCATTTCAGGCATGAAATTGGAATTGGGTATAGAGAAAGAAAAGAAAAAAAAGAAGGTGGATAGGACAAAGAGATAAGAGAGAGAGAGAGAGAACGAGGTTTAATGTAACCACCAAAAAGTAATGTTACATAAAAACATAAATTCAAAACATGAGACTCCTATATGTTCTATAAAAGACAAACTCAGTATACAAAACTCTTATTATTACGAAGTTTGAGGAGTGTTAGATATATATAGTCTTATCTTTTCGAGTGGATAAGCTGTTTTCGTAACTTGAACCCATAATTTTTAGATTACACTGGATCAATCTTACCCTTGTGCTAAAGCTCACCCTTAACAAATAATGTTACATATTTTAAATTTTTATCCTTAATGTAAAGTAGTATCATGTGTTGTCTTTAGAAATCACATGATATAGAACCAAAAGCAACACAAAATCCATATCATATAAGACACAAAAGTACCACATAATGTTATTTCACATTGAGAATATAAATAAGGATAAAGATTAAGAATATCTTATTTTCCTAAAAATAAATATTGAATGGAAGAGTCTTTTCTCATGAATTACATTAATATTTTATTTTTTAGGACATTATTGACATTTTACAAAGTCAATGTAGTCTTATGTCAATAGAATAAAGATTTAAGTCCATGTGTCATAATACAAAACCTCGAAGAGGAAAGTAAATTTAACATCACCCTAACTTTGTACTAGTTTAAGGCAATAGTTTTAATGACAAAACACTAAAGTCAAACCACGACACATGATCCTAATTGATCCATTCACTTGAACAGCCCTCTTGATTATCAATGGTGAATTGAAATGTTGAATATGTGATTATGAGTTATTTAACTAGTGTATCTGCTTAAATTTAATCATGTATGGAAGTGCACTTACTAATCCTTTTATAGGGATTCACCAAAATAAAGAAGGATTAGTCTTGCTAATCGAAGCAATATGACCGGTTAACAGTGGTCTAGTATGTAACTTAAAATGTTATAAGAAAAACCTATTTCAGCTAATTAGAAATACAAGTTCAGCTGAACGGATCATAAAAACAAAAAAATGTCAATACCTGATTCAAGACTGGTTAACTGAAATTTCTATGTTCAACTCACCGGAATAGAGCTTAAAGGAGATGTTAAAAGCATGATGATGTCCGGCTAGTCGGAACAAGACAAACCGGCTGACCATACAAGATACTCATGAGAGTCAAACATATAAACTTAAAATATCAACCGGCTCCCTGGAAATGCACAACCATTTGATCGAACATATAGTCAAACTTGTCATTTGGAGAATTTGATTAGCCATTAGACATAATTTTTCTATGCATTTGGAATCTATTTTGGGTAATATTTATATAAGGGACTATATTGTACATTTGAAAGGATACTTAGAGCTTAACCTTTTGAGTCCAAACCACGGTCTACACTCTCTCAAGCCTAATCTTTTAATCAATCAAGGAGCCAAGATTTGATTGTAGATTCAAAAACCTCATTATAATGAGGAGAATGAGAGTCATTTTTATCTTTTTATCTATATTCTCTCTATTGTATTTGAGTTTTCATTGTATTATTCTACCACATTGTAGAGTGGTTTTTGTTCTTGTATTTGTAAACATGTGTATTGTTGTATTAGAAATCGGCTCAGTATCAATTGAAAGAGCAAAAATTTATTTTGAGAACGTAAAGTTTGTAAAAGATGATCTAGCACTAGCACTGTATGTTTTTACACTAAGTAATATTTTGTGGCACATATATAACACAATTACTTATATGGGTGTGAAGCTTATGTGAATGTGATGAATGGAACCCTACACCCACGTGAATACTTGTGCTATATGTGACACAAAATGTGCCATAAAACATCACTTTTTCACAGTAGAGTGGAGATTTTAGTAAAATAGGTTGGCCTTTTCAATACTAAAATAATATTCACAAATCATTTTATGTTTTCACCCTGGAGTGGAAATTATAAATTTACAAAACTAACCCCTTTTTACATCATAGAATATTTATATTAAATTCTAAGAAAATGATAATTTGAGAATTTTATAATAAAAAAATGTTATGCATGTATAATGAATTTTTTAATAAATTTTTTCACTCTTACACAAAGCGAGTAGGGATGACAATTTACCCCGCCCCGCCCCGCCCCGCCCCGCCCCGTCCCTAATGGGGCGGGTATGGGGTGCTCATAAATGGGGTTAGGATGGGATCTTTAAAACCCCGTCGGGTTTAGGACAGGTTTGGAGGATGGTCACCCATCCCCGACCCCGCCTCTTTTATATATTAATTTTTTTATTTATTCTTATATATTAGTATATTTACCAATAAATAACACTGTATAAAATTAGTTTTAAGATTTTTCATATCACACTCATATTATTTTTTCTTATATTAGTTATTTTGATAATAAAAAATTATTTTATCTATTAAAATAAAAATTTTAATTTACTTGAAAAATATTTATCGAAGTTCGGGGCGGGATGGGGTGGGGTGGGGTCGGAAAATATAAACAATGTCAGAATCGAGGTTAGGATAAGCCTTTAAACTGGGCGGGACGGAAAAGATAAACGGGGTCGAAGTTGGCGAAGAGTCACCCTGCCCCAAACCCTCTCCGTTGCCATTCCTAAAAGCGAGTCCCACAACCATTTATTATTGTGAACCCACCTTATATGTAAGAGTGAAAAAATTCTTTTAAAAAATTTATTACGTATAGCATCACTCTTTTATAATGCATAGTACACAAATTTTTAAACATAAACTCTTATTTGAAAAATTGACACTTAAATTGGGAGGAAGGGAGTGAGCAGTAATCTATTCCAAACTAGTTAGGGCAGATTTATGTCACATTCATGTACTCTACAATATTCTTGTAACATTTCAATTTCATTTAATAATTGGAAATAAAAGAAGTCTAATTCAAGGCTATTCTCATTTCACAAATAACTATGGGTTTCTATTTTAATAAATAAAATTACAAAATTATCATTAATTGAAGATAATATTATGAGTGTATAAGGATAATTTAGTAGTCTTATTCTATAAATGTGAAGCCTTTTAACAATTCAGGAGTGAGAATAATGTCTCCCTTAAATCATTTATTACCAAGTCTTTTTTTTTAACTAAAAACTTAATATTATTAGTAGTTTTTCTATGTTATATAGATGAGCATATAAATTTTCAGATAACTAAGGAGCATAATTAACAGAACCCATGAGCATATATATCTAGGACTAATAACATCAAGTAATAGTCCTGGATATATAACTATAATACCACCCTGGCCTGAAATATTACAGTACTATTTTCAGTATTTTGACAAGCTATCCTACTTAGTATGACATTCTTATCTGAAAAACAAACAGGGAACTAAACTAATAAAAAGGATATATATAAACTTGTCTAATCCATCATCTATACTTTGTTAGATTCACTAACTGTACACATTGAGATGCCAGACTCAGCATTTGCACACAAATTATTCCACCATAATAAACAAGCTAGTCATTGTTTTCAACCACAAAACTGGAAAAATCAGATTCAAAAACCTAACAAATACGCACTTACTAGCGATGAAGGTGATTATGATCATTGGGGAGATTGGTCCTGTTCTCGTTCAAATCTAGTTTCCCCCTCTTTCAAAATTGAGAATATGAATGTTAATTTTTAAGGAAAGATTTTCAGACTACTAAAACAAAAGCATCTTGTGTGTGTGTGTTTGTGTGTGTAAATGTAACCTGGTTATCCAAATCTAGATCATAATTTCTTATTCATTCCATGTGGTCAAGTGTGCTGAATTATAATGTTTCACAATGTTTCTGCAGTAGCACATTGATCAAGAACCAACCTAGACACTAATTAAACAAAACATGAGAAATTACAAAGATGGATTAGAAAAACGTTTCAGATTTAAAACATTACATTTGTAGTTGAAAAACAGTCCAACAAAAGATACTTCATCTCCTCATCATCTTCATCACCAGTCCCATATTCTGCATTAGCATCTGTACTTGCAGGGTTGCTGCTAGAAGAAGATTGGGATTGCATCACCCCCATGAGCTTTCTCTTCTTGTAGTTAGCTTTGAAACATGCTTGTCTGAGTCTCTTTGTTTTGTCCTCAAGCTGCACATCAGGCACTTCTTCCATTAACTTCCTCTCCTGCTCCAATATGTTTATTGCCTCTCTCAACTTTCCTTCTGTTCCTTCTCCTTCCTCCTTCCCTAATTCCTGCTTAACCCATTTCTTGAAATCGTCACTGTTTTTCTTACATATTATACAAATACACATACAAATAAACAGCAATAATTCTTGTACATGTATATAGTGAGAGAGTGAGGAGAGAGAGAACCTGAACGTTCTTGATTAGGGTTTGGAGACTCATCAACTTCCTATGAGGCCACCTACGAATACCCAATTCCCTACACCTTTTCTTGAGGAGAGTCAAGCCAACATTAAGCTCCTTTGCAGCTTGAGTTATGGGCATGTAAAAATATTGTGAGATAGTCTTTCGGGACAACATTTTGGAACTGCAACTCCCTTCCTCTCTGCACCTTCTAACCTTCTTCTCTTCGACAGTCTCCTCGTGATCAATCTCTCCATTGTTGTCACACAACAACAAAGGCTTGTTCTGATCAGGCTCAAACTCAGCAACCACTTCATTCCAAACACCAAACTCATTTCCATGACTACACAATAAGTCTTCTGCAATAACAAGAGGACATTGTTACATTTTGAAAACTATTAAAATTCAAGCACTGTGTGTGTGTATGATGACCTTGTATTACAAAGGGGCTTGGTACGATATCGATGGATGAATCTAAAGGATCAGTTGCGAAGCACTGATCTGCCATCAAAGGCAGAGCATCTAAAGCAGCCTCTTGCAGTGGGAAATCATATTGCCAATCCAACGCAGAACACCCAGTACTTCAAAAAGACAGAATATAGGTTATATTGCATTACTTGTACACTTTCTAAATAAGAGTTGAACAGTACAAAGAAGAAGGATAAAGAAAGCTAGAAATCAAACCCTAATATTACCTGAAATCAAGAGGTGGTAGTTGGCTTGGAAAGGAGAATACTTCGTCTCCATGATCCATTACTTCATATCTTGACCAGGCCTTCAGTGACTGACTTCGCATGTTAAGAGATAGAGAAGGGTATTTTTTTTCCCTGGTTTTTTGTAGTCCACTATTGACTGAGTTGCCAATTTGAATGGGATGGAACAAATATAGAGATGTGGAGAGAGAGAGAGAGAGAGAGACTTAAGAGAGGAGGAGAGAGAAAATATCTGGAGGGAGGGAAGAGGACGAGTCATATATGGATGTAATGTAATTAGTAATAACTGCATTGAAGATCGTGCGCCGTCGCTTGGATGAAACCGGCCAACTCACGCTTATGCGTGTATATGCTTATATATTCATCATATTGATTACAGTGTTTGCGCAAGTGTGAGAGTTACATGATTCTATATATATATATATATATATATATAGAGAGAGAGAGAGAGAGAGAGAAGTAACATTACGTGGAACTCAATATTAATGTGTTGCCAGACTCATCACAACTCAGTTATTTACTTGCAAGGAATCAGTGCCCAGCAAGGCCAACTATTGACTCCGCCTGGCTCTGTTAAAACAAATCTCTCTCTTCTTTCCTTCCTTCTTTTTTTTTTTTTAATGTCATTTTAATCAAAATCATTCAACTTGTGTTGATATCTCAAAAAACTTTAATAACGACAAGAAAGTATATATAATTAATTTAAAACCCATATGTGTGTGTATGATTGTGTGTCTATATTTATATTTATGTATATATATATATATGTGTGTGTGTGTGTATGTATCCATGCATGGAAGGCTTGGGATTGTTTGGTACATAAGAAGTCTCAAGATTTTGTGCGTGTGTGCCAAGTGCATTGTTACTTGTAAGTTGTATCATTATATATCTGCAACAGGTAGGCAACAATGGGCTGCTCTTTTATCTGTTAGACCACGCCAATAACACACAAGTTTATCATAAAAATCATTACACAGAACACAAGGACTTTCTTTTCCCAGATCAAGTTTAATTATTACATTTGATAATCCATATCCATTTATATTCATAACAAGTATTATTTATATATAACATTATTTTAATTATATATTTTGTATACCACAAGATTTCACTCAGTTGATACCCTGAGTTGACTCAGAACTTTGCATGCCATGCTTTCGTTAGCCAAACTACACACACACACACACACACACATATAGCACTGTGGAAGTGTAACGGACCAATCATTTCTACACACACAGAAAATTTAAACTTAAATAATTAATAATTAATTCAGCCTTCACTCATTGGAGAGAACTCTTGAAGGAGTTACAATTAAAATATATATGCTGGTTATTACTCGTAGCTATTTAGTATTTACTGGAATCACCCAATTTATTATTCTCTCCCTCATTGCAAATGAATGAATGAGTGGTGGTGGGCTCATTATAGTATATTATTATTAGCTTTTAAGGATTAGAGGGAGAGGTTACAGTTCTAATCTCTACAATTTTAATTGGGTTTTCTTAGTTATTGATTAGGTAGCAATCTTGCTTAATGAAAGTTGTGGTTTCAATTGATTTTCAAATCTAGTTAAGAAATAGAAAAAACCAAGCAAAAATGAGAATGGAACTTAGCTTTATATTAACTAGTTTTAGTTGAGTTGAAGGATGGTGATCAGTGTCAAAGATTTAATTTCAGTAATAATGTTAGAACACTACTTAGCTCCAATCCCACTTTTGTTTTAATTACAATCTATAATCTATCATGTACTGTAATGTAAATATGTTTTTTATTTTTATTTTTTAGTTAAAACTAAATAATCATATTATATTTATGTGGTTATATATGTGACAGTCTAAAATTATAACATATATCCAAATAAGAGGAGATCATTTTACTTGATTTGGAATCAAGAAGTATCTATAATGTTATTACAAGTATTGACTATGAGCAAAGAAAAAGAATAAAATTAAAGAAGAGGAGAGAAGGAAAAAAAAAAAAAAAGAGGTACCATTTGAAAAAAAAAAATTAAAATTTTATAAAGTACTTTAAAGTAGTAAAAAAGTAACTTCTTAAATTTTTTTTTCTTAAAAACAAAATGTAAAAAAATAAAAAATAAAAAAATGCATTTGATAACATTTCTTAAAAATAAAATACATCAAACACTACTTCCTAATTTTTTACTTAATTAGCTAAAAAATAATTAAAGAAGTGCTATCAATTGTATTTTGAGTGCCTGCTTATGTATCTGTGTGTGTGTGTGTGTTTTTTTTTAGCATTGAGCTTTTCTGAACTTGTAAAAATAAGATTACAAAAATGTATTTTATATATATATATATATATATATATATATAAATATTTGAACTGTATTCCTCCCAGTTAAATTGTAGGAACGTTATGAGGTTGCAACTGTACATTTGGTACAACTTGAAAGTTTTGAATGCATGGATGAGATGCAATTTGTTTGTGGGCAGAAAAATTGTATTGATATTTTCTTTTATGGGGTTAAGAGAGATTTCATTTAAAAAAAATTATCTAAATGTCATTACTTTTTTTATTTTAAATCTCTATATTGCACCTTTTCTTTTCTTTTCTTTTTTATCTACTTGGCTCCACTCTCTCCTCCTATTCAGATAGGTATCATAATTTTATTGTATCACATATATCATATGACTATTTTATTTATTTATTTATATTTTTACATGAAAATTATAATATGATAGTTGGTTAAGAGTGATGATATAATCATACAATTGTGCCAAAACATAGGATTTTTTTGAAATGCACCATTGAAATAAGATTATCAAAATATAACATTTTAACCCTACAACTTTGTCACGAAAGAAATGACATTTCACATTGGAGATGAAGTTACAAAAGACATTCCCCAGTGTTCCTACTATATTTTCTCATGCTGTATGCCTCAGTTAAATTAATTGCAACGGGGCTCAGCAGAACCAAATGTGCTTCCGTTTCCAATAAAATGATCTCATTTTCGAAAATATAGTAATTTAATATTATCATGAAGTTGTCAGCCCGGTTCAAACTGCATACTTACATAGGATTTTAAGGCACTAGTTCTAAACACAACCTATCATTTCCTGTTATGAGCCATAAAATGCATCACAAAGATTGCATAATTTCCAACGTTAGACAACGAGCTATTAATAGTCAAAATTTGGATCGCAGCACACAGATATAATAGAAGGAAATAACTGGTACAGATTCTTTCTATGCATATTTTATATTTCTAAATCAAACTCCAACCCCGGTCGAACAGAGACAACACCTCAGTCTCAGTTTCTCCACTTACCCCCTCTTCCACGCCCACGCCCACGCCCGCGGCCACGCCCACCTCCTCTGCCACCACCACCACCAAATTTTCCTTTAGAGCCTCCACCACCACCTCCTCTGCCGCCACCCATTGCCTTGTTAACATCAGCCTTTATTTTCTTGTCTTCTGGCAAGGGAAGTATTTGATCCACACACTTCCGGAAGCTGAAATCGTCAACAGATTTGTCATCCCTAATAAGGAAGAAGCAGCGACTTTTAAAGTGAGGATGGTAGCGAACTTGGAAGGCATGGATCCCTTCACCAATCTTTCGTTCTGGCTCCGGGTGACCCTTCCTGAGCAAGTCCAGCAAAACCGTGTGCTCATACTGCAATACAAAAACAAGCAAAAGAGAAGCGAATGGCATGAAGCTTAAAACTCAACAACTTAACAAGTGATGAAGCCCTGCCAATTTCATGAACATTAAATCAATTCAGGAACATGCTATCTTGATGCATATGCACAATTTTTATTTTTATTTTTTGGGTAGTTGCAAATGAACCTTTGTTACTATAAAAGAAAAAAAAATGAAGTCCAGATTCTACAATATGTGATTTCTTAAGGCCCAAACCAAGGACTTGAAATGGAAATTATTACCTCCGGTGTTAAATATTAAAAGGAGGACAATGATCTCTAATTGTATGATTTTTTTTTTTTTTTGATAAATAAAAGTTGTATATATAATTGTGCCCAAGAAACAAACAATGAAGGACAGTCAACAGTGTACCTATAAACCTATTATTAAAACGGTGGTTCCCTGTGGGATTCACAGGACCACCTTCTACATCCTATCCAATATAATTCACATAATTCCTTTTATGTCTCATCTTTTTAATAATTCCTTATACATCTTATATTACATTATACTATACAATAGTTTTCGAAAGGTGGATTGAATGGCCTATCATTTTCCCCAAAAAAAGTACAAGTTAATGTGTATTGTATGATTCATCAATAAATAATGTCCCAAGGAACATACAATATGGAGACAGCAGAGACTTATCCTCACGTGTATTCGAAAAACATGTTGACCTTTTTAATTGAATTGATCCTTAGGATTTGACTTTTGAATTTAAAGAGATCTTTTATTATTCTAATTTGATTTAATCTAGTCTTAGATCATGTCTTGGAAAGTGTGCTCTCTCTCTCTCTCTACACAATCTTCTCTCTAGAACTCTTCTAGTAAAACATGTTACATGTGCATAAATATGATGGCCAGCCATCGTATTAGGGATGTAGATATAGAGACTAGAGTAGCGGATCAAGTAAAGAAAAACAAGTCCTAATTCCAATATATTTAGGGAATTTTTAACTATTTAATACCTCCTTCAAAAACCTATTAATTATAATTTACTCATTATAAATTATAATTGCAATTTAGGGCTCATGTAAATTACATCGACACCACAAGACTTGCATAAATGTATAGGTCCATCTCCTGACCTACTAAATTACTACAAATAAGTGCCTCTATAATTTGATATTCATAAATAGAATTAGACATTTTCCTGCCAACCCTTCTATTTGCATTTTTAACTTCTTCAATCCCTAATTTAATAATTTGACTACACAATTAATCTATTTCAACAAACAATTTACTAAAACATGCCAATTTTGTACTCATGTGATCAAATCCCATAAATTACCCTAAGGAGATATCGACCTTTTCATAAAGCGAGTATAAATTCCATCTTACTGATAAAAAAAATAATGAGACTATGAATTCTCCTCTTTCTAAAGAGGATTAGACTCGCAGAGATGCGCAGGTGGGTTTGTTGCTGAAGGCAGAAGAAATCTCCTAGAGGCAGAAATCCAGAGCCCTGTGGCTAAAGGAAGGAGATAATAATACGCAGTTTTTCATATGGAAGCTAGTGCCCATTTTTGGAAAAACAGAAATTCTTCTGTTAGGGTTGGAAATCAAATTCTGAGTAGTGAGGAGCAGGTATGTGTTGGCATTTCATAGTTTTATAGAAAGCTTTAGGAGGAGCCTTGTGGCTGGAGGCCTGTTATAGATAACCTGAATGGGAAGCACATTAATGGGGAGGCTGTGAAACTTTCACGGAGGAGATCTTCTTAGCCCTTAAAGACTGTGATGGAGATAAGGCCCCGGGATTGGACGGATTCACTATGGCCTTCTTTAAACACTGCTAGGAGGTGGTCAAGGATGATATCTTGGCAGTGTTTGATCATTTTTTTCAGATTCGGCTCCTTTGAAAAGAGCTGTAATGCCTCTTTTATAGCCCTTGTTCCAAAGGAAGATGGTGCTGAGGATATTCGGGATTATAAAAAGATTAACCTGATCAGTAGTATGTATAAGCTCTTAGCTAAGGTGCTTATGGCCCACCTAAGAGGGGTGGTGGGAGAAGTGATATCCTATAACCAACACGCCAAAAAACAAAAATAGCTTTAATCCTAAAACAACAAGACAAGAAACATTAGCATATTCAAGTAAAATAAGTGTCAGTTAATGAGGCTCTCGCCTCAATGCCTTTCGCCTTAGTCAAGGCGAGCAGCACCTAGGCAACGCCTTATTAAAATCACCTCGCCTGAAGTGTATTGAGGCGTTATGCCTCAACCTCGCCTCGCCTCGCCTTATCGCCTAGGCGTGCCCCCGATAGCCTTTGAAAACACTGGTTTGGACAATATTTAACCAATATAAAAGTAGTAAAAAGAGAAAAAAAAAAATTAGAATAGTCTCTTTGCTTCAAACTTAATTATGTTATGTTATCTTTTATATTAATTTTTTTAGTATTAAAAGAGAATTATTGCATAAAATATTGTTTAGCTTAGAATAAATAGACTTTTAATATATAATATAAATTTTTAATTATTTTTATAAGTTAGTGCCTTGCTTTATTTAGGCTAGCTAACACTTTTTTGTCTCCTCGCTTTTCAGGCAATATAGGACCTTAGCGCCTTGAAGGCGTCTTTTGCCTTTAACTACACTAGGATAGATAGAGACGATGGATTCGCACTTGCATTTCTACTGTTTCTTTATCATTTCGGGTTAATGGATCTTCGACTGGTTTTTTTGGGACTTCTATAGGTTTGACGCAAGTGGACACCTTGTCCCCTTTCCTCTTTGTGATTGTTATGGGGGCGTTCAATTGTATGCTTCAGAAAGCAAATTTGGATGGATTGCTCAAGGGGTTCAATGTGGGTGATGACGGAGTGGTAAAATAGACATCTCACATTTGTTATTCGTGGATGATATAATAATCTTCTGTTAAGCAAAGGAGAGATAACTTAAGTTTATTTAGTGTATTCTAATATGTTTTGAGGTGGCATCAGGCCTTCGGGTGAATTTAAGCAAGAGTGAATTGATCCCGATAGGTGAGGTTGATAATATTAACCAGTTGGCAAGCATTCTTGGGTAGTTGGGTGCAAGGAAAGCTCTCTTCCTGCATATTATCTAGGCCTCCCACTTGGGGCTTACCCTCGATCCACTGCATTGTGGGACCCAATCGTAGAACGCTTCAAAAAGAGGCTTGCGGGTTGGAAAGGTCAGTATTTGTCAAAGGGAGGCAAGATCGCACTTATCAAGAGCTCTCTCTCAAACTTTCTGACACATTTTATGTCCCTCTTCCCTTTATCAAAGACGGTGGTTTGGGTGTGAAAGACCTAGCATTGTTCAACAAAACGCTATTAGGAAAATGGATGTGGAGGTTTGGCGTGGAGGATAATTCTCTTTGGAAGGGAGTGGCGATGGCTAAGTATCGGTGTAGGGGAGGCGGCTGGTTTCCTTGTGAAGTGGTTGGCCAGGAGGTTGTAGAATTTGGAAGTTTATTCAAAAGGGGTGGAGGAGTTCCAAAGCCTGGTTAGGTTGAAAGTGGGAGGGGGAGACTAGGTGAGGTTTTGGGAGGATAAGTAGTGCGGTGATAGGATATTGAAGGAGGTTTTTCCCATCTGTTCAGAATTGCTAGTGATAAGGAGGCGATGGTAGCTGATTTTTGTCATGAGAGCGGGGGAGTGGTTTGTGCCCCCGTTTTACGATAAATTTCCATAACCAGGAGGTGGAAGAGCTCTCGACCTTGATGGAGGCTTTGTATGATCAGCACATCTCTTTGGGTGGGGCTGATTCTCTTGTTTGGGAGGGTGGCAGCCAAGGCATTTTTACTGTGGAATCGTATTATGGTTTGCTTGCAGGTAGAAGCATAGTTGTTAGTATCTTACGATACGGCTCAATATGGGCATAAAACGATACCTATCTTATAGTTGTATCTTTTCACACCGTATCTTACGATACGCTTTGATACACACGATACATGCAATTAGGCTAAACGACATCGTTTTGACTTCTTTTTTGATGTTTTGTTATATATGTTTTTTGTTTTGTTTGATTTTATATTACTTCTTTGTAACGCTCAAAATTTTTCCTCAAACAAAAAAGAAAGAAAGTACAAATTTTAAAAAGATGAGGATGAGAAGTGAGCACATACAAGAAGTTGAATAAGAAAAATGAAATGAAAAATTGATGACATTTGACAACGACGATGATGATATCGATATCATTGAAATTGGATATTAAGATAAAAATGGGATATAATATAAAAATGAATAATTTTAGATTTTATCTTTAAATTTTGACATTGATGAACTTTGTTAGAAAATTAGATTATTAAATTTTGGTTTGAAACTCAGTAGGCTGCGTCTGGATAGTGATTCAGATATGATTTTCTGAAAAATGTTTTTGACATGTGTTTTAGAATTTTGTAATTGATTTTTTGAAAATTGCGAAAATGCGTTTAGTTATACTAATCAGAATTCAATTTTTGAGTTAAAAACTGTGAAAATGCATTTGGATATAATATTTGAATTTAAGTTTTTGAAAACAAAATTATGAAAATACATTTTGATCTGAAATTTGATTTCATATTTTTTAAGATAAAAAATAATGAAAATGCATTTAGATAAGTTATTTTTTAAGATAATTTTTTTATTTTAAATTTTTAAAAAGTAAAATTACTGTTAGTGGCTTCCTAAAGAGAGACTATAATTATCAGAATTTTTCTTTTGCAAATTCCTTTTCAAGTGAATTTATGTTAATATTTTTATGTTTTCTGTTTTTGCAAAGAGAGAGAGAGAGAGAGAGAGAGAGAGGGGGGCATGGCTTAGGAAGTTCTGCCACTATTTTTCTAATCTAATGAGAGAGAGAGAGAGAGAGAGAGCATTTTTTTTTGTTCTTAAAAATGAAAATGAAAATGATAATGTTCTTGTAAAACCTGCCTGCTTGGATTTGTTTTTGTTTTTAATTTTTGTGTTTTCAACCATGAAAACGATAAAAATAAAAATAGACTTGTCTTTTCGGTTCATTTCATTTTTTAATGAATTTAAATTTTAAAAAATTAAAATTACTGCTAGTTGTTTCCGAAAGAGAGGCTACTATTATCAGATTTATTTATTTTTTAAAATTTCTTTCCAAAATAATTTATGTTAATATTTTTATGTTTCCTGTTTTTGAAGAGAGAGAGAGAGAGTTTTTTTTTTTTTTTTGTATTTTTGTTCTTAAAAATGAAAATGATAGCGTTCTTGTAAAACTCGTGTACTTGGATTTGTTTTTATTTTTAATTTTTGTGATTTCAACAACAAAAAAATTTAAAAATACATGTGCGTTATCTAGTAATTTCATTTTTTAATGAATTTAAAATTTTAAAATTAAAAGTACTATTAGTTGTTTCCTAAAGAGAGGCTATTATCAGATTTTTTTTATTTTTGAAAATTCCTTTTCAAAGGAATTTATGTTAATATTTTTATTTTTTATAAACGGAAAATAATTTTTTAAAAAATTACTCAATTCTTCTTTAAAAAGTGTCTTTTAGGAACATTTTTGAATAGATATTTTCAAAAATGGGAAAAAAATTATAATCTATCTATTAATTATTATTTTTATTTGATTTTACTTAATTGAGATATTATCAATAAAATATAAATATAAATAACCAAAAAAATATGGATAAAACATCATCAATTCTAACCATAAATAAATGAGATATAATCATTTTTTTTTCAATTAATACTTAAATAGAAATATTATTATTTCATATTTTTCAGGATTACAGAGCAATTTAATAATTACTTTAAAGTTTTGAAAATGTTATGTAAAAAGTAGTCAAATTATTTTTGAAAATGAAAAGTGGGATGCAAAAGATATTCAGAGTGCTTTTAAAATAATGTTCAGGATTTTGTTTTAGAACATGACTAAACAAATAGGTTTTCAAATATGATTTTCAAAAAATCTATTTTTGGATTTATAACCAAACAGGACCTAGTATTAATAAATCTTGATTCTTGTATTATATGAAATTTAAGTTGATTTTTTTATAAATGACTTAAAACTTATTTTTATCATTTTATACATTGTTTATATATAACAATATATATAACATGATGCAATATATTTGGAAAACGAGACAACTATACTTGGTACTACTTTGAGTTCTAATTGTTAGATAAATTATAATAATTTATATATCTAATTTTTATGACAAGTGAATTAAAATATTATTAATATCATTTTAAACATTATATATATATATATTGATGTGTACATATATATCTATTTATTTATTTATAAATGTATTTTAAAAAAATACACGTATCTTAAAATACATGATATTCGATACAATAAGCATTTTTAAAAAAAATAATTGAGCTTCCGATACACGTTTCGTCAACTTTGGATAGTAGGGAATGGGACTTCCCTTGGAAGTGCATTTGGAGATCGAAAGCTCCCTTGAAGGCAACGTTTTTTGCTTGGACGGCTTCTTGGGGGGCTATATTAACCATGGATAATCTTCAAAGGAGGGGCTTCCACTTGGCGAGTAGGTGTCCAATGTGTAAGGTGGAGGTTGAATTTGTTGACCACATGTTAATTCACTTAACACTTCAGTTTTGTGAGGGATTGTTGGCACATGATTTTTGTTCTTTTTGGGTGCATGTGGGTTATGGCCCTTAATGTGCAGGGTTTGTTGTTGCAATAGGAAGGTTTTTAGGTCGCTAAGGATAGTCGGTTGACGTGGAATTTGGTGCCACATTGTGTTATAGTGGGAAAGGAATTGTAGAGTTTTTGAAAGTGTAGAAAATTCTTCTATTTCTGTGAATGACTCTTTTTTAAGATACTATATTTTTGGGTTGAAGGGACCTGCACAATGTATGTAGGTTCTTTTGTAGATTTTTTGGGATCCCATCACTTCTAAATGTTTCTTTCTCTTTCTTTTCTTTTGTATATGGGTTCCCCCTTGGGTAGCTATTAATAGAATATTATTGTTACCTATAAAAAAAAATCCCAAACTCCATTATATTGATTACTCAAAATACCGAGTCATTGACTACCAAATATCTCACTCATTAGTAAATCAAAGCAACCAATACTTGAAATTCAAGTCCACCATTTTCTCACAATTAAGAGCATTTTCAATTTAATAGTTAAGAAACCAAATCTAAATAATAGTAATTACAAAACTGATTCTCAATGTGATCCAATCCAATGCATCATATGTGCTAATACTTTAACTCAAAATCTCCATTTTGATGATCAAGATTAATTGCCATATCATATAGAAATAAGAGTGTTATAGTCAAACAAATAAATTACCCAAATTTATCATGACCGGCCAATATTTGCAAGTTATTAGGAACTTATGATTATAATCACATGTACATGAGTCGCATTCCATACACCATAATTAATACAGTATAATTTAAGGACTATCATGCACTAAATAATGAACATTATTCTCATAAAAAGCATCACCAATGAATAACTACCAAGCTAGAATGCATCCTATTGCAAGATGTAAGCTGTCTTGCTTGAAATCTCATGTAATTTGGCAATTCCTAAAAGGCTTGATAAAACAAGCTGAATGTAAGCACGGGAATGAATCGCACTCTGGCTAACTAATCCTTTAAACATAAGATGTGAGGGGAGCGCTTTTAAGCATTAAAGCTTTAATGCTTGAATTATAGAGGGTGAGGTCTACTTATTTTGCGGCTAGTCTTTGAACCTTAGTATAAAAGTTTCACATATAACCTATAATCAGTTGGTGCAACAACAAATGTATCACTTCAACATGGATACAAGCCATCAAATTAAGCTACTTCCAGGAATTGGACATAGAAATTTCTTTCCTAGTATTACAAGGACTCCATTGCCATCAATTACTCTCATTAACTCAAAACAAATTTCAATACTCAAAATTCTGAAATATATAGGAACTGTACATAAAATAGGAATTTGAATTTGAAATTATCAAAAAATAATATAAAATAAAATACGGGTTTAAAACATGTTTGTTCAAACCGATGGGCTTACTATTGTTCAAAAATAAGAAACCAAAGGATTTATTCTCAAAGAAGGCTGATAGGTAACAGAAATTATTATAGAAGGGCAAAGGTCACACCTATACAAATACAAATGGAATATAAAAGGAATATGAATCCACCCACCATCAAACAAATCCCGATAGTTCTAAATTGTGCATGAAGAAAAGCTTGGAAAAGTAAAATAAAATAAATAAATAAGAACAAACAAACATATGTAACCTCAACGATATTAAGAATAAAATATCAATTAAACAACAATGTAGCGCAATGAAAACCCATTTGCAGACTAAATAGAAAAATTGCCAAACAAGGAAATCTAAATCATAAGTAGGACTTTGGTTCTGTTCCGCTTAACACAGTTGCATATTCTCTACTATACTAGAAGACCAACATGTTAAATATTGTGGAAAGTCACCGATTGAATCCAATTTCGTATTTATACTCCATTATATTGACAACCAAAAAAAAAATTTTGAAATCACATCAACAATAATTATAACAAAATTGAAAGCAGCACACTTGAGATTACCTTGTTGACATTAATATTGGGGGTCCAGTAATGAAGAAACTTGTAGAAGTAATCGAACATCTCCACAGATGAACCGAAGCTCTTCGAACCCACGCTCACCCGACCTGATTCCTCTCCTTCAACTGGTTCGCTACCTCCTAGTTTCTCCAGACGCTGTTCCTCGACGGACTTATCCACCTTCTGCTTCTTTGCTTCACCGTTCTCTTCCTCCTCTGACTCGACTCCATCCTCTCTCGCACGCTTCGGGTTCGACTCTCCATTCACAGCCCCCTCCGTGTTCCCGTGGGTTTGTTCAGATGCGTTTAGGTTCTCGAGGTCCATGTCTTGCATGGGCGAGTTGTCCTTCTCTGTCTCTGTGACGGTTTCGGGGAGTTCTGTTACAGCTTCGGCCATGACTGAGCTCTGTACTCTGCAAACTGCGACGACTGGGGGCAACACGAAAACCCTAGCTTTAAACCCCTTTATAAATTAGCGCTCCAAATGTTCGGACCCAACCCGAATTTGCGGATTTTTTTTTTTCAAACTGAACTTCTCTAATAATTAATATTTAATAATTTAAATTAATACTTTTTAAAGAAATAATTTTGCTTCATGGTAATTAGTTGATAATTAATAATTTTTTGCAAGAGATTTATTTTATTAATTATTAAAAAATATATTTGTAAAATATTAAAATTATAAGTAACATTGATCTTTCAGTAATAAAAAAAAAACTTTTAACATAAATTAAATATAATATATATTTTCTAAAAAAAGTAGCACTCTATAAATAATGTATTTTAATGTTGATAATTGTATATTTGTGAGAAAAAAATTTCCTTAATAAAGACTTATAAGAAATATTACAATTAATAAATTTATTTAGTATTAAAGAATCGAGTATATTATTACTTTACTAACTTTTTTACTTAATTTTCTTTATTAATAAATTAAGAAGATTATTATAAAAAATTGATATAGAGTGATTGACGCAGTATAAAACTTGATTAGTTAAATACAATCAATATCAATTATTTACACCCTCACAATGATTACATTATAATGCCTTCGTTAAGAAATGTTATGACATCTTTGATATATTATAAAGTGACAGACCAGTCCCTATGTGACACGTATGATTACGAAGGTCGGTTGTCTAAGGCCTACAGAGCAGACTCGAGCAATTATCCTCCAGAGCTCATTGGTTTGAGCACAGGCCTTCAGAGCACTTTTAGTGATTCAGAACTCATTACCGCTTTCCACATCCTACCGAGCATAGGATAAGGAAATAGTCTTCCACAAAGAAACTATCACTCACGGATATCTTTTCGTCGTGGTATTCAACATAGAAACTGCTATCTCCGATGATCAAATCCCTATTTTTATGACTCCAAATCCTAATCAACTTAGGAATCACTCAGCGTATAAATAAAACCCTAAGGTACGTTTTACAAGGATACTCATTCTTTGGCTTACATTACTGTCTTTCAATTCAGTTTTATTGACTTAAGCATCGGAGCGGCTACCGCCGGAGCCAATCCGGTGGCCTTCTGATCATCTTTTGAGTGTTCCTCAGGCGACGGAGCTTGGAGTCCGCAGCAATTCTCATAAAAGCCAAAAAGTGCAGCATCAGTTTGGAGCCGTCTGTAGGAAACGACAATCACCAAGTGCTCACTTACACAAAAACTCATTCTCCTTTTTACCAAAGGATTATGGCTCCCAATCTCCGCCCTAGGAAGAACGCTCAAAATCCTCAAGACCCTCAACCCCGGCCGCCAACCGAACGAGGAAGAGGACGAACCACTGATCCCGTACGGCAAAAGCTTGATCAGGTCAACCGACAGAATCAATTGATGCAAGAGCAACTTCTAGCCATGTCTAGAACTTTGGCAATGCTTACCCAGAATCACGGAGCTAATCCTCAGAATCCACCTGTCAACACGACTACTCAGGAGGCACAACCTCCAACTACTGCTCACATTCATGGAGATCCCCAGCCATCGGCAGCCGCAGGCAAACGGATTCCAGCCTTCATTCCAGAGGTTCATTATCGAAGCACCACTAGGGCCCCAACCCCTAGGGCTTTGGGAGTGAATCCAGCACCACAAGAGTTTTAACCTCAAGTAGCTCCTGCACCTCAAATTCAGAAGGATCAAAGTAACCTCCCAGCCATGGGTCGAGATTATCCAGTCCATACAGGCCCTGAAGCCACAAGGCTTGACTCGCAGCAACTAATCCTGCCTAGGGCCCCACAAGGAATCGAAAGAAGTTGCGGACTCTATGGATCGCACCATTGCTAGGAGGGGAGTTCAAGTCCCTACAGAGCAAGATGAGCTAGCAAGGCTGCTTAGAAGGCTAGCCACACCGTTCACCCCTGTCATAATGACAGAGGAGAGGCCCAAGAAGTTCATAGTCCCGAAATTCACTCCTTATGATGGGACTAGGGATCCTGGGGACCACCTTTCCCATTATCAGCACACTATGGCCTTACATGGGGCTTCAGACGCATTTATGTGCCGCACCTTCATAACCAGCCTTATTGGCACAGCTCTGAAGTGGTTTCACCACCTTCCACCGAACTTGGTCACCAATTTCTATGAGCTCGGAAGGCGATTCCTTGACAAATTCATGACCAGTAGAAGGCTGAGAAAGGGTCCCGAGTTTTTGTTGAATGTAAAACAGACCAAGGAGGAGTCTATCAGAGAGTACATTGCGCGTTTCAATACCGAACTCACTGAGATTACAGACTGCAGTTCAAGCTTCCTGGTGGTTGCTCTGACCTCTAGCCTTGCCTAGGGAGGTTTTAGGGACTCCTCGACAAAGAGTCCTCCTACTGATATGGCAGCCCTTATGAATCGGGTCAGGAAGTACATAAATCTAGAGGAAGCTAAAAATACCTCCCAGAAATCTAAGGAGCAAGCTCAAAAGGATGGCATGAAGAAGGACGATCAGAAGAGGGGGCCTAATACAGCTAGGAAGAGGGTCAGAAGCCCAAAAAAAAGAATGGCGTCCAGAACTTCTACAATCTAGAACTAAGAGAGATCACCAATTTTACTCCTCTGAATACCTCTCTAAACAACATACTACGGCAAGTCCGATCTCGCGAAAATTTAAGGTGGCCGGAGCCCTTAAAAGGTGATCCCGACTACAGGGACCAGAGCAAATATTACGATTTCCACAAAGACTGCGGGCACACAACCAACACATGTAAGGCCCTCAGACATGAAATCAAGCAGCTTATAAGGAGGGGTCGTTTGCAAGAATTCATCAGACAAGACGGAGGGCAGAACCCTCATAATAAAAGGCCCCATCGGGGGAGACCCGACCAAAGGTCAGACCAGATACGAGAACAAATGGAGGGACGGAATAAGCCTCAGGGACAATGAGGTTATCTTTGTCCTCCATGCAGGCACCCCGATGACAGGGACTTCCAACAAGGCAAGAAAACGGTATGTTCGGGAGGCCAGAACTACTCCCAACATCCTATTGATCTCCCATATTGAGAAAAGACTGAAACTAGTACCTGAGATCTAATTCTCTGATCAAGATTCTACAGAGATACACTGTCCTCATAGTGATGCCCTCGTCATCTCTCTCAAAATTGCCAACTTCGAGATCCGAAAAGTCCTGGTGGACATTAGGAGCTCTACAAATGTCTTATTCTATGAGCCACTTAAACCCTAGAGGAAGGGACAACAGAGCTAGAACCATTGGCGACCCCATTAAAGTACTAGTAAGCTCGGAATCACAAGGGCAATATCTGCAGATAGGTCCTAGACCTAACACTTGCCAAATAGAATCAAATGATAGAATTTCTGAAAGACAATCTCTCAGTGCTTGCTTGGGAAACAAAGGATATGGAGGGCATAGATCCAGAACTAATCACTCACAGACTAATGGTAGATCCGGACTACCCGCCTGTGAGAGAGAAAAGAAGGCCACTCGCTTCAGAGCGGCATCACGTCATCAATGAGGAAGTCCAAAGATTGCTTGAGGCCAAGATGATACGAGAAGTATTCTACCCAGAAGTGGTTAGCCAATACCGTTCTGGTCAAGAAGAAGAATGGCAAGTGGAGAGTCTGTGTCGACTATACAGACCTCAATAAAGCTTGCCCCAAAGATAGCTTTCTTCTTCCGAGGATAGATTAGCTAGTTGACGCTACTGTAGGGCATGAACTCATGAGCTTCATGGATGCCTACTCAAGATATAACCAAATCCAGATGTAACCTCCAGACCAGAAGAAGACAGCATTTATAACCGAACGAGGTTCTATTGCTACAAAGTGATGCCGTTCGGAATTAAAGAATGTTGGGGCCACCTTATCAACATCAAGACAACAAAATATTTAGCCCTCTAATCGGCATCACTATGGAGGTTACATGGATGGCATGTTGATAAAGAGCCTACGAAAGAGCAACCACCCCTAAGGTAATAGACAAGCAGAAGTCGCTAACCAGATTATTCTCAATACCTCTAAAAGAACTCGGGCTGAAGAATTCCTTGAGGTATGCTGGGCCCACAGGACAATTAAAGGAACACCGACTTCAGAAAGCCCCCTTTCACCAGCCTACGGTGCCGAAACGATGATTCCTGTGGAAAGTCAGAATATCAACATTAAGGACTAAAGCATGATAGCGCAAGATGGCCAACAACTCTAAGCTAAGGATGAAACCCATCAGCTTTCAAATAGGGAGACCTTGCGTTTCCAAACATCAAGGATCCCACTAGGAGCAGGTTATCGCCCAACTAGGAGGACCCTTACAAAGTAACTAAGATTGTTAGACCTACCTCTTACGGGTTAGAAGATATGGTTGGGAGACCTATTATTAGGTATTGGAGTATAGAACACCTATAGAAGTATTATCAATAAAGAGTCTTCCATTCTTTAAAAAGTCTTCATGAAGAGTTTCCATAAAATGTACAGACCTTCTGGTCTGGTCCACCAAATGTACAGACCCTATGGTCTAGTCCACCGAATGTACAGACCCTCTGGTCTGGTCCACCAAATGTACAAACCCTATGTTTTGGTCCACCAAATGTACAGACCCTCGTGTCTGGTCCATCTAAATGTACAGACTTCGTGTCTGGTCTGTCTTAATGCACAGACAACAAGTCTGGTCCATCAAAATGTACAGACCTCATTGTCTGGTCCAACTAAATTTACAGACCTTCTAGGTCTGGTCCATCTCATTAAAAATTATTGGTTACTTCTAAGACATGATTCGACTACTCAACTACATGGTTACCAACACTCTTACAAATCTTGTTGCCCAAGTTCTTATCATTAAGTTCTGGTGATCTAAGAACGAAGGTTCTAATTATCAAAGATTTGTTCAAATATCAACAAGCCCAATTATTATCGCAAGTCTTTTAGCTCGACAGACAAGCCCTTGACGATTTGCTTAAGCTTTATCATTGCAAGTTGCTTTGCTCTGAAGGATGGACCTAAAAGTAGGTTCTTGAATGATTTTATTTATAACAATTGTGAAAATTAAAGGGCTGGAGCTACAGAGCGTCAATGACTTGGGATAATGCAAAGTCTACTTGGCAATCACAACAACTCTCAAAATTCACAAGTATTAGAGCAAAGACACTGAAAGAACTGAAGAAAAGGCGGTTCCATTGACAAATATGAACTAGTACATTAGAGCTCAAAAACAAAAATAAAGGCAAAACTATAAAGAGTCCTAAGCCTTGTCAAAAGGGGCAGGGTCCTCTACTGAGGGAGGTTCAGAAGGGGTGGCTACGGCTTCTTTGCTCGGAGTAGCAGCAACAGAGGGAGCGGCTCCAGGAGCCACAATTGACGACAAGTCAAAATCGAGAAACTTAAGGAGAAACTTGGATTGGAAGTTTTCAAAACCAAACTGAATCAGTTCGTCACCCATTTTTTCAACTTCCTCCCTCATCTCCCCCTCAGTCTCGACCTTGGCATGATCAACTGCATCACTGAAGCTTCTGATCATAAGAGTATCGAAGATCAAGCATCTCCCTCCGGAGTCCTTCAGCCTCCCGAGCATACAGATCCCTCTCAGATTCCAGAACGGCCAAGTTGTTATTGGCCTCCTTCAGATTTTCCTCAGTAGCATGAGCCGTAGACTGAGCTGTCCCAAGCTTGCAACCTGACTTCATCCAGCTCAGTTCGAAGTTTTTCAGCTTCCTCCAAATTCAGAGGAGTCACCATCAGAGCAGCCAGACTATGCATACTCTGCAAGGTACAAAGCAAACAGATCATAATGTGCCAAGTACACAAACAAACAAAAGAAGGACAGAGGAAGACTTCAGAAGTAACCTTCATATGGAGACTCATCATCTCGTTCATCAGCTTCTCAAGATTCTACCCCTTATACCGATGAGGGCCCTTAGACCAGATATTATCAAAAGCCTTCCTGACGATCAAGTAATCCGGGTCCTCAAATGGTTGGCAGGGGAGTGGCAGCCGCCTTCCCCTTCCCGGTTCATTTTCTTGGGACGGAAGGGGGTAGGGGGGACCATTGATATTGGGTTAGGGGCTTCCCTCTCATCCTCGGACTGAGTACGATCGGGAGAGCCAGAGATCAACCTCCTTTTTTTTGTCTGCAGGGGAGGCTCGGTAGGGGAAGAAGTGTCCCCCACCTGTGGCTCTATCCATTTCGACATCAACTTCTTCTTGAGCTCCACAGTGCGGGTAGCCATCAAATTAGTTGGGTTGACAATAATGGTGTGGGCTCTGTTAGAGGACTGGAGGAGTTGACGGTACTGTTTTTGAAGTTTGGTGGTAAAAGTGGATTTCTTCCAAGCACTCTTATTTGCAAAGAAAACAGAAAAGTAATGTTTAGACAAGCAGCTCGGAAATTAAAACACCAAACAGAGCCGAAACAGTCACAAGAAAATGGGTCTCACCCTTAGGCCCGGTGATATGGAGGAATGTTGAAATATGGTCTTGGAAGTCTTCACACTCCCATCCTCCTCCAACAAAGAAGAACCGCTTCTTCCAAGTTTTATTAGAAGTGGATACAAAGGACAGATGTCTGAACCACTTATCGAAAGACATATAGAAGAGGCTTTCTGACCTCATATACTTCAGATCCATATTACTACGGATCAGATCGACCGACACATCTACATCGTTCAGATGCCCTAGCACAATGAATCCTAAGAGATGCCGCCAACTATTAAGGTTAAGGTCGGTAGGGCAAAGATTGAACCAACAAAAGAATTGCCTAACTAAATCAGGGAGTGGAAGCCTTAGACCCTATCTCAAACCAAGCAAGATAAACACAGATCTCACCATCTTCAATATCATAAGGGCGATCTAGGGGGCTCGGTACCCTACATGTGACATTTGAGGGGAAATTGTACTTCACTCTTCACTCATCTAATAGGCTCTAGGTAACAACGCTTTCACCCTCTTCTCGCTAGGAAGGCCTACCAGAAGCTTCCTCAACCCTATATCTGGGTTCTATAAAGGCATCAACTACCCTAACCTCAGAGCTGTGAGGGGATCCTACATACCTATTTTCGACATCATCAGCGGGGTGATTACCAACATTTTCTACATGAGACGGCATAGCCAAAGGGTTCCTTATGCCGTCATTCGGTACCAAAAGACGAAGAAGGATCAGACTATTGCTCAAAAAGAAAACAGGGAAGATAAAAATCTTAATTGAAAAATGAAAAGATAGGGAAGACTAGTCGAACCTGTTCTAGACCAAAGCCTCAGACAATAGGCACTCTTCAAGCTTCAAGGTCGCGCAAATCCAACAATGGCAAAATTTCTTCTAATATAGTGAAAACAAGTGAAGAAAGAAGGCATGTTAAGCCCTTCCCCACTCTTTTATATGTTTTCAAAATGTGGGTCCACTAAGCCGAACCACCATGATGGTTATGTACAATAATGGCTTCAAAAGCCCAACCATCGGCTGCGCGTTAAATGACGCACCAACAGTTACCTTGGAAAACGAATAGGCAGGACGCAAGGCTTTTCAAAATCGCATAGCCCTAGTTACTCGTTGACATCGAACTAGGACTTGGGGGGGGGGGAGTAATTGATATACCACAAAGTGACTAGACCAATCCCCATGTGACACAGTGTGATTACGAAGCTCGGCCGTCTAAGGCCTACAGAGCAGACTCGAGTAATTATCCTCCAGAGCTCATTGGTCTGAGCACAGGCATTCAGAGCACTCTCCGTGGTTCAGAGCTCATCACCGCTTTCCACATCCTACCGAGCATAGGATAAGGAAAGTCTTCTACAAGGAAACTATCCACTCACGGATATCTTCTAGTTGTGGTATTCAATATGGAAATTGCTATCTCCGATGATCAAATCCCTACTTTCATGGCTTCCAACTCCTAATCAACTTAGGAATCACTCAGCCTATAAATAAAACTCTAAGGTACTGCTTTACAATGATGCTCATTCTTTAGGCTTACATTACTGTCTTTCAATTCAGTTTTATTAACTTAAGGCATCGGAGCGGCTACCGCCGGAGCCAATCCGGTGGCCCTCTGATTATCTTTTGAGTGTTCCTCAGGCGACGGAACTTGGGGTCCGTAGCAGTCCTCATAAGAGCCAAAAAGTGCAGCATCAATCTTATAATAATAAGTGAAGTTAAGTATTTATATATATATATATATATATATACATATGACTTGTAATGTTCAAAAAGTAATGAGCATCAAAGTGTGACATTTTATGCATAGGGGCTTCGGTTATCATTGTTTTATTAGCAGGAGAAAATTTAAGATGAATATTTCAATAGAAAACTTTGGTTGCATATCCTTTTGAGTGTTTGGACATAAAATTTTGGAATTTTTTTTTATCAAATCGACATTGTTTTGGTTCCATTTATTTGGACCATGTTTTTTAAATTCATGCAATTTTAAAAATTATATTTTGAAAATGCAATTTCACTGTCAATTTTTCTACTCAAACCGTATATTTAAGATGCGATTTAAGATAAAATTTTTAAATTACATCTTGAAAATATTATTTCAAATCAATAAAGATTTGGGATGACTTGTCCAAATTAATAAGAATTTAGGAGTCGTCTGAAATCCTTGATTTGAAATCGCATCTTGAAAATGTGATTTCGTTAAAAAATTATCATTAAAATCGCATCTTAAAGATATGATTTTAAAAGCTACATGGGTGTAAAAAATAGTTAAAAAATAACATGTATTTAGTTACATCAAACCTAAATTACGTGTGTTTGGTAAAAAATTCTAAAATTTTGAAATGCAATCAAAAGTTAGACTATATAATATAATACTGTTAAATTAATATTTGCCATAAATTAGAGAAATAATAAGTTTTTGAAAAAGACCATTCGGATGTGTAGTCAAGCAGTAAAGACGTTAAGAATAAAATTCAAGTATCTCGAATTCGAGTCTCTTTTGTGCCGATTGTTAGCGACTATTGCTTAAAGGACAGTTAGAGCTTAAAAAGCGATATTGACTATTATAGATTGAATGACTTAGTCCAGTGCATGTAAATTGACCTAAAATATCATTTATCAATTTAACAAATAATAATAATAATAATAAAATTTAAAAAATCCAAGCACAATAATAACTACGAAATGATGGGTTTGATAAAGTTTGTAGCATAAATTCGATAAATCAATAAGTTACAAATATTCTGACATAACAGCATGCTTTAGTGTAATTCATTTTTATGATCTGTTGGGTGATAGAAACTAATTAATTGTGAACAAATGGTTCCTTCATCTTTATGAATCAATTATGTTGTTTGGAGGGTAAAAGAAAAAAGAGGAAAATAAAAAAATATAGAGTTAATTCACATCCAATTTCGGTATTAGTGATTTTGTTATTAATTAATCCACGTTAGTTACGTTTTTATTGTAAATGATAATTTTTTTCCTTTTTTATTTTAAAGTAATTTATGGATTACATGTCATTTTTTATATATTTTTCAATGACTAAATTATCTCTTTTATTTATTAACCTTGTACGTTATTAGATTATTATTTTTTATTTGTTTATTCACTAATTAATATTATTTTTGGTTAGTTTTTAATTTTTTATTTGAATTTGAATACATTTCTTATCTATTTTCGTTATTATTGATTGTGAATTTCTTGAACTTGGTCACCTCTTTATTTATTTTTATTTTTCTATTCTCTTCTTTCCAGTGAATTTCTTTATCTATTTGGATCTTATTATCATTTTTTTTCCTTATCTTTTTCTTTCTTCTTTACTACTATCTCAGCTTTGGTTTATGTTAAAAATTGTTCATCGATTTTTCATTCACAATTAGAATCATTTGTGTTCTATTCATAATCAAGTATGTAATTATAATTTTTTTTTGGTTTTTTTTTTTATATTAGTTTTCTGTTAATTATACATATTATATTCATGATTTTTCATACAATATTTGTATTATTTACATAGTAATTTGTTTATTTTTAAATTTTTTTAGTTTATATAAATTATTCGTTAGTCGTTATTGAAATTTTGTTTTATATTATATATTTTTAATCTATTTTTATGATAAATACATTACTATCTTTATTCGTTAAATGTTCTGTAAGTGTTTGTCAATGTTTTGTTTATTGATCGTTCACTTCTTTCGTTAAATATTGAGTAAAATTTTATATGTCAGTATTTTGTTTATTGTAAAAACGCACGTGTTTATATTTTATTTTATTTTATCTTTTTTATATTAATGTATAATATCATAATTTCATACCGTATAAATTTATATTTCACATTAAACATGCATATATTTATGCTTTATTTTATTATAATTTTACTGTATAATTTCACAATTTCATATTGTATAAAAATTATTTCTTTTATTTTTTTTTGTTTATTTTTTTTTCTGTTATCTCTCTCTTATTCTGCGGTTATAGAAAGTTATTTTTGTCTTTTGAGCAGTCTTTTTTTGAGATTATATTGTTCATAAAAATTAATTAGATTTCTTAAATTATAACAGCAGAGTTAAATTCTATTATAATTAAAATCTTAACAAAAGACTTATAACTTAATAATTCAAAAATATAAACAAAAGAAGTACTTTTATTTCTTCTCTGTTTTCGTCTAGAAATTGATTGAATATGGAGAAAAAGTGTCCCCTCTTATCTTTCCTTTCGTAACTTTCACTCTTCCACTTACCAAGCGGTAGAAATTAATTAAATCTATTTCTCCTTTTCTTCCCTTTAATCATATGCATGTTGCCCTTACTTTTGAAAATTTTGGGGTTTCGTATCCCCTAGGCCCTAGCCTTTGTGCACACCCTTATTTTCATTTGTAGCTTTGTTTTGTCAAATGATGATTGTTTACAATAATCTCACCACCACCATCTAATATACATGTCCGCGTAAAGAATTTTATTAGGACTCGATAATCTTATAATTAATATTTAATAAATTAATAATATTTAATAATTAATAAATTAATTTTGTTCTATGATAAATAATTAACAATTCTATCATTTAATAATTATTTTTTTTTAAAAAATATTTATAATATTAATTATTAAAAATATAAAATAATTATATATATATACTTATATAAATTACATTTATGATACGTCTTAATAATTATATTTATTAATTCGACCAAATTGAAGTAAAAAATATTGTAAATTTGAAGATTAATGACATCATGAAACACAACTTTCATTATTTGAAAAAGATATTAGAAGTTTTTTTATGCCTTAAATTAGATATTATATGTATTTTTTTTAATAAAAAATCAAAATATTTATAAAAAGTTATATATAAGGCCTTATTGTTTTATTGAAACTCATTTACATATTAGAAGTTCTTATTAGTTCATGAAAGTATAAAAAAATTTAGGTTGTGTTTGGATAGTGATTCAGAAATGATTTTTTGTTTTTTTAAAATGTATTTCAGAATTTTGTACTTAATTTTTTAAAAACTGTAAAAAATATGTTTGGTTATGCTAATCAAAAATCAGTTTTTGAGTTAAAAATAATAAAAATGTGTTTGGATGTGATAATCTTAAAACAGATTTAGGGATAAAAAAATATAAAAATATATTTGAATATGATTAAATTTTTTTTAAAATTTTTATTCAAGAGTTTTGTCTTTATAAGCAAATTTTAGATAGATTATTTAGTTAATTTTATAAATATATATTATACTTTTGAGCTTTCTTAGAAGTAAGTGGAAGCAGCCGAGAGCATCCGTCTGGGATTTCTTAGAACAAGTGGAAGCACCACCCGCCAAGGACTGGTCCTTCTTCTTCGGCGGTGAAATTGGCATCGAAGCTGAAGGAGGCGACGACGACGACAGTCTTTTCGCCGCTGCCGCTTGCTCCGGCGTCCCATACTTTCTGGGTCTCCCTCTCTTCTTCCGTACGCCCTCTGACGCCGAGGGAACAGAGTGAGGGGTATAGCATGTGAGGGGCTCTTTCGGGGTGGGGAAGAATTCCATTAGTGGGTGAGTTCGTGACGGTGGCGGTAGCTGTGAGAGTCTGGTGATGCGAGGCGGTGGCTATGCCTGGTGGTGTAGGAGGTGGTAGTAAGAGCTCAATTCACTTTCATTCTGTTCCATGTAGAGAGGAGAGACAACACGGGTGCTGGATGGAAGATTTTTTCCTCAATTTTTTTATTCATTTTATTTTATTATATTCGGTTCCTGTTGATTGGAATTTGGGTTGTGATTTGAATCTTGACTCTTCCCTTTCCTTTTGAATTGACTATCCAAACAAGTTTTTAAATTTTGAGTTGACTATCCAAACAAGTTTTTAAATTTTTGAATAATGTGAACTGTTTTTGGATCAGTGAAACAAACACGCTTTTAATAATTAATAATTTTAATAATGTATAAAATTTTAACTTTCGATTTATATTAATTATAAAAGAATTGACTATATATATACATATATTTAAAGGACTATAAATGAATCATATTCAAATCGGAGTAGGAATGATTCGAATTTTATTTGTAATGAAAAATATCGATTGGATTAGATCTGAAAATCTGATAAATTTATAAAATTTTAATTCAAATATGAAATTATTAACTATTGGATTGAATTAGTTTCAAATCAATAATAATTTTAATATTATATATATATATATAAATATTGTGTTCTAATATTTATTAATATATAATATGGAAAACTTAAAAAATATAAACCCAACTCAATTTAACTTAACAAATTCTTATATAATTTAAAATTTAACATATTATAAAATTTTAAAAATATTTTTTAATATAATATATAAAAAAATAATATATATATTATATTTAATTAAATCATATCATCAACGGATTAAATTTTTTTAATATAGATTCTCTTTATTTTAACTAAAAAAAGTTATCAAATCTAATCTAATTATCGTATCAAACTCTTTATACTTCCTCTGTCCCAAATTAAGGGACCGTTTTTGAAATCCTAACTTTTTAAGAGAAATTATTTTATTGTTTAAAAATTATTTAAATTTTTAATAATATCCTCATTTAACTTTTAATAGGTTATTTTATATATTATAATAATGAGTAATTTTAAAAATTTAAATGTTAAAATACATTAATTTTTTAAATAAGATTCTTAAATTAGAATATTTTAAAATAAAATAAAAAATTCTTAAAATAAGACAGGAGGAATATCATAATTCGGAATCAAAATTCAATCTCGATCCTAAAGGATTTATTATCATAAAATAAAAATAAAAACCTACCCACCCGAACTCCTTTACCAAGCAATTTACTAAGGCACCAAGTCATGGCACTTTAGGGGGAAGGTGACCTTACTTGTTTTTCTCTATCCAGCTTTAATTAACGTGTCTTTGAGTGACCCACACGTTTCTCCTTCCTCCAATCACAGTGTGTCACGTGGGAAACTTTATAATGCCTATATTTTCATCATTTATTGTAATTAAAGCCAAAAAAAAGGAATAGTCAAAGTCAACCAAATGGAAAACATCAGCTTGCTGTTTGGGCCGCGCAGCTTCTTGGAAGTGGTCCAAATCCAATATTAGCAGTCCACTGGGTCTGCTTGAGGATTTCAAACTTGGGGGGGTCCATTTGCAATTCCAACCTTATCCGAGCCTAGCCTTGCCTTGAAAGGGCAATAATAATCACGGTGATTAACGTCCATGCCTTGCCTTGAAATGGCAATAATAATTACGGAGATTAACGTCCATGCATACGTTTTGTTTGTAATGAAAATAATATATATATATATATATATTTATTTATTTATCAGTCTTTAACGTGGGTCTTCTTGTCTTTAACAAAGAAATATTATTTTTAAATTGAATGATTTAAGAAATTATAATTTTAATCATGTTTCTTTATATTTTTAAGTTTTTTCAAATATTAAATTCATATTATTAAAGTTACATATGGTTTGTGTTTTTCAAATTGATTTTGATTATTACATAAATAATTATAGTATAATTGATTAAGATTTAAATAATTTGATAAAAAAGATTATGATTCATTTAGTTACTACATAAAGTAGCCTTTTTTTAAATTTTAAATTTTATATATAAGTATTTAATTTTTATAAACTTAATTATAAAATAATTATTTTTATTCAGGTTACCTAAACTCAAACTCAATTTCAGAAAATTCTATTTCAACTACTATGATCAATTATAAAAAATTTGATAAAATTTTATACTGATCGTAAATTATTATTATAACTCTTTTTTTTTTTTTTAAATAATATGATATTAAGCACGAAATAGACAAAATTATTCAATTAGCCAAGCTAGATATCAAAATAATAAAATAAATTGTATAAAAATCATATTATATGAGTTTAATTCACAAAAACAACATAATTTTCATCCATAATATTACAAAATATTATTGTATAAATGGTCTTTTGTTACTAAATGCGTCATGTCAATTTATATGAACCTTTTTTTTTTTTTGTTTAAAAAACAACCATATTTTTAGAGGTAAAGGCAATCTCCATCTAATTCATTGGAGTAGAAAGGAAATGAAAGGGTTGTGGGATAGGTCAAGAATTCTAAGTGATACCAACTCCACAGATCCAAAAATTTGAAAAATTTAATTTTTAATTGTTATTTTATATAAAATCAGAAATTAACCCTTTATTTTTTTTAAATAAAAAATTGAAAAGTTCAAGGATAGTATAAATTAAAAGATGACCCAAAATATTATTTCTTAAGTGGGAAAAACAAAGTGAACTTTTAAGAGTATTAATCAGTTGGATACATTTTTTAAAATTATTTTTAGTTCACATAAATAGAAAAAATGAAAAAACTATAAAAAGTATCTAGCAGGACGTTTCAAATTATTTTTTGTTTTGAAAAAAATTATGTAAAGTATTTATTTTTTAGAAAATAAATAGAAGTATATTCTGATTTTTCAAAAATTCAAATTTATTAAAAAATAAAAATATTTAAAAATACACATATTTATGAAATTTTTATTATTTATATATATATATATATTTTTAAAGCCTGAATCTATCCCTACTAACTTTTCTTCCTAAACTTGCCGGACTTGAACTTTATATTTTATTTTGTTTGTTTGTAAAAATGAGATGATAAAATTAGGGACCGATGTTCATTTTCAGTATCAGTTATATTTAAAAATGATAATGAAAAAATTTTTGGGACGACGTGCTTTTTTTTCACCCTGTTTCAAATTTTGATATTTTGTTTTAAAATAAGTTAATTTTTTTTGTAAATAAATTAAAATTTTATTACTATAAACAATCATTCATATGAATGTAATATGAAAAATTTTAAAATTAATTTTATATAATATTATTTATTAGTAAAATTATTATATATATAAAAAATAAAAAAAAATATATAAATGGAATGAGTTTGAGATGAATGACTATCTTCCAACTCCTCTTCAAATCCAATCAAAATTTTAAAATCTCACCGACCTTATTTATACATATTTCATTAAAAATGTGACGGCGAATTAACGAGGCCAATATTTTATACTCGGTCAGTTAGGTGATTAACGCGGTAGCGAATTAACATTTGTCAGGCTCGGGCGGGTCAATCGATGACGTTAAACGGACGTTACCGAGCCTGAAACAGGTTTGCCACTCGAGCCTTTGATTCTACTCCGTATCTAATCCATACCTGTATCTATATATCTCCCTCTATCGACATAATTAAATACTCATACAAGACATAAAGCTCAATTTTGTCATCAATTTCTACGAAGAGGTTACGACTTTTCTGAAGACACTTTCAACAGCTTCACAAAAGCGATCGAAGAAGAGCCTGCATTTTCAGGTACTTTTGATTCCATTTTTTTTCAATCTTTGATGCTGTTAATCTGTTCTTTAGATCGATTTTCGGCTTGAAATGTCATCGTGATCGTGTATTTCTAGGGTTCCCATATCATTGATTGAGAATGTAATAGTCTACATACCGAAGCTTTAGGATAGATTTTGTAGCTTTTTCGTCGAAAATGTCTGGTTCTTGTGTTGTTTGGCCTCCGTTTGGTTGCTCAGAAAGCTGGTGAAAGAAAATTTGTTGCAAAATTATTAACATCGTTTTTCTTCGGTTTTCTCAGCAACCAAACGTAGCCTCGAGTATTTCGTTTCCTTTATATGAAAGTAAAAGAAAAATTGGGACATTAGAATGACATATTCAACTTCAGCCTTGACAAGATTCCAAGTCTTCATTCTGTAATGGTTGCTTGGAAATTAATAAAAGATTATCAAAATTGTAGTTGCTTCGGCTTTGATGAAACCCATGTCTTACTCAAATATGCTCAATACAACCATTTCACTTAATTCAAGTGCAGACTGCCTCTTTCTATTTGTGAAGCACAAAAAACAGATTATATAAGATCCAATATATCTTATCTGTTTTCTCAACAGCTAAATAGAGGCTTAAGCCTTTTCTTTTTTTTTATGTTTGTTCTATTTGGATATGATCTTAGAGTGCATTGCATAGTTATGACCATCCAAGTTGTTTAGTTTAAAATGGATAATGAATGATAATTGTGCTGAATCAGGATTTTTTGTTAAAAGTATTGATGGGTGATCACCTTGTTTTGTGCGTTGACCACCTCATTACACCTGAATCATTGCAATCACTGCAAGGGACTGGGGTCACGGGATCTTCTGGAGAGGGTTCTTGCGCCCATTCAGTTGATCCATCCACTTCCAGTGATATTAAGGAGGTTGGGGAACATGTAGCTGAAGAAGAAGAACCACTAATTCAGTCAGTGGAATGCCGCATTTGCCAGGAGGAGGATAGCATAAAAAACTTAGAGGCCCCTTGTGCTTGTAGTGGCAGCTTGAAGGTATCTTCACCTGAAGTTTTTGATGTCAATATTTTGGGTTCAATCACTTCTTTGCCTGAAAAGAGCTATTATTTGATATATATACACACACACACACACACACATACACAGACATATATCTGTATATGAATTTGCATGTATGTTTATATGTACTTATGCATGTTGCTCTGTCTTATTAGGGTTTTGTCAGTTTTATTTTCTTTTCTGAATAAATTACTGTCAACTCATATTTGTTAAAAAGAAAAAAAGTGATGGGTCCTTCTCGTTTTAAGTCATGAGGGTTTGGATACATGGTCAAATGCTTGTATATTTGGTATATTTAATCGGCTGGTTTAACCCCGTGATCTCAAATACACTATCTTCAGCATATGTGTCATCCTAAATTTTTGCTTCAACTATATTAAGGCACCTTTCTTTTGCCTTTGGTGCCTAGAGGAGTGCCAAGGTCAAGGCAAGAGGTACCTAAGGTGTACCAAAAACCAATATATCTTAAATTTAAAAACTTGATGCATAATTACATAGTGAATTTTACTTTGTTTTATTTAATTTATATTACAGTTAATAGGAGTACTGGTGTGAAATTGTGGGGAATGGGGATGTTTTTGGTATAAACTCTACCCATAAAGAAAAACAGAAAACCTTTTTGCTCTCATTACTTGATTGTGAAGTATGGGAGAAGACTCAGAAGAGAAAAAAGAATCATGGCTATTTGTTGGCAGCAGAATGTATATGATTCGAAATTTTTAAATGGAATTTTATTCTTGATGGGTGAGTTGTCCATAGTTCAAAATTGACATTTTAACCTATGATATCTTCACTATGCTGTCATCAAGGTATTACGTTGTTTCAACCATGCATATGTTTTTTTTCTGGGTAGACACATGCATACATTTGCATATATATATATATATACATATATCAAACTATGCTTGCGCATGTCAGTTAGTTATAGGTAGTGTATTACTTTACTCAAGGAGTGTCTTGCAGGCCACCTTGTGCTTTTCATCTTGAGTTACACTATTACTTCTTTGATTCTGATTTGTAGTTGTGTTTTCATTTCTGTTAGTTTGGTTAGTGGTTGGATCAGATTTTAGTTTTTTTGTAAATGGTTTTAGCCATATACTTTGGTTTGTGGACATTGATATGTGTCATCTATATTCATGGGCCCAAGGTGTAGGATAGGACTAACTCATTTAGATCCGGACTCACGGGCATGGCTATATATGATTGTGTTGGTGTATTTATTATATTGTGTATCTTTGTATGTACTTAAGCATATCATTGTGTATATAAATGCTGAAGAACCGTCAGAGCAAAACTAATATGAAAATAATGATGGTATAATAAGTTTTTTTTTTGACAAGAAAAGAGAATACTGCCCTATTTCTGCCCATTTTTCACTTAATTTAAGCTGTATCTTTTCAGTAATTGTCCAAATCAATGTGCAGCTTGGGATAGTGTTGATTGGTGTATATTGTAACAAATTTCAAAGAGAATTTTCTTATATACTATAGCTCAATATTGTCTATTTGATGTATGTATGCTGTCATACATCATAGGTATGGAAGCATCACTTCTCACAGAACTATCTTTCCTAGTCTAATTTAATCTGACCCACACGCCATGGTGTATCTTTTTGTTGCTGTAGTAATTTGCCTGTCTGCCTATCTAGTATCTTCTTTTAGGGTATGGTCAATTCAATTTTTCCTATTTTTCTTAATAACTTTATTTTTGGGAATGTTTTCTCAATCATTTCTTCAAATTTATTTTTGGGGGCCTATGCCAGTATTTTTTCCCATTTTCATGTCATTTTGAATATTTTTTATGTCTTGTTTCAGCATATTATTTCTTAGATTGACAGTGGTTAACTTTGTTTTATCCAGTTTGCTCATAGGAAATGTGTTCAGCGATGGTGCAATGAGAAAGGAGATATAATTTGTGAGATCTGTCATCAGGTATGTACTGCGGCTTCGTTTGTGGCCTTTGTCATTTATACTTTCTATTTTTGATATTGGTATTTATGTATATATATTTATATTTATATACATGTCAATGGGTATATTCATGAGAACATTCAGCTTGTTTTGTTTCAGAATCTGGCCATGGTAATATTCCTCTGTTGGTGACTCATAAGCTAGGTTGTAGTATGAGGGACCACAGTATTTGTGTTGCGCAATTATGAAATACAGTAGGATGATGTCATGTACCATGTAAAATTAGAAAGTTTATATGGTCCTCTCTTTGAATCCCCCTCTCTCTCTCTCTCTCTAATTATTATCCTTTCCTGCCGGGCAGCGAGAGTAAGGTTTGAAGCCACTAGCTATCTGCATGTCTTTACCAACATGCTTGGGCACTTTTGGTCAATTGGAATTTTTTATTTTTCAAAGTTGATATTCACATTGGAGTTTAATGTATTGGGAAGATGTTAATTTTTTTTTTTTTTTGGCTGCTTGAAAACAATCTGGAAAGGATTTAGAGATGTGGTGCCTTTTTTTTTGGGTTCCATTGTACTTGTAAATTTAATTGTATTAATTGCTATGAGTTGAATAATCAAATTAATATTAATAACATCTTCATTAAAAATTCCATGATGTTACAGCCTTATCAACCAGGTTATACTGCCCCGCCACCTCCTGATCACTCTGAAGATATTACAATTGATATCAGGCAAGTTTAAACTCTTTAACCTGTCATGTTTTTGATTGATAACTTTGGTACCCGTTTATAATTTTCAATTTTCTGTTTTTGATAAATAACGTAATAGTATTATATACAAAAGCGTTTGAGGGGTGCAACTCATGTATGAATGATTGTGTGAAGTACACAGGGTTTGAAGATTAAGCCCCACGGCCCCCATCTATACAACTCAATTCTCATAAAAAAAAACATATTAAAAATAGATTCGGGGAATATCCTGGAACACCAAAATTGAAACGTATCTAGTGATGCTTTTACAACTTAATAAAAATAATGAATAATTTTTTGAAAAATTCTTAGAATAGAAATGTATGTTGAGATATTCTACATTATTGATAGGCATAAAATAACATATAGATGATCCTCTAATAATTAATATTTAGTAAGTTAATAATTTCTATTCGTAAATAATTTTTCGAGGAATTTATAAAAACAATATACTTTTTGGAGGAGCCAACTTTGTTCCGTAATATGATAGTTAACAATTAATAATCAATAAAATTTTGAAAAAAAATATCCTTATAGTAGTATTAATTGTTAGAATAGAAAAATGCACATGCTTATATGAAAGAAAAACACTTGCTTTATAATAGAAAAACACAGACAATTATGTATATATATTATATAAAAATCATTAGTAAAAGTTAGTTTTTAGTGATAAAAAAGAGATTAGGAGCCTTCTTATAATTAAAAAATATATATTTTCATAAAATGCAAATCTTATTTTAATGTGATCGACGTATATTCTATAAAACAACTATTAGACTAGTAATGTTGTATAGAACAAAATGTTGGGCAATTAAGAAATAACATATTAATAAAATGAATTTAATTCAAATGAGAATGTTGAAATGGATGTGCGGTAAGACAAGAAAAGAGCAACATGGTTCATATTAGGGTCATCCTAGGGGGAGGGGGTGATCAAAATTAACTTAGTTAGAGGTAATTAAATAATGTGTGATATTGTGTGGTCTAACTGCATGAATGGTTTTAAATAGATGAAAATGACAAGATACGATTCATGTATCCGACCCCAAATAATTGGGGTAAGATTTTGTTTAGTTGAGTTGTGTATAACATTAATAAAAGGATCATATACTCTCCACTTATCAAAAGAAAAAAAAAGACCTTTATCTCTCAGTTTCTCTTATGGATTATTTAATCTTTAAACATATTAATGCTTTGGCTGAGGTGACTATCTTTTTGATATTGAAGCTAATAATTACTTAATTGAAAAGACATTAGGAGATTTTTTTTTTGTCTTAAAGAGTAAACTAATGTCTCTTGATGTAGGACGAGTGTGGGGGTACACTCTCCTACAACTATAACACCAAAAATTTTTGTGGGCAACAAAGAAGATGTGTTTTTTTGGGGTTGTTTTTGTATTAATTTTTGTGGCCAAAAGATGGTGGGACTATTGGGCTTTAGGTTTGTGAAATGTGTAACAATAAAGTAAAGGTTAAGACTTGAATTAGGCTAGCAAATGGGCAAGATTATGGGCCGTTCTGGGCACTATGATCAGTATCTGTGAACTACATGAGGAGTAGCTTGGGTTTTTTAATGGTTTCTTTTGGTTGCTATGCCTAAATTTTGATGGAAGGAATGATTGGGCTTGTTGAAGTAGGATTTTCTAAGGCTAAGGAGTGATTTTTTTGGTCTGATTGTTTGTCGAAAAATAAATAAGTAGAAGAGAAGTAGGAGGAGGATAGGTTAGACAGCACACCTAGATTCCTTTGGCATCACACCAAGGGTTAGAAGTTCATGACACAATTCCAAAAGAACATAATTGCTGTAGAACTTTCTAAAACATCTTATATTCTCTATTAGATTTAAAGTATTTACATGCCTATATATAGACTTTTAAGTAATTCTAACTACTAGGATTTGAATTTTTTGTTTTGAAACACTAAGACTTTGACTAGTAAACAAGGAAACTATACCAAAACTTGACCTAAGAGATGATTCATGGGTCATAGTACTGTTTGTTCCAGTAAATTTGGAAATTATATGTAGCCTGTAGGACAGCAGTAGGACTGTTTTAAGGATTATGGAAATACAAAGAAACTGAGGATGTTTTGGATGGTGAACAGTGCTTGTGAAAGGTATACTTGACTGCTGTTTGGTGATTTATATAAAACTACAAACAAAAGATAAATAGAAGAAGAATGAGGTAGAGGAGAGGAATCCAGGATTCACACCTAGAGCCTATTTGGCATCACACCAAAGAAATAGGTTGCATCGCACAAACCTTGAGAGCTGGAAAGTTGAAAATTTTGTATTCTCATTCATGCTTCAAAGTCTTGAAGTTACATCAATTTATAAACTTCACAAACATGTGTTTAATGCAAAAGTTTGTTTGTATTCCCTAGACGTTTAGGTGGAGTGAACTTGACATGTGATGAAATGAACCTGATTATGGCTGCATATAAAATAAATAAATACATGTGGTTAAATGTATTTAAGTGCTGCTTCATGTAACTAGTAGGCCTACAATGTCATATATGATCTAGCCTATGTGGAGTCAACTTCCCAAGTGGGCCCTACATTATCTAGCACATGCCAAATTAAGGCTTGGGCCTTAGAACCATTCAGCCACGCGTTTTATATACTTTTAATGGGTGCTTCCATTCTCTGTCATTATAAAAATATCCTTGACTCTTAAAACATAAGAAAACATATTAGAAATTTGACACTAATAAGCTCTAGCTTGGTTGGTACCTCATCCATCTACCATATGAGAGGTTAAGGGGCCAAGTTAGTGTGTGTGTGTGTGTGTGTGTGTGAGAGAGAGAGAGAGAGAGAGAGATTTACCTGTCAAAAAAAAAATAAAAATAGAAACTTGACCCCAACCAAAATTTGAAATTTCCTCGTTCTTTGAATTTGCTCTTTCTTGAATCTCTTATGGGCAGCATCATCCCTTGTATAAAATACCAAATAATTCATTTAGACAATGTATACAAGGTCTTTTCTAGTGCATTTCTTTTTAAGATTTTAAGGAAGTTTTCCTTGGTGAAAGTCAAAGTAAAAAATTAAGACTTAATTCTGTAATTTATAAAATTATGCATCTTACACAAGTACTTATTATGAGAGGATTAACTATATGATGATATTAATGGAAATGACAAATGGATGCACAGACGAAATATTAATATGTATGCCACAAGGGACACTTCTGTGTTACATTTAATTTATTTGCTTGTTTTGCTGTGGGGAACACTTCATAGTTCATACCCACATCAGATTGAGTATTCAAAGACTGCATTCTGTGCCACCCAATGTCTTTGTCAAGAGTCATTTCCATAAACCTCGAAAATTTCCAAGATGCTATCGACAGAAGCTAAATATATTTGCAAACTATTTGCTTAAAAACGGTAGTAACAATTATGAAGCTTCAACCTTCTTCTCCTTCCTTTTTTTTCCCTTTCAAAATGTCCCATGTCTATTCTTGCAATTTAGTTTAATGGTGATTTCTATGACACCTCATATATGTGTCAGAGATCACTATGTTTGACACCTTGTATACGTGTCAAGAGCCCAGTATCCTTCTGTTCTTGCAAGTTATAATTACAATAAGAAGACCTCACACCCCAATTACTTGAAGTTGGCTACAAGATCATTTTATCTATTTTGCTCTATTTGGGACCATATCACATGTTTTATTGCAGGACATCAGTCTCTTCTTAGTCACCCCTCCTTCCCTTTTTTCTATTCCTTGTCTTCGTCTTGTCCAGTCAAATGAAGCCTCCTTACTTGGGCATTCTTTGGTCTTCGTTACCCATTCTTGGCCATTTAGAAATCTTTGCCTCATTTATTCATAAATTGGTGCCACCTTTTGCACCTATCAAAGAAACCTTTTGCTTCTCACAAATGCATTTTGCTTCTTATTCTATTTTTTTTTCTTTATTTTGCCACTCATTCATCTAAACAGCCTCATTACATCTTCACTCATTCTCTACATGCTGTTTATTACAACTCAACATTTTTTTTTCCATTCAGTGTAGTCGGTTTTATTACTCTTTTAAAATTTTCCTCCAATAGGACTACTTTTTGATTATTAGAGAATACACTAAGATCAGATATTCACTTGCGTGGTCACTTTTTAATATAAATCATTATTGAAAATTCAATGATAAATTGACATTACATTATCATTTGTTTCAATCTTGCTACTGACCATTATTAGCTTGAGTGGTATCTCTTTCACCTTCCAAAGGGGAGTTCAAGTCCCAATTGGTGCAAAGTGGGTGTGTTTGCCTTTCCTATAAAAAAAATCATTTGTTTCAATCTTGATTCGTTTGTTTCTTGGTTTTTCTTCCACAGTGGAGGTTGGGCAAACTCTGGTTCTTCTCTGGACTTGCATGATCCTCGACTTCTGGCTATGGCAGCGGCAGAACGCAATCTTCTGGAGGCTGAATATGACGAATATGCAGACACAAGTGCCAGTGGAGCTGCATTTTGCCGCTCTGTGGCTCTAATTGTAAGTTGTTTTAACCATCTCTTGCAAATATGGAAGCTATGAAATACGGACACTCTATTTTGGCTAACATATCCGTGTTAGATACGCGAAAAAAGTGTCCGAATTTTGTTTATTTTTACCAAATGTCAAACACGTTACGACACATTTTGGACATGTTTTCTAATTTTTTTTGTTGGGATTTTTCTCTCCTTTTATCTTGTTTTATGCCTTTTTTTTTTGGGATTACACACACACACACACACACACACACACATATATATATATATTCTATGTAGTAAGTAAATATGTTTTGGAACTTGGATCATTGATGTTGATGATTAAATGAAAAGTTATTTTTATTTAATAACTTTGTTATTTTGATAATATTAGGTTTTTATTATATGCTAATATAAAAAAATATTATGTATCCTATTTTTTTGAGAAATGTCATGTCCGTGTGTCCATATCATGTCGTATCCGTGTTCTGTGTCCATATATGTGTTTCTTAGTATGGAAGTGACATGCATTGTCAAGGAAGATGGTGATATGTTGACTTTTGAATATTGGATTTTTTTTTTTGGGGTAAGTGAATATTGAAATAGTTAACAAAGCAAAAATATGTATCCAGTATTACTAACTTTGTCGCTGAAGGAAGTAATGTTATAGTGATAAAGCAAAAATAAGCAATAACATGCATAATCAAGGAAGATGGGTGAAATGTTGACTTTTGAATATTAGATTTTTTTTTTGGGTAAGTGAATATTGAAATAGTTAATAAAGCAAAAATATGCATCCAGTATTACTGACTTTGTGGCCGAAGGAAGTAATGTTACGTTGATGAAGTTTACTTGTAATCTTTCCTCTTAAGCTAGTCTTTTTAGGTCATGATTTTAAATAATATAGGAGTCTGTATCTTTTCTCCCAACACAGCCACACACTTGTGGACATATGAAACTTTTGAAATAGCTGGGTGACTCCGATCATTTATAATTTTATGAAGTTTTATTATTGATCTATTGGAGATGAGGCGCAGGGGAGCATTTCCCCTAAAAAAATCTTCAACACTTGGTAGGTGCACGAATTATGGAAATTCTGAACACCCATCTCTAGCTGCTTACTTATGGAACTTTTATCCGTCTTTCTTTTCTTTAAAACTTTTCACATTTGGCATGTATCTTGAATGTCATGCAGGTGGTATAAGTTCCTTTGACTTGTGCCATCAAATTTGTGCTGAAGGCAACGCCTTAGACAAAATGTCTATTTTGCTTTAGAGTTCTCGGATCAATTTAATTCTGCAATTCCCACATTATTTTTCCACGTCCTTATGTTTTGAGTCTATCCTTTGTCTATTGGCAGTTAATGGCTCTTCTACTCTTGAGGCATGCTTTAACCATTGGTAGTGGTGATAGCGATGATGATGATGATGCTTCCACTTTTTTCTCCGTAAGTGGATTTGTATTTTCAATTTGTTGCATTTTCATTTACATACATGCTTTGCAATATCAAAATATAGTTCTGGCTTTGGTTGCACCAACTGATTCAATGGTTGGAACTTGACAGCTTTTCTTACTACGGGCTGCCAGTTTTCTTCTCCCTTGCTACATTATGGCCTGGGCTATCAATATATTGCAGCGTCGAAGGCAAAGACAGGTTAGATGCTCCTTTGTGGTATCTATTCTCCTGTTCATCTCTCTGTTTCTTCTTCTAAGAAAATATGGTGAAAACAATTCCCTTCTTAATATGCTAGACAACCATAGGAGGGACATTCGATCCAACAGTACATAGGTTAATGATAGTAATTCTTATGCAATGTATAATTTGATCTTACCTCACTATATGTGTATTTATAAATTATATTTGCATAAATACATATATTTTGTCTTTCCCCTTTTCATTATTAGATGCATTTACTTTGTTTATGGTTTCCATTAAGAAGATGTAATAATGTTCTTAATTTACCAAAAGAGACAAGATATTGGTTTCCAATATCATCTGTTCTTATTTTTATTATTCATGTGTTTTTTTTTTTTTTTGGGTTGAATCAGGAGGCAGCAGCAATGGCAGCAACTGAAGTTGCATTTATGCTGCAGGCAGGACAACATAGGGGCTTGCAGTTCGCAATCACCCCAGGACCCGTCATCACACCGGGACCTGCTGTCACACCAGGACCTGCAGTGACACCCCACCAGGAGCCACAGCTTCAATAGTATGTGGTTTACTTCTGCTAAGTGTTCGGATTGACGAACAGGAAAATTTACAACTTGGAATTTGAGTGTATTATTTTATATGGACAACTTGCAATGAAAGGAAAATGGAGGGGTGTCTTCTGTCTGTTATCTTTGCCCGGCTTTGTTTCCAGAAACCCTAGAGGCTCACATTTTATTTTCCTTCCTTAATTTCCCCATGTTTGTACATAAATCTGGAGTATCTCAATAGCATATGTGCTGCTTGGGAAACTTGTGCTAGTGGAGTTGTTGTCTACAGAAAAAATATTACCTCTTAATATGTGATTATTTTGAAACTCAAGCACAATGGTGTAGATTCTTCTTACTTCAATAAATTAACTGTGTTTTATCAATACACCAACGGATCAAGTATTCTGAATATATTATATCTTGCTTATGTTTTTTGTTGTTGAGGATGATGAGAGATATAATTACAGACAAAGCAGCACAGTGGGTGCTTTACCACCTTCTTGATGATAAGAGTACAATTTTCTTGATTTGCTCATTAATATCTTTATTTTTGTTCAATGTAGACGTGTTGTTTCACGATTGTTTCAGCATTCTGTCATAAAACTTGGTTGGCTCTACAGTATCATATATACAATTTATCAACCTCTATCGTGGGGGTAAGTTGTCTTACTTTAAGGAGATAATCCTACGTGGCATAAAATGATTGGCCTTGTCCATGCAAAAGTCAATAGGCTATTTTCACTTGCAAATTTCTCACCAAGTGAATCCATAGCTTAATGGTATGTATATGGAGGAGTGCACATAGAACCTAATATTTAATAATTTTAGGAGGATCTAAAATGTATTAATTAATAAAATTATTAAGTACTGAATTTGTTCAAAAAATTTATTATTGAGAAAATAAGACAAGGATACATATTCTCAAAGATGATAATTTTTTCATAAAAAATATTAATTTAATTTAATTAAGTTATAAGAAAGTTTTTAATTTTTATATTACTAAAAATTTAATGTTAATAATTTTTATATCTATAAATAAATATATTATAATGTGAATCCATAGCTTAATGAACTTTAATTATTAATTTTGGAGATCTAAAAATTATTAATTAGTAGAATTTGTAATTATTAAATTTCTTTAAAAAATTTTTTTAATGAATTTTTATATGATTTTTCGTCATAAAAATATGATGTGAGACTACATATTCTCAAGAATGTATTTTTTTCATCGAAAATGTGTTATATTTAACCCAAGTTATAAGAATGCTCTTAGTTTTTTTTTTAATTACTAAAAAAATTAATGTTAATAATTTCTATATTTATAAATGTATTATGTACGTGTATTTTTCTATTCTAATAATTAATATTATAAATTATATTTTAAAAAAATTATTAATTATTTATTAGACAACGAATGTAATTCTTAAAAACAATTATTAATTATTACGGATTATTAATGATGCTGCACATTTCGGCCCGCACACCGTGGCCCCTTGACTTGCAAGATATTGTCCGCTTTGGACACTCTCCCCGTAGGGCACTCTCCCGCACGGCTTTGTTCCTCCTGGGCTTTGGCCCAGGAAAAGGCCTCTTGCAAGGGGGAGGGAGGCCTGTGCTTATAAGCGACAAGCGGTCCCGGCTCCTTTCCGATGTGGGATGAAAGTACCCACAACAGCTGCTCCCCCCAGTCGTGGACCGGTTGGAGCATGAGAAGCTGGACGTGGCCCAACGTTCCCACAGACGGCGCCAAGCTGATGCTGCACATTTCGGTCCGCACACCGTGGCCCCTTGACTTGCAAGATATTGTCCGCTTTGGGCACTCTCCCCGTAGGGCACTCTCCCGCACGGCTTTGTTCCTCCTGGGCTTTGGCCCAGGAAAAGGCCTCTTGCAAGGGGGAGGGAGGCCTGTGCTTATAAGCGACAAGCGGTCCCGGCTCCTTTCCGATGTGGGATGAAAGTACCCACAACAATTAAGTTATTAAATAATCAACTGCATGTTATGCACTTGATGTGAAACATATGAACTTTAATTTTAAAGTTCAAAATTGATGGCAAAGGATGATTTTGAAAGCAACAATTCATTTGTATCTTTTACTTTCACTCTCTCTACAAGACTGAGATGTGTAGTTTATTTTCTTTTTCAAATTTTGAGCTTAGCTTTATTTTTTTACTTGTCATAATTATTGGGTTGTTAAATTTTTTAAGATCCGAAATTCAGAAATTATGTGGATTTGTAAAGTAATAATAATAATTGATTCTAAATACACTTTTTTCCGTTGGAAAAAATTAACGGAAAAAAAATTGTTGTCTATTTGGCTTTGAAAAAATCCTCTCTCTCATATTAATTCAAATGGGCAAGGGAAATTACATGTGAATGGCTGCTATGCTGTAGGAAATTTTATAGTTGTTTCTGAAATTTGAGAGAGAGAGAGAGAGAGAGGTGGTCTGCAGAGGTAAGTGAAAAAAATAAAAGATGGAAGAGAAGGATACAAGAGAAGGCCAAAGATGGGGGAAGATTTGTATCAGTTGAAGCTTTGAATGGGCAGCACAATCTAAAGATGAGAGTAAAGAAAAGCATAAAGGAAACCCATTAAGCACAAAGAAACCAAGACTCTGATTTTTGTTGCATGGATAGAAGAGCTTGGAATTCTAAAGTTTGTTAAGCATAAAGCAAGTGCTTGGTTTTTGTATTTTTTTTCTTCAGAAGAGGCTTCTATTCTTCACCTTCTTCCAACGTCTATACTTTATCTGGCTTTCGTGCAGCTGTTGCTATCTGAACTTTGGCTTGCTCATGGTTTGATTCCAGCAATCAAGCCACTCCTTTATTTACCCTTGAGCATATTTAATTTGCAAAAAATCCTGTAATATATATATATATATATATTATGTATCTCATTTTCTGATCTATTCATTCCAAAATTTTCTTTTATTTTACTCCATTTTCTTCGCAAACAAGTCCAGAAAATGACAGATAAAATTTATAGAATCAGAATCATGTCCTAAACTTTTCCATTCCATGGTGTTTCTCTTATCTTTTGATGAATTTATTTGTGCCATCAGTTTTAACCAAGTTGTTATATATAATCCAAAAGCCCTAAAGAAAAAGCACCAACTTAATGAGTTTTAAATTACTGATTAAGCTGAAGATTAAAAAAAAAATCATACTGATTATGCCTCAGACACGGTGCAAGAACACATGTGAGCGTAGTCGGGAAGACTGGTGGATTGGCTAACAGTTATATGAGATTGGAATAGTCCTTGTTTGGTTCAAAAGCGCAAATGACGGATGATAGATATACAAGGGAACCATTATAAAGAATATTCTTGGCTTCCCAAAGGGTGGTGTTCCAACTTACTTTTTATTCAAACTTGTCAGGGTCTTCCAAAACAGCCTTATATTGCTTCTATGGCAGGCTTATGATTGGGGTGAATCTGAAACTTCTCTAGATGTTTTGGGGCCCTCTTATGCTTTATATGCCTTTAGTTGTTCAAATCCCATAAAAGGTACAAGCCACAGGCTTGTTTCTACAGCAGTGAGGCACAAGAAACTAAGGGTACAGTCTCAGAAAAAACTACTTATTCTCTCATCATTGCTGCAAACAAGAGAAGCCTCTGTTCCTCTAGTTTATGCAGTAAACATGGGGCTTTTTGCTTGTAAGGTGGCCATCCTTCTTGTTTGTATTGGGTTTCTATCTATTCAACCAGAGATGGTTTCTGGCCTGAGAAGCATTGATCTTGCTCTCAGATGGGACAAAGGGCAGGTACCATTTCTAAGAAATTCGCGTATTCTAAAGGCTATTGCGGCAGAGGGTGTGCAGAAGACACAGTTGGATATAGCACCAACGCCTTCAAAGATGTTTGATCCAAATCAATCAAGCAAAAGACGAGTTCGTAGAGGACCAGACCCCATTCACAACAAATGCTGACGTGCTGAAGTTGTTTCTTCAACTGTGAAGCAAGTGCAGCTTGTTTTATGGGCAAACCACGAGATGACCTATGGCTATCATTGATGGAGAAACTTGAAGGGTGGTGGTGGGAAATTTTTGCTTCGTGATCAATTTTTTTTTCTTCTCAATTGTGGGTTGGTTTGGTTTTCCATAGTTTTCTTTATTTTGAGTTGAAGTTTCTTGGTTAGAACAGAAGTGAAGAATGGTAGCTAAAACTCATCTGTAAGCTAACATCATCTCTATATTGTATAAACTTAATCCTAAACAATAGCTGAAAATTCTTTAGGATGATGCTGGTGGCTCTCATACACAAAAATATAATGTTTTTTTTTTTTTCTTTTTGGGTTTTTCTTTTGGAAGAAAATGATATATATATATATATATTTCAACATTGCCAACTTACCATGCCTTGTGTCTGTGTGTGTATCTAGCTGCCAACACCCACACAAGACACAATTCAAAACTGATCGTAAATTCAAACGCGGAGAGTGATGCATAAGAGTGCGGGAGCAAAAAACCGAGTGAATAGAGTGCAAACTTTGTATTGAATAAATGAAAGAGACTCGAATCTATTTCTTGGAGCCAGAACTTTGATATCATCTTAGATCACTAATTGTTATAAAAATTTAATCTGTTAGAAAATAGCCAACAATGTATATCAAACTAACAAGTTCCAGTAGTCTGGCTAAGTGAATTTTTATGTTCTTTTTTCTGGTTTTGTCTGCTTGGCTGATTTTTTCTGGATAGCATACTTTAATATAGTAAAGCTTGTTCTTTAAAAGCTGAGAGATAGCTTATATAGATTCTACCTTGCTTTATACACTTTGAAGCAATTTCTTATCAGTTAAGATTCATGGTTATTTACCTGGTGATGAGGGAGAAAACAATAGGTTGAACTGTTGTTTCAGAAACATGGCATTTGAAATTGTTCTGTGGTGTTTCCACTCAATTTGAAGTCAGACAAATATTCTTTAAATCTCGACAGATGATTGGTAATTACTTTAATGAGTTCTGATTAGGCCTCATTGTGAGGATGAATGTGTGACTTCAATAATCTCAGAAACAAATTGGATTAATTTTATCTCCTCCTGGCATTTGAATGCTCCTAAACTTTAAGAATAGTTCACAGAATATGCAATTTATTGATGCTATTAACAGGAACAGAGTAAAGTAGTTCAAAGACTACTACAACTTTTACTACTACTACTACTACTAGCTTAGATTTGATAGATTGAGTGTGTAGGCAGCATCAAAATAACATGGAATTCATGTTTGTTTCATGAGTTGGATAAGGGTGGATTTACTCTGCCCATCACTAACAGTGGTTGGACTAATAATCCCAACTCTCTCATCCCATTATTTTATTTATTCTCTAGGTCATTATTTATTTCCGGTACTATTAGTGAGTCTTTTTTTTTTTCTATTCAAATACTAACTTTACAAGATTGTTGGGACTAATTTATCCAATCCCTCCTCAAGTCAGTAAACAAACATATGTTATTAATTATGTCAATGGCAGTGCACGAAAAAAAAGCATTTAGGGGTTAGCATTTTTTTGAGAGAAAATTTAAGAGAATTTGTTTCTCAAATTAGAAAAATTTTATATGTAAATTTCATTTTCTTACTGAGGAAGATGATAAGGCAAAAGTTTTAGGGAATTTTTTTTTTCCAAAGAGGAAGTTGATAGGGAAATTTTTTTCTCAAATAGGAGAAATTTTACATGTAATTTTTTTTTTCCTAAGATGAAGATGATTGACAGATTAACAAATTATGGTTAATGGGTTATATTGAGTTAGAATTAAAATTAGACCAAAACTTGAGATGAGTTGAGTTTAAATGAGAATTCAAGTGGTAAATGATTGAATTAGAATTAAAATTAGGTCACAACTTTGAGTAGACCAGGTTCAAATGGGGGCTTAAGTTGCAAAGGATTGAGTTAAATTTAGAATTAGAGTGGACTAGATTCAAATACGAATGGGCTAATTTGCATTTGCCCTTGGATTATGTTGCAACTACAAGGGTGAAAAGTTTAAAATATTCCAAAGAATATATATATATATATATATATATATAGACAAAAAAAAGTAGGGAAATATTTTTTTGAATCTCCACTTACAACAATTTTTTCTTCAATCTTTTTGACCAATATATTAAATCTTGCTTACAAACAAACTAATGTCGAGGATACTTCATTTATCATGCACTGTTTGATTGAAGCCCCCAATAGTTAGTTAAATCCCACATCGGCTGTATAAGAAAGCTTGTCAGAGTTTATAGACAGAGCAAGAAAGCCGAATGTATGTGTTCGTAGAAAGGAGAGATGGTTGGCATCTCCCCTGACAGGGACGGGAACAGCCTTCGGGCTTACCTGTTACCACACATCCGGTTAAGGCCTCCCACTTCGGTGGATCTTCTAACCCAATTTTTTTTTTATTATTTTGTTATCTATTTTATGTATATCCCCAAATCAAATACCTCGAATCTCTTTTCCCGTGACACCTCTGAAACTGCTTTTATGGCTGTTCTTGAAAAATCCCTCCTCCACCCACTAGGCAAAATTAACTTCTGGTGCTCAACAGCCTGGGCCCTGAGGTCATGGCGAAAGACCCTTTTTTTTTTTCATCAACCGGATCAAGACCCAGAATCTGTTTCCCATGTAAACAATCATCGACAATGTCACAGTAACCTCTGAAACCGCTTTCATAATCTGTTTCCCATGTAAACAATCATCGACAATGTCACAGTAACCTCTGAAACCGCTTTCATGGCTGTTCTTGAAAAAATCCCTCCTCCACCCACTAGGGAAAATTAGCTTCTGGTGCTCAACAGCCTGAGGTCATGGCGAAAGACCCTTTTTTTTTCATCAACCGGATCAAGACCCAAGAATCTATTTTCCATGTAAACAATCATCGACAATGTCACAGTGAAATCTTTGAGGTCTGGTAGGGAGCTTCAGTTCATAGAAGCCATTGCAAATGACAGAGAGAGCTAGTACCTGTACCAAACCCAAAGGGTGTAAGCCTAACCTTTTTGGCAAATGCAGTGGAATGGTTCGAGAGGACGAAGGAGACCGGATAGGCTAAATTGGGGAAGGATGAGGACGTGATGAGCTTTTATAAAGAGAGGGAAGGGAAGCGGGTGGAAACCCAGGGCTGCTCCAGGCTGTTTGAGGCCTAAAACCACAATACTAAATGAGATTTTTTATAAAAAGAAAATTTATTCTTATTTTTTTGGTATTTAAGAAAAATAAAATACATATTAATTTAAAATAATTTATACTATAAGAATTTTTATTAATATAATTATAAACAAAACTTTAATAAATATATAAAAATGTTTTAAATTGTATTTCAATAGGAAAGATAAATTTGTTAAATATTAATAGAGTTCTTATATAATTTAATAATATTGAACAATAAAAAATTTGAAATAGAATTCAAGTAAAGAGATTTACAAAATTTTAAATTACGTAATTCAAAAAAAATGTTTTTTATATAAGTATATACTAGTAGAAAATGAAAATAATTCGAAATAAGACTTTATTAATATAATTGAACTTTTTTGTAAAAGTGTTTATGTGACCACCTTTATAGAATAAATTTGGGTAAATTAGATTGATCTTTTCTAAAATTTCTAACAATTACACTGACATCTTTTACAAATTTTGAAATTATACTTACCTCTCTTATTTTATTTGACAAACTACAATTACCTTCATCCAGTTAGATTTCTTTTCACAATGACAAAACTGACTATTTTATGTTTTATTTTTTGTTGCTTATTGACCAATATTTTCCAACTTTTTAATTTTTTTTATTTTATATAAAAATAAATTTAAGATAAATAACTTATTTTTATTTTATATAAAAATAAACTTAATGTTTGAATCAATATTTATTTGAAAATGAAAAGTCAAAATTGAAAAAAATTAGGAAAAAAAACCATAAAATAAAAATGATAGTTTTATCATTTTGAAAAAAAAATTGACTGAATGAGAGTATTTGTATTTTGTCAGATAAAGTAAAAAATATTAGTATTATTTTAAAAACTTCAAAAAAAATTAACATAATTGTCAAAAATTTCAGTATAATTTATATAATAAATTTGTATAAATTTAATTGGGACCTACTTTGCAGGTGAACCTAAAGCTATTACTTTGGTTGTCTTACGGTCTTGGCAAAGATGCATGGTGAAGATGAGGACTTGGACGGCATTAGATGGGTCATGGGTGTTGCAAGAAATAAGTTCACTTGAATGTAACCCAATTTGGTTCTGATACATTGTTAGAAGCAATCGGTAAGGCTGGAAGCCTAAGATGACATATTTTGATTCTGATTGATCAGATGCATAATTTCTCAATTTCATTATTTGTTTGAAAAAGTTGATTATACTGGGCTCTCTTGAATTTCTAATGGTTGCTATTTTAAAAATCTTTGTATATTTTGTTGATAAGGAGTGAAATGTTATCTCATGGGTGGGATGGGTCTCTGTGGCCTAATAATGGGAAGGCCCAAGAACAACCTGTGCAAGATAATTTTAAATGGGCTGGGCTTAGGTTAATGTTAATGGGCTTTTCTGGGGCCTCTGGTGGAATAGGTCTTTGGGTGGGTTGGATTGATTATGCCAACCCAACCCCAGCCCATTCTACAATCCACAGTTGAACTTGGTCTATAGCCTCACAAATATGGATACAAGAAATGATAAAGTTAACCTGGAAATAGATAAGAGTAATGTTATTCTTATCATAAAATTTTATCAAATTTTCTTATCTGTTGACGTGATTGTTCGGGTGCTAGTTAACTAAGCCTCTTAGTATATGCGGGTGCTAGTCAATTAAGCATCTTGGACTCACCTGACATGATTAGCACTAAGAGGCTAAATTCACTAGCACCAAGAACAGCTACGTTAGTAGGTAAATTTTTTTGATAAAATGTTAAGGTAAGGATAGCATTACTTAATAGATAAACAATATGCCTCATTGATAAACAATATGCCTCATTTTGTAGACTTGAAATCATGAATCCTTTTATAAGAGAAGACACGAGATACAATTTGGTCATCGAGAAATTCAACCATTACAAACAACAACGACCATAATTAAATCTGGTCACACCTTTCACATTAATTCCATTAATGGGAAAATATTGGACATAGAACTCATGACCCACAAAGAAAAAAAAGAAAGAAAAGAAAAATAATGAAGAGAAGAATGGAAAACAGAACATTAGCACAAAGCCAATAATTGACAGTAGATTAGAATAATAAAAGGAAAAAAGGAATCTAAGGGCATTTAGGGCCTCCTCTCTTAGTCTTCCAATTGTTGTAGCAAGGGCAGGAAGATTTGTTGCCATAGTAGCCTGAAGGAACACACAAGCATTTTGCACAGCATTTTTGACAGTAGAACATGCATGGTTTGCGGTACTGTGTTTGGCTACACCTCCTTGCGCATTGTGATGGACATTCTGTCATTTGTTTATCAAATCATTAATTAGCTGTTTTGTTAAGATAATTCTACTCATTTTCTATGCTGACTGTTTCTGAATGCAAAATTACAAATAATTATTCAGTAAAACGATTATTTTATGTCATTAACTATGCGACTGGTTTTTTGATAAATTCAAGCACTTTCTTGATTTTAAGAAAAATATATTTATCTTAAATTTCAACAAAAAAAAAAGAAAAAAAATTTATGATTAATAATCACACAATGTGAATAATAATAACTCTTCTACTGAATAATTTCTTCAAAATTAGAAAGGAGGGGAGAAAATCAGAAGGTAACATAAAGCTCCATTGATGGTAACTTACGGTAACTGTTTAGGTTCCCTTGACCTTGTCGTCCCTGTAAAACATAATTTATTTATCAAAATAAATTAAATTGTATTTTATATATATATATATGTATGTATATATTCAAAAAGAAGAGAGAGAGAGAGAGAGAGAGAGGGGAAAAAACAACTAACCCTGTCTAGGTGGTACTGGGCATCTTTAGCGAAAACCTATAAGAGGAAAATAAAAATCATATGAAGCAATTTTCTGATGGTAAACCCCATTGTTATAAGAATCAAGGAAATACGGTTTGTACTGCCTTTTTTTTTTTTCCTGATCAAGTGGAGCTGTAGAGGGACTCACCGTGGTTGCCAGCATGGAAATGGCAAGGAGTGCCAAGAGCATAACACAAACAAGCTTAGCCATGGCCATTGCCACCAGGAAGACAAGCCCCTGCGCTCTTGAGAGAGAGAGAGAGAGAGAGAGAGAGAGAGTAAGTTGATAGTGTGGGGGCTTGATGCAGAGTGCTGTGCGGTGTGGATTATATAGAATCTTTTTGAGGTTCTGGCCAATAAAATAAAGCACCCGGTTTCATCAGTTGGGGGATCATATCCCTAAAAAGCCCATGTGATAACATAATTGAACTATGCATTTATTCATTTTACTTTTTTTCGTTTTGGTTTTATATCATGCATTTATTTGCTTCATGTGTGTGGGGGCAGATCCTAATTTTTTTTAAGGGGGTAAATTTTAATTTTTAAAAAAATTATATTGAGGGCAAATTCTTATTTTTTAAAAAAATTATATTAAGGGGGGAAATCTTAATTTTTTTTAAAATTATATTAAAACTAAGGGTAAAAAAGTGAATTTTTAAAAATTTTGGGGGCTATTGCCTCCCTTAGGCTTGCTGTAGCTCCATCACAACCTTTTAGAATTCGTATGGAAAGTGCTAGGATGCCAACGGTTGTCAATTGCCACTAATTGTGAGCAGAGCCATCAATTGTCGTTAGCTGTGGATAACTTGTCGCGATAATGTCCAAAATAAAGAATTGGTTAGAGGAATCTCTTGATTTCGGAAGGTCCATAGTGAATCGCGGACGTGTGCGTGACTGTCTTTGAAATATTCGCTGCCTTGACCGTCAAGCCATAAGACCCTGAGTTTCTTAAATGAGAAGACTAAGACATGCTAGATACATCATAGCCATGTACCAGACTTTAGAAGCCTCCCAAGACTTTCTCCTAAGTTCTTTAGGTAACCATAGGGGGAAGAGTATTTAAGAGTGGTGCGCTTCTGAGAGGTTAACACGTATTGAGAGAAGTGATGCACTCTTGAGAGATTGACGTTCACTGAGAGTGGTGTGCTCCTTAAAGAATAATACACACTGAGAACACTAAGAGTGGTGTACTCCTTAGAAACTAACATGTATTAAGGGAAGTGACATGCTCACGAGAGATTGAGGCACACTAGTACTTCGTTTGGAAGTTTTTGAGAGAAAAGAAAAGAAAAGAAAATTTAAAATTGAAGAGAAAAGAGAAGAGAAGAAAAAAAGTGTTCATTTTTATTTTGTTTGATAAGTCAAGAAGAAAAAGAAATTATTATTTCTTATTTGAATGATCAATTAGGAGAGAAAAGAAAAGAAAATATATAAAATCATTTGAAAACTATACTCATTTTTTTTATTTTAGAATTTTTAATTATTTTATTTATGGATATTTTTAGTATTTCAAAAAATTTATTAATGACACTTTTCTCTCTCCAAATCTCTCTATTTTTGGAGATTATAGAAGTGGGTTAAAACCCTCACACTTTCTCTTCTATTCTCTCCTATTCTTTTATTTTCTTTCTATTAAAAATTTTCAGACTAGAAATTGAACTATCTTCACCTTAATTTTTTTTTTCTTTTTAATTTTCTCCATCCAAACTGATATACCATAAAAGAGCAGGCCAATCAGCATTTGACACATCAGCACAAAAGGTCGGAAGTGACCGAACTTATACCTTCAGAGCATATATATCCGGACAAGGGTCTTAGAACTTATCACAGGGTCCAGATCGACACTCCAGACCTCGTCACCGCCTTAGCGAATGCCGAGCAGGGAATAAAGAAATAGTCTTCGACAAGGAGACAGTCTTCAAATAAGGAAACAGTCTTCAACAAGGGAACCACCTTCTATGGTTATCTCTATGCAATGCTCCACAAGGTAACTGCAATCTCCGATGATCAAATCCCTATATTCATGGCGTCGAATCCTAATCAACTTAGGAAAGCCACGGCTTATAAATTAAACCCTAGAGGTACGCCTTATTTCTTATGCTCATTCTTTGGCTTTCAATACAGTCTTTCAATTCTTTTACTTATTTAAGCATCGGAGTGGCTACCGCCGGAGCCAATCCGGTGGTCCTCTGATCATCTTTCTGAGTGTTCTACAGGTCACGGAGTCCATACTTATTGCGCGCCGAAAAGTGCAGCATCAGTTTGGCGCCGTCTGTGGGAACGACTAAACTCCAAGTGCTCTATTCATAAACTCAACTTTTTCCTCACCGGAAAACCATGGCACCAAATCTCCGACCACGACAGAATACTCAGAATTCGTAAAACGCTCAACGTCAGTCGCCTGCTCCCCGCACAAGGGGGCCAGCGGCCAATCCTATGTGACAGGAGATCGAAGCAATAAAACGACACAATGAATTGGTGCAGGAACAATTGCTTGCCATTACTAGAACACTGGCAACACTCACGCAGAACCAAGCAGCGGGTTCTCCTAGCCCGCCGGTCAACTTCGTTGCGAGAACGCAACCCCCTGTTGCCACAGAGAACGAAGAACTTCATGCGCAGGCTCCAACTAACCAGCCTGGGCAGCCCTCAGGCGTTGCTCGCGCCGGCCAAGATTCACAGCCATCAACAGTCCCTGGCTGGGGAACATCCGCCTTCGTCCCTGACGTCCATTACCGGAGCACTACTCGAGCCCCAACTCCAAGGGCCTCGGGAGCACACCCGGCACCGTAGGAGCCTCATTATGCAACACCAATCCCTCCGGTTCGGAATCCTCCTTCGTCCGAAGGGCGTAATCAACCCTACTACCCTGAAGCCAAGGCTGTCAGGTAAGGTTCACAAGATGTCAGACTCAGAGACCCGCGGAGGGTAGAGGAAATTGCCGAGTCGTTGGACCGGACAGTTACCTTGAGAGGGCCTCAGAACCCTCCAGAGCAAGACGAGCTGGCCAGGCTGCTCGGAAGGCTAGCCACCCCATTCACTCACGCTATCATGTCAGAAGAGAGGCCCAGAAAGTTCATGGTGCCCAAGTTCACCCTGTACGATGGATCTGGAGATCCAGGAGATCATCTCTCTCATTACCAGCACACGATGGCCCTTCACGGAGCCTCTGATGCTTTTATGTGCCGAACGTTTATCACCAGCTTGAAAGGCACTGCTTTGAAATGGTTCCACAACCTCCCTCCGAAATCAGTTACCAGCTTCTACGAGCTCGGTAGACAGTTCGTGGACAGGTTTATGACCAGCAGGAGGCTCAGAAGGGGGCCAGAATTCCTGCTGAATGTCAAGCAGACCAAAGAGGAATCCCTCCGCGCCTACATTGAGCGCTTCAATACCGAACTTACAGAAATCACTGACTGCAGCCCAAAGTTCCTTGTAGCAGCCTTAACTGCTGGGCTTGCCCAAGGTGGGTTCAGAGACTCCTTGACGAAAAGCCCTCCAGCCGATATGGCGGCATTGATGGATCGGGCCAGAAAATACATTAACCTGGAAGAAGCCAACCGCACGTCCCAGAAGGGCAGAGATCAGACCCAGAGGGACAATCCAAAGCGGGAGGACCACAAGAAGGAGGATCACAGAAAAGACTCCAACAAAAAGAGGGCCAGGAGCCCAGAGAAGAGAACAGCACCCAGAGCTGTGTACAACTCCGGACCGAGGGAGTTCACCAACTTCCCCCCTCTAAACACCACACCGAACCAGGTACTCCGGCAGATCCGAGATCGGGAGAACCTGAGGTGGCCGGAACCAATCAAAGGAGATCCTAGCTTGCGGGACTAAAGTAAGTATTGTAATTTCTATAAAGATCATGGGCATACAACTAACACATGCAGGACCCTCCGATATGAGATAGAGCAGCTCATAAAGAAGGGGCGTCTTCGGGAGTTCGTCAAGCCGGACGGAAGGTAGAACCCCCAAGAAGACAAGCCTCAGCAACTGCCAGATCAGAGGCCCGAACAGAGGCAGGAGTAGAGGGAGGGACGAAACGAGCCTAAGAGGCAGAACAACCACGTCATCTACGTCCTCCATGCTGACTCCCCTGTCACAGGGATGTCCAACAGGGCAAGAAAAAGATACGCTCGGGAAGCCAGAGCCGCCCCGAACGTATTACAGATCTCCAACGTCGAAAAGAGGCTCAAACCAGCATCGGAGATCCAATTCACCGAGCAAGATCTAACAGGGGTACACTGCCCTCACAGTGATGCCCTTGTTATCACCCTCAGAATCGCCAACTTCGAGACCAGGAGAGTCCTGGTCGATACTGGCAGCTCCGTCAACATATTGTTCTATGAACCGCTCAAACAGATAGGGATAGACCATGATAACGTCAAGCCCACCACTGCCGTGATGGCAGCTTTTGACGGCAACCTCAGCACCCCATTGGGGAGAGTCGACCTTCCTACCACTGTAGGAGAGGGTGAAGGGCAGAAGACCACCATCTCGGAGTACATGGTGTTAAACATGAAATCTCCCTACAACGTCATAATCGGGAGACTCTGGTTGCATCAGATAGGAGCAGTCACTTCGACCCTCCATCAGTGTCTAAAGTACGTACACAACCAGAGCGTTCACTCTGTCAGAGGGTGTCAACCAACCTCCCGGGAGTGCCACGCTATTGCCCTCAAAGAAAAGGCTCCTAAATAGCAATTACAGCACACTCGGGATTGTGCAGATCTGGTATTCACTCACTCTCCCGAGGTAGAAGATTGCCCATCCGGCATTGAAGAACCCCTGAGCCCAAGGGGACGCGACAGCCGAGCCAAACCTGTTGGCGAGCCCATTAAAGTACTGGTCAGTTCAGAAGCAGAGGGGCGTTACTTGTACATCGGCCCAGACCTAACACATGCTGAGCAGGAAGAGATAGTCAGGTTCTTGAAAGACAACCTCTCTATCTTTGCTTGGGAGACCAGAGACATGGAGGGAATAGATCCTAATCTTATAACTCACAAACTGATGGTGGATCCGGATCACCCCCCAGTCAGACAGAAGAGAAGGCCGATTGCTCCTGAACGGCATCGGATTATAAACGAAGAAGTCCAAAGGCTGCTGGACGCCAGCATGATACGGGAAGTATTCTATCCCGAGTGGCTAGCCAACACCGTGCTCGTCAAGAAGAAAAACGGCAAGTGGAGAGTTTGCGTTGATTATACAGACCTCAACAAAGCATGCCCCAAGGACAGCTTTCCACTACCAAGAATAGACCAACTGGTTGATGCCACTGCGGGGCATGAGCTCATGAGTTTCATGGATGCCTACTCTGGATACAACCAGATCCAGATGTACCCTCCAGATCAAGAAAAGACTGCCTTCATAACCGAAAGAGGACTCTACTGCTACAGAGTGATGCCTTTCGGTTTGAAGAATGCTGGAGCCACTTATCAGCGGTTGGTGAACAAGATGTTCGGCCCACTGCTCGGCAGCACCATGGAGGTATACATCGACGATATGCTGGTAAAGAGTCTTCAGAAAGGCAGCCACCTCCAGCACTTAGCCCAGACCTTCGATATCCTCAGACAGCACAAGATGAAGCTCAACCCCTCGAAATGTACCTTCGGAGTTACGAAGGGAAAATTCTTGGGATACATTGTCTCTCAAAGGGGTATCGAAGCAGACCCCATTCAGATCCAAGCCCTGATTGGGCTAAGGTCGCCAAAAACCAGAAAGGAAATTCAGGCGCTGAATGACAGGGTTGCGGCCCTGAGCAGATTTATATCAAAATCCACTGATCGCTGCCTACCTTTCTTCAAAGCTCTGAAGGGCAGCAAAACTTTATAGTGGACGGAAGAATGCGAGAAATCCTTTCAAGAACTAAAGGAGTATCTAGCCTCTCCAGAGCTCCTGTCAAAACCAGTACAAGGAGAAAAGTTACTCCTGTACCTTGCAGTTTTCGAAACCGCAGTCAGCTCTGCATTGATCAGACAGGACAGAGGAGTACAGAGGCCTATTTTTTACGTCAGTAGGGCACTACTTGACACGGAAAAAAGATACCCAGAAGTAGAGAAACTGGCCTATGCCCTGGTCATATCAGCTCGGAAGCTTCGACCTTATTTCCAAGCCCATCCAATCGAGATCCCGACTGCCTATCCTCTGAAGTCAATACTGAGGAAACCTGAGGTATTGGCAAGATTGGTGAAGTGGTCTGTGGAGCTAGGGGAGTTTGACATATCATATGTACCCCGAAACTCCATCAAAGGGCAGGCCTTAGTTGATTTCGTAGCCGAGTTCACCCCGGCACTTCAGAACAAAGCACAAGTCACCGAAACCTCGGGAACCTGGCTGCTGTACATTGGTGGATCTTCAACCGATCAAGGATCAGGGGTAGGCCTGGTACTACATTCCTTTGATGGGCTCACGTCAGAAAAAGCAGTCAGCCTGGGATTCAAAGCTTCTAATAATGAAGCCGAATATGAAGCCCTAATCTTAGGCATGAAGCTTGCCTTGGAATGCGAGGCTCAGAACCTCGACGTCTTCTCCGATTCCCAACTGGTAGTGAGCCAGATCTTGGGGGAATTTGCCATTAAAGATGATAGGATGCTCCGGTACTTCGAACTGGTAAACCACTTGAAGCATTCCTTCCAGACATTTACTATCCAGAAGATTGAGAGAAGCCAGAATTGCAGAGCAGATGCTCTGGCTAACATGGCCTCACACCTCAAGTCTGAAGCAAATTCCACAGTAAAAATCTCCTTTCAGCCAGGACCCAGTATTGAGGAAGCCCAAGTTGCTCAAATTGATGAACAGCCCCAGAACTGGATGACTCCAATCCTCTAGTACCTAAGATCCTGGCTCCTCCCAGAGGATAAAAACAAAGCCAAGAGAATCCGAATAAGAGCGGCTCGGTACCTGATCCTGAACAACAAGATTTACAGAAGGTCGTATTCTCAACCTCTGTTAAAATGCTTGGCTCCAGAAGAGTCACAATATGTCTTGGCTGAACTACATGAGGGAATCTGCGGGAATCATAATGGGGGCAGAACTATAGCCCACCGAGCTCTATCACAGGGTTACTACTGGCCTAGCATGCTGAAACAGGTAAAAGAATATGTTCGGAAGTGCGACAAATGCCAGAGATTTGCCCCGTACCAACATCAGCCTCATCACGAGCTGATCCCGATTCCTAGTCCTTGGCTCTTTGCTCAATGGGGGATGGACATTGTGGGTCCCTTACCGAAGGCACCTCCAAGCAGGAAATATCTCTTGGTGGCCATCGACTACTTCTCTAAATGGGCCGAAGCCGAACCTTTAACACATATCACAGAAAAGGAAGTTGAGAGCTTCACCTGGAAGAACATCGTGTGCAGGTTCGGCATACCACGTGTAATTATCTCGGACAATGGGACACAGTTCACTGGTAAAGGCTTCAAGGCATTCTGCGAAAATCTTAACATTAGGCAACACTTTGCCTCTCCAGGCCATCCACAAGCAAATGGGCAAGCAGAGGTTACCAACCGAACAATTCTTGACAGGTTAAAGAAAAGGTTGGAACAGGCCAAAGGAAAGTGGGCAGAAGAACTCCCCGGAGTTCTTTGGGCCTACAGAACAACCAGAAGAACTCCTACCTCTGAAACTCCCTTCTCACTAGCCTATGGAACAGAAGCAGTAATTCCGGTTGAGATTGGTATGCCAACCCTGAGGACTGAGGCCTTTGAGCAAGAATCCAATGATCAGCAGCTGATGGAAAACTTGGATTTGCTCGAAGAGAGAAGGAATCAGGCCAGCATCAGGATGGAAGCCTATCAACAAAGAATGGTCAACAAATCCAAGGTAGGACTCAAGACAGTCAGCTTTCAAGTTGGAGACTTCGTCTTAAGAAAAGTCTTTCAAAATACCAAGGATCCCACCATGGGAAAGTTGTCACCAAACTGGGAAGGCCCCTACAAAGTGACAAAGGTTGTTCGGCCTACCACCTACTGGTTAGAAGACATGACTGGGAAACTTGTTCCTAGGCCATGGAACATGGAACACTTGCGGAAGTATTATCAGTAGAGAGGTTTTCTTTTACTTCCATAAAATGCACAAGTCTTCGTACTTGGTCCATCTATTAATGCACAGGCCTTCAGAGCTTGGTCCATAAATGTACAAGTCTTAGTACTTGGTCCATCTATTAATGCACAGGCCTCCAGAGCCTGGTCCATAAATGTACAAGTCTTAGTACTTGGTCCATCTATTAATGCACAGGCCTCCAGAGCCTGGTCCTTAAATGTACAAGTCTTAGTACTTGGTCCATTTATTAATGCACAGGCCTCTAGAGCCTGGTCCTTAAATGTACAAGTCTTAGTTCTTGGTCTATCTATTAATGCACAGGCCTCCAGAGCCTGGTCCTTAAATGTACAAGTCTTCGTACTTGGTCCATCTATAAATGCACAGGCCTCCGGAGCTTGGTCCATAAATGTACAAGTCTTAGTACTTGGTCCATCTATTAATGCACAGGCCTCCAGAGCCTGGTCCATAAATGTACAAGTCTTAGTACTTGGTCCACTATTAATGTACAGGCCTCCAGAGCCTGGTCCATAAATGTACAAGTCTCAGTACTTGGTCCATCTATAATGGACAGGCCTTCAAAGCCTGGTCCATAGTATACAGGTCTTAAATACTTGGTCTATTTCTTAAAAATACAGGCCTCCAGAGCCTGGACCACCCTAATGCACAGGCCTTCCGAGCCTGGTTCGTCTTCGATTGGCAAAATCTATGATCCAGTCCATCCAAAGACAGAAGTTCCAAACATCTACAAACTAAATTTTCCTAGATCGGAACATCACAGATCTGATATTTATATTATTTGGCTTATCTGACAAGCAAGCAACAAGTACTATGATACCGATCAGGAGTGAAGTACTTTAATTCAAGAACTTTTTCAAGTTTCTTTGATCTATTCTTAGAACATTCATACATCAGAAGTGCACGAGAAAGTGTTTTAACTACAGAAAAGCACAATCGAACACAAAGACATCAGATCTGAAGAGATTCAATTTTATTGATAAATCAGAAGATTTACATCAGTACAAACACATCATTACAGAAGCTACAATTCTCAACATATTGGCTTTTCTTCACGGGATGATAAAGGGGCACAGGATCTAAAACTTTCATTACCGCCGCCGCTGGCTCCATTTGAAAGGAAGGGGCCCTGAAGCCCAATCTGCATCAAGGAGCGCCTAGGCCATTTCATCATCATCATCATCAATTCCATGACCAACGGATGATGAGGGCTCTGGGCCTCAGGAGACTTTTCATTCTCCACCTTTGTAATCGGCATGACACCCCAGCAGATTGAAGCAAGGGTCTCTGCCAAGTCACAAAGGGGAGGAGGCAGTCCACATTCATCTCCCTCAAAGCAGTTGTCACACCCCAGCCGATTGGAGCGAGGATCTCTGACAAGACGTGAGGAAGAGGAGGCAACTCACCCTCGTCTTCATCACCAACGCTCTAGGCCTCGGTTGAATCAAGGAGGGGCCACCACCAATCGGAGGAATTTCGGCCGGATGCCAGAGGAAACAAGAAGACTTGTGCCTCCTTCAATCTTTCCTTGGAGACTGAAAATAGGGGAAGGTTAACTCTCGGCCACAGTTTAATCATTCCTAACTCAGGCAAGGAATCACCTATCATTTCCGGACGAGTGGTAAAACTCCGGCAGCATGTAAAATCTCTCTCACAAAGGAACAATTTGGGACCAAAGAAAGTTGAGCGCAACCGTGTGCCCTCGTTTCCATTTATATAGACCCTTGAAATCCAAAGGTCACCCAACTGAACCGTCGCAACGGTGAAAAAGAGAGTGGCCTCGAAAATCTCAAACGACAATCGAATAAATAAACGGTGCTTTAAATGCGCCTCTTCAATATACCAAGAGACAGGGTACAGAGCTCTCTAAACAGAGACCACAGGCCAGCACTGAAGCTCCTGAATTAACAGAGAAGGGGACAAAGCCTAAGTGTACAGACCCCCTATTCAAGATTCCGATCTTTCACTCTTAACTATTTAATGACAGGCCAGTCATATGACAAAGGCCAAACAGCTCAGATATATCCCAATCCTGAGTACTCGAACACAGCACGCCGAGCATCATAACTACAAGCACAAGCTGCCTGGTTATCTTCACAAGCTCTTGATTCAGAGCAGCTTATCTTAGAGCCCTACAGAAGCCTAGTCCCACTCTATCAGGCTCTGTCTATCTGGTTATATTTACTTTCTTGTTTTATTATAATAAGACAGTTGAAGTTAATCTACGTTCACTATTCAGTGACAAGTATCGAAGTTCGGAAAGCAACTACTGATTGCTGGACAATTGATCTAACATACAAAAGGCTCAGAGCGGCCACACTTACGACAAAATTGTACAGGAGGAAAGAATGCAAGCAGAATCTGAAGGAAAGTCAATTTTATTGATTAGAAGAATACATGCATTACATCAAAAGGAAGTAGCAAAAATAAAAACCCATAAAGCCTCAAGACTTCCCAGAAGGGCCTGCATCCTCTTCCAAGTTAAGGGCAGTAGCCCCAGCCGTCTTGTCTGGATCAGGACGAGATGAGGTAGGCTCGGGGGGAACGATTGATGAAACGTCAAAACCTGGGAACTGAATCTGAAACCTAGTTCTGAAGCTTTCGAAACCGAACCGGATCAGGTCATCACCCATCTGTTCAACTTCATCTTTCAATTCCATCTCAGCCTCAACCTTGGCTTGATCAGCTGCCTCCTGAACCTTCTGATTAAAGGAACCCCGGAGCTCAACCAACTCCGCCTGAAGCCCCTCAACCTTCTCAGCATACATGTCCCTCTCAGACTCTGCCACAGTAAGGTTGGTGGTAGCTTCCTTCAGACCCTTCTCCGCGGTCTGAACCTTGGATCGGGCCGTTCCGAGCTCCAGCCTCATCTCATCCACCTCGACCCTCAGCTTCTCGGCCTCCTCAAGGCCCATGGGGGTCACCATCAGAGCAGCCAAACTATGCATGCTCTGCACAAAGCAAGACAGACAGTTTAGATTGAACGAATAGACAAACAGAAAAGTCAAGAAAAAGCTTCAGAAATTACCCTTATTTGGAGATTCATCATCTCAGTCATCAGCTTGGAGGGGTCATCCCTTCTGTATCGGTGTGGGCCATGAGCCCATATTTGATCAAATGCCCTCTTGGCAATCTGATAGTCTGGCTCATTAAACGGCTCGGACGGCACAACAGGTGCTTTCCCCTTCCTAGTCCTCCTGCTCGAACCAGAAGAGGCAAGAGGAGCAGCCGAAACAGGGACGGCAGGTTCGGCCTTCTTCTCAGCCTCGGCAGGGGCCGGCTCGGGAGAGCCAGAAATCAACCTCCTCCTTTTCACTTCAAGGGGGACATCAGGCTCAGCTCGGGAGGAAGACTCCCCCACCACTAGGGCCTCCGGCACAACCTACTTCGTCGTCGGCCTCTTCTTAAGCTCGGCAGAATGGGCAGCCATCAAGTTCTCTGGAGTCACAATGACAGAATGAGCCCGGTTAGAAGTTGAAAGCAGCACTCGGTACTGATCTCGCAGTGCTTTAGTAAAATCGGGCCTCTTCCAAGCACTCCTGACTGCACAAGAAGTAAGGCGCGATATATCAGTTTACCATTTCTAAAGGCATAAACAAAGCTAAAGCAAATCTAAAGGAATAAGCCTCACCCTTATGACCCGTAACACGAGGGAATGGCGAGGCCTCTCCTTCCTAAAAGTCTTTATGCTCCTATCCTCCTCCGACAAAGAAGTACCACTTCTTCCACGTTTTGTTGGAAGTAGGAAAGGAGGACAGGGGTCGGAACCCCTTCTCAAAGGACATATAAAAAAGGCCTTCTGCCTGTTTGAACTTCAAATCTATATTGCTACGGATCAAGTCTAGGGACACATCCACCTTATTTTGATGTCCCAATACTATGAACCCTAGAAGCTGCCGCCAGCTATTAAGGTTCAGGTCGGCAGGGCAGAGCTTGAACCAACAAAAGAATTGCCTGACTAAATCCGACAATGAGAGTCTCAAGCCCATTTCGAACCAGGCAAGGTAAACACAAATCTCCCCGGCTTCAACATTTTGGGGATGATCCATGGGGCCTGGCACTCTGCAGGTCACGTTCGGGGGAAAATTGTATTTCGCCCTCCACTCGTCCAGAAGGCTCTGAGTGACAGCACTCTTACCCTCTTTTCTATGAGAAAACCTACCAGAGGTCTCCCCAGCCCTGTCTCGGGGCTCTTCAAAGGCATCGACTATCCTAACCCCAGGACTAGGGGGAGGTTCAAAGGCCTCTCCCCAATATCTTCGGGAGCAGGGTTACCTACATCTTCCACAAGAGACGGAACAACCATCTCAGAAGGACTTCCCACTCCCTCATTCACAATTGGGGATTCAGAAGAAGCAGACATTATTCTCGGATTCAAGAAGAAAGAAGCAAGAGAAAAGGGAAAATCAGTCGAACCTGTTCTAACTCAGGAAGTCAGTATTCTTCAAGGTCGCACAGACTAACAATGGCGGATGAAATCTTCTAGCACAGTGAAAATGACAGGGAAAAGGTTATTTCAAAATCTTACCCCGTATTTATAAGCACAGTATCAGAAGGGACCCACCAAGCCCAAACGCCATGACGGTTCGGAACAATGATGATTTCGGGAAACCCAACTATCGGCCAGTACAAATAATGACCTTGAAAAGATCTAATCTCCGGCTGCGCTATAAATGGCGCCCCAACAGTTGCCTTGAAAGGCGAACAGGCAGGACACATGGCTCTCCGAAAAAGACTTAGCCCTAGTTGCTTGCTAGCATCAAACTAGGACTTGGGGGGGGAGTAACTGATATACCATAAAAGAGCAGGCCAATCAGCATTTGACACATCAGCACAAAAGGTCGGAAGTGACCGAACTTATACCTTCAGAGCATATATATCCGGACAAGGGTCTCAGAACTTATCACAGGGTCCAGATCGACACTCCAGACCTCGTCACCGCCTTAGCGAATGCCGAGCAGGGAATAAAGAAATAGTCTTCGACAAAGAGACAGTCTTCAAACAAGGAAACAGTTTTCAAACAAGGAAACAGTCTTCAACAAGGGAACTACCTTCTATGGTTATCTCTATGCAATGCTCCACAAGGTAACTGCAATCTCCGATGATCAAATCCCTATATTCATGGCGTCGAATCCTAATCAACTTAGGAAAGCCACGGCTTATAAATTAAACCCTAGAGGTACGCCTTATTTCTTATGCTCATTCTTTGGCTTTCAATACAGTCTTTCAATTCTTTTACTTACTTAAGCATCGGAGCGGCTACCGCCGGAGTCAATCCGGTGGTCCTCTGATCATCTTTCTGAGTGTTCTACAGGTCACGAAGTCCATACTTATTGCGAGCCGAAAAGTGCAGCATCACAAACAAACTGTAAGAATCCACATAGGTATACTCATGGCTGGGTACTAAGTACCCACACTTCACTAATTGTTTTATTTGTGAAGGCTTGTTTACTATCATTTTTATTTCTAAAAGCTTTAAAATGAAAACAATTAAAAATTGAAAAAATGCTGTTTTTTTACTATATAATTACTTCTTTCAATAATTTCCTAAAAATATCTAAGTTTTAGGCAAGTTAATTTTTAAGATGAAAAAATTCATTTATTTCATACGCATAACTCTTATTTGAATCGTTACTCACACACATAGCATTAGAATTTCCCTACTCTTCTCTTCAGATCAGTTGTATCAAAAAGAAAAAAAGAAGAAAAAATATTTTAAGTTTTTTTCTCAAAATAAGTTTTGAAAATAAATCATTAAACAATTTCTTTTCTATTATTTTATTTCTTATATTTGGGTAAAATACATTGATATCTTTTTAAATTTATTGATATTAAACATAATTTTTTTATGATTTAAAAAAATTATATTGACATCTCTTTTATTTTGTCTTTTTGTATATATATATATATAAAAAAAAATATATTATTTTATTCATAATTAATTTTAAATTATTTTTATTAAACACCCAATAAATAAACAAATTATGCTAAAATTCTTGAAAATCACTTTTACCAACTGATTCTTCCATGTCGATCTTGAGTGTCTGAAAGCATTACCGACGGACGGACACAAATTTAATATTTCACAAAAAAATATTTTAAAAAAGGGTAGTTTAGTAAATCCAAACACTGCCGGTGATTGCCTGCTAACAGTAACATGGTGAGTTAGTTAAGAGTGTGGGGCCCCAACTCACAGATGAGGCCTCAGAGAATAGTGATTAATAATAAAAAAATATAAGAGGTTGTTATTCTTACTCCGAGTAGCACAAAATTTCTACTCCGTCGGCCTTTAGATTACCAATTTCACACGTGGACTTGATATCAACCTTAGAGATGAAGTTGCCATGAAACGTGGCAAGATCAGAATGAGGAGATGTATAAAATCCATACACCAGCAGAGTATGAGATTTGGAATGGGCATAAACTAGAAAGAGTTGCATGTGCAGGCCATCTGAGGGATCGGCCGAGCACATGACCAAAAGATGCGGCCCAACGACAGCAGTCCGCAACGTGCGCTGTAATCCATCCCTTCTTGTCCATGCATTAATGCATCCGCTTCTTCGTTTTAAGGCTCTGTTTGTCTTCACCTATAATATAATCCTAAATCCCATTTGTTTTTTCTTTTGTTTTTTTTTTTCCCTTCCTTTTTTAACTTTTTTTTTTTTTTTGGCTAGTGAAAATCTCAAACCCATACTAGTGGAATTATATCTATATTCATTATCATGAATATCAAAGTTGAGTTTATAAAAAACTAATTATGATATAATCAGATTGTTATTTAAGTATTTGTTACAAATTATTTAAAAATAATTTTGCATTGTGAATTTCAAATCTCACCCTTCATTTAATTTTATATATATATATATATATATATATATATGAATTATGTGCAAATTGGGCAATGTGAACATTGGGCAATGTGCAATGTGCAGGTGATAGGTTTAGGAATGAAATTGATAAAATACCAACAATTGTTTGGTTCGGATAGCATTTTGCAGCTAAGGAAAAATGGCATTTTGTTACTGCTAAAATGTGAGCCGAGACCCTATTATGCTAGTAATTAACATATTTCAATAAATATTTTTGTAATAATTAAAAGATATTAATAGGTGGAATATTTTTTAATTCTTTCACTTTTTTATTTTTATTTTTTGATATGGAAGTCACTATCTGAACAAGTCTTTTAGGGAGACGAAGAAAATATAAATATCATATATATATGTGTGTGTGTGTGTATTTGTATCATGTGCAACCATTAAATAGAGTCAAATATGGTCCAGCCGTACAATATATGAAGAAAATGGGACATGTGGGACAAACAAATCACACCAGATACAATTAGCTAATTTGGGTCTTATTTGGGTGTGAATTCATGAAAATTCTTGAATGGGAATCATTGTGACAATATGTCTTTTCACTAATATCATGTTATTTGTGTTAGTGATTCATTTTTTTAACTGAACTGTAACATATATGATGGAATTTTACACCATTATTTCTTTCACTAAAGTTTGGTGGACAACCCTGAAGTAACACTAATAATTAATGTTTTTCACACTTTTTTTATTAAGAGCAATTCTAATAATACGAGTCATTTTTAGACTTAAAAAATTTATTTGGATACTGTTATACATCTCCCAACACTATATATATATCACTCCAATATTAGTATCCAAAAAGAGTATACAACTATATTTTTGTCTCTCTTTCCATCAACCAATCCTTTTCTCTCTTTCTTCCAATTAACTTTTGGCTCTCCACTCTCATTCTTCTCACAAGATTTATATATACATCCAATTGGTCACTATTTATGAGCTGAATCCATTTTGGGTCCAGCGTTAGTTCCTAAGTTGGAGGTCGAATAATACTTAATTAAGAGCCAAAATGATAGTTAGAATGAATGACTCTCCTCTTACATGATACATTCTTGGAGATGCTCTAAGTGCCTTTCTTTTTGGGTATTATTTTTTAGTTTATCTCTTTTTTTTTTTTTTTTTGTAGTTTGTGTAATGGGACCTTCCAGGCTACCTTTGGTTTTAATTATTTTGATTGATTGTTTGATCCATCATTAGAAGGGAACATAAGCTTCTTTATGATCCCAAAAATACATTTAGTTAATCAGATTAAAAATTATTATTTTATAATTGCTTAATTAATTAATTGAACTATAATCAATTTTTAGTCAAATGCACGTTATCATCTGAAAATCTAATAGTCAAAAGAATTTTTATTTTGATACTCCATTAACCAACCGAATTATTTAAATATTAATTTATTATTTAGTAATTGATTTTTTAATAACAAAATTAATTTTAATAATTTAAACAAAACATAACCAAAGTGCTTTTGACTATGTTGGTATCACTAAAAGCAAGATTGGCAACTTGGCCCATATAAAGTTTAGGGCCTGCCACGTAAAAATGCTCCTGAGATGCCCATCCCAGGTGTGGGCCATTATGAGTATGGGTTATACGCTCACAGGATGGTTATGGGCCTATGGCCTTTGAGAGGGACTAGGCCTACATATTTAGTGGTGTCTTGGAATTATGATTTCAAAGGGTTAGATCATATGTCACATGTACATGACTTTATTAAAACTATATATGTAACATATCATCCGATCGCAAGATGCAGTGATTCGGGAGTAATGAAATTTTTTTCCTCCCTCACATTCTTGGCTAAGGGGGCGCACCCAGTGAGTGAGGCAATTATACCATATCACTATTTAATATGATGAGACCGTCTCTTATAAAATTTATCACATTTTTGATATTTAAGATAAATTTTTTTCTATGGTTTCAAAAAAGTAATAGAGATTATAAAAGATGGTTACACAATATCAAATAATAACGTGAAATGACCGTTCCACTAAATAACTTCTCGTAGATTAGGCTATCGCCTCTCTCATATTTAGATGAACCAGTTCATTTACCAAGGCAATCTATCTCTGCTAATTATTTTATGTTATATATATATATATAAATAGTTCATTTTATTCCTTAAAACTATAAAAGAGTAATGATTTATGACTCATTCATCTGCGCCCATGTGATGTGTCACTAGATGAAGGAAGCTTCCTTTTTCCAGTGACACATCACATGGATGAGAATAAATGGGTAAAGATACAATGACAATAAATCATTTCTCAACTAGAAAATATGTACACGTAGCAAAAGTTGATTGCTTGTTTTATGTGTCAAGTTCATTCAAAAATTTCTCAATCTATAGGGTATTATGAGAAAACGATGCAGAAGAATAGTTAATCTCTGAGTTGGTGTCTAGCTATCAATGGCTTAAGGAGATCCTCTAACTTGCTATCCATTTTCTTCCTCTTTGGCAGCAAGCTTCCTTTTAGCTGGGAGTTCCTTTTTTCTGGCTGCAAGTTGCGGTTTTGAAGAAGTGTTTTGTTTTCCAGAAGTTGCTAGCAGTTTTTTTTTTGGGTTAGCTCTTGGTTGGCTTCTGTTGCAAGAGAAGGCTTCAATAATTTTATGGTTCACAACTATGGCAATATTGTGGTTTTTTCGAGGTGGTGCAATGTTGAGTGGTTTGAGTTTATGGTTTTCTGCTGCTTTTGGGATGGGTGTCATTGAGTAGATAGTTTTACTGCATTTATGCTTCATCAATGTTGATATACCAAAAATTAACTCACAATGTAAGAGCGACGCGTGACAATCATACCTAAAGACATAACCTCCAGATCTCATGACTCAGTAATAAAGTATACAACAAAGAATAAATTATTTAGAAATATGTGGTAATTGACCAAGTCAAAAGAATCAAATCAAATCTCGACTTTCATGGAAGAACTCAAAAAAGATATTCATTATCTACAAAAAGCGTAAGACCTCAACCAGAAAATATACGCTTCTCTAAAAGAATATTACACTCATTCTTAATAGTTCTTGGTTCAAGCTACTAACTTGACAGTTGGAGGATTCTTCGCCAAACCTCCACTGGTGATCTTATAATCCCTTCTTTGCAGATACCTTGAAAAAAGGATTTTGGGCATCGACTATCAAGGACAAAAAATGACATCATCAGTTTGGCGCTGTAGTGGGAACTCGACAAAGTTCTCTTCTTCAATTAAATCTACCAAACAACTAAATGGCTCAAAACTTGCGACCAAGGCAACCTACCCCAGTCGGAGCACTGGCTCCTGCACCAAGGCGGACTATTGTGCGTCAGTCTCGTCCAAACAGAACTGATCAAAGGATAAATACCATGGCTCAACAGATTGAGAATCTGAGCCAAACTCTAGCGAAGTTAGTTCAAAGTCAGCAAGCTTTAATCGCACATATCCAACAACCGCCATAACCAGTCCAGCCGCCGCAACTGGTTCAGAATTAGCAGCCCTTACAGTCCATTTGGGACCAACTGATACCCCAGCCAACTCAGAATCAATAACCTCTGAATGGACAAAATGACAACGTGCCTCTTGGGCATGGGCCACCTCCTCAACAAATAAACCAACAGAGAACCTGGATCAATTAAATGTTGGGGGTGACACCTAAAAAGTCTAGAAGTCATCATCATTCACGACAGAGCCGAGATCAGGAGGCAGTGTCAAGAATCCTTGCCAGGTCTAGAATCGCCCAACATGTGAGAGACTCCTTTCACCCCGGCCATAATGGCAGAGGTACCTCCAAGGAAGTACCTTCTTCCAAACTTAATTTCAAGTTTCACAGATTTGAGTAGCAAGCTCTTGAGCAGGTTTATCACCAACAGAAGGTTTAGAAAGTGCCCCGAGTTGCTATTAACAATCAAGCAAAACAATGGCAAATCTCTGAGGGACTTCATAAGAAGATTTAACAAAGAGCTCATCTCGGTGGAAGGATGTGAAGAACAATTTTTAGTCGTAGTTCTAACCTTTGGTCTCTTTCTTGGAAGGTTTAGGAATTCTCTCGTTAAAAGTCCTCCGATTAACATGTCTGAACTACTGCTAAAAGCTCAAAAGTACATCACCTTGGAAGACGTAAGGTCCTCCTCAAAGGAAACTAAAGAATTGATTAAGAAGGAGGAGCAATCCCCCAGAAGGTCAATTGGAGACAAGAAAAAGAAAGCTCAAAGTCACGAAAGGCGCGAACGGAAGGAATTGCTAAGCACCTCAAGGAAACGTAACCTCTACACACCGTTAAACGCACCACTGAGGCATATTCTCTATTGGATACAATTATGAGAAGAGCTCAGATGGCCAAAAACTATAAGGGGAGACCCTGGAAAAATGAATCAGAGTAAATACTGCGATTTTCATAAGGACCACGGCTATACCATGAATGGGTGTCGGATTCTGAAACAGGAAATTGAAGGCCTAATTTGTAGGGGGAAGTTACAGGAGTTCACCCAAAATACTCAAAGGACTGAAGATCGACCACATAAAGGTGAGAAGGATCAACAGAGAGCCCTTCATAGGCAGTAAGGTCCTAGGATAGACGGACCAAATGACAAAGGTGGGGCAGAACCTCAATACCACATCATCTATGTCCTCTATGTAGACAGCTAGAGGAGTGGGATGTCGAATAGGGCTCGGAGGAGGTATGCCCTAGAGGCTAGGAAGCACCTAGAGATCTTTAATATTAATGCATTTAAGAAAAAGTATAAAGTAACCCCCACACTCTAGTTCTCAGACCTAGACCTAATAGGGGTACATTTCGCCCACAATGACTTGCTAATAATATCACTTCAAATCTCAAACTTCCATATCAAGAGAGTGCTTATTGATATTGGGAGTTCGTCCAATGTACTATTTACCCATCATTTTCAGAACATGAAGATAGATCCAAAAGAACTCCAGCCCACTACAGCCGTGATGACGGGTTTTAATAGTGATATCAGCTCTCCACTTAGGACCATCAAACTTCCCATCACTATCGAAGAGTCCCAAGATCAAAAAACTGTCTTGACCGAACTTATGGTCATTATAATACCCTGATTCGAATTGTAATCGAACGACTCATGTAAACCCGAGCCGATAGGGCTTTATGTTATGATATCGAATGAAATGGACGGTTTTGGAATCTAAATAGTTTTGACTGTACAGATGATGCCGGGTGATACTCGAGCAAGTCATGAATGAACATCGAAAGACGTGTACGCATAAGAGTATGTATATCTATGCATACATACCGATAATATGAAAAAAATAAAATAAAAATAAAAATAAAAATAAAAATAAAAATAAAAATAATAATAATAAAAAGAAAAATAAAATGAAAATAAAAATAAAAATTATGTTATATATATATATATATATATATGAAATATGGATATATATATATATATATGCAACTATACATATGAATTAATACTTATATGTATAGCCATGTCTATATAAATAAATATTAGAGATATATATATATATATATGTTGATATCTGTATATATATATATATATATTTGTAAGTATATATATATGTGAGTGTGTGTTATATATGTTAAATACATATAACGTGCCACCATTCAAGGCAGAAGTAATGAAGGGGGGGTTACGAATTCAAGAGAAGAAAAGAAAATGAAGAGAGAGAGAGAGAGAGAGAGAGAGAAGAGAAACCGAAGGGGGGTTGTTTTATAAAGCCAAAGGCATGCTTGCATGCGTGAGGAAAACAAAAGAGAAGAAACAGAAGAAGAAGAGGAAGAGGAAGAAGGAAAGATGAGGCAGAAGAGAGGGCTGCAAAAGGTGAGTTCCAATTTTCTTCTCTATAAATTTATTCTGGGTTTTATTTGTAATTGCTTAAATTTTGTACATAATAGTAGAATGTTGATCTAGGAAGAAAAATAGGAATTCAGGAAGAAACCGCGAAGAAAACGGTTGAGAAATGGGGTAGAAATGACCCATGATTGAAAAACTGAAAGAGGGGGCTTTAGGGCTATTTTGTTCGGTTTAGAGGCCTAAAATCATATTATGATGTGTTAAATATACTTTAGAACAATATAGAAATGAAAAGGAGCAAAAAACAACAAGAAAATTGAAAAAAAAAAATATGGTTTTTCCAGTTTTCGATCACTGCGCCGGAGATGGTGACCGGAGACTCACCGAAAAACTGTGGGGGGAGACGATCACTGTTCGGGTCGAGTGAACGGGTCACGGGTCGGGTCGAAACCCGACCCACTGCACGGGTCAATGGGTAATGGGTTATTGTTTTAATTTAAATGGGACTGGGGGTGTTTGGGTACTCAGTTATGAAATCTGATTTAGTTTTGTTTGGGATTAGGGTTATCCTATCCTTGGTTTAAAAAGTAATCCACTGTTTGTTTCAGTAAAATAGAAAAAAATATGGGGGGGCTGCTGCCCCCATGGATTGAACTCAGAACCTAAGGGTTAAACCCTGAAGCACTGAACACTATGCCATTGAGGCACATGTGATCTCATTTCTCCTAAATAATATATATTATCATTATATTTAATTAATTAAATTAAATTAATTTAGTTTTAGTTAATTATTAAATTAATTCTCGATATTCAAATTAGTCAAGTGAATAGTGTAAATTTACTATTTTGGACCTTTTGGATCCAATGACGAGGTCCGTTATATGAGACGGAGTCCCAAAAAATAAAATACCCATAGAAATGTCAAATGACCAAAATGCCCCTAAGTCAAATTTGAGTCAAACGGACTTTGATTAAACTAAATAAATAGTGAATCTTTATTATTTCAAACATTCGAGACTCAAAGATGAAGTCCGATTTGTGAGAATAGGTTTTGAAAAATAGAGACATGTAAAAGTACAAAATGACCATTTTGCCCTTTTCGATGTAGAAGTCTAAATTGGAAAACCGTGAAAGCCTAAATTGACTTTCTTCGACATTTTGGACACAATAGTAGAGTCTAAATTAGAAAAAGAGATACTTATAGTAACGAAGTATAAATTTTGATGAATAACAGTATAACTGAGACATGTTTACTGATTTATAGGCAAGCCAAAGGGAAATGAGAAAATTTCAGAATATTAAAGTAGTTCACACGGATTAAAGGTAAGTAAATCCCAATGTCTTACATGTGGTCTTCCAAGCCACATTCATTCTATTACAGCCAGATTTGTACTCTTGTACGTACAAATTGTTATTGTTCCATAATTGATATTGTTCTATCTTATGGATGTTTATTGACTATTATATCATTGATTGTTATATTGTACTATGCCTTGAAAGGCCTACTGTTATGTGTCCATTGCATGATATTCCATTTTTATGCACTTCTTATGGAATCACAAATAATCATGGTTTATTATGAATGCCGAATTTGTGCTCAGTCACAATATCCATCTGATGCTTTCTGAGTTGACAGGACCTACGAGTTGAGTCTGTGAATGGATATATGGCAATGATGACGTTTTTACGCATTGAGTTATGAGAGCATTTTATATGCATTGAGGTTAAGAGGGGTATGCCGAGCCCCAAAAGACCGAGGGTTTGTCAAACCCTGAACAAAGTAAATGCATCATTATAGTTGATTGACATGTTTAAGTTTATTAGATTCATAAGATGTTATCATTCCTTATGAATAATCTTATGTTGAGGGTTTCACTTATTGATTGTACTTGATTGTTACCGATCCATTCTGGTAGTATTTTTATGTTGAATGGTTTTATTTGAGCTTTTCCATGTTCATGTTATACCATTACTCATGCTTGATCATTGTGACTTACTGTTCATTAGCCATTGTGGCATTTTACCGTTATTGACCATCACAGCATCTGATTTTATGATTTTCTATCATGTTCACCCTATGAGTTTATATTCTTTCTATGTTAACCCTAACTCGTGTCGAAGATGAGATTTTACTTATTGAGCTTCGTTAGCTCACCTTGACTTACTTATTTTTCAGGTAAGGATGCTGCATGAGTCCAAGAGCATAGGGGGACAATTGAGGAGTATGATAGAAGTGATCTAGTTTCTCCCATGTACTCACTACCTAAGGGTGGAATTATGTTAAGTTTTATGTCAGTTTACATTTTACCATTGTCAAACAATATTTTATGTTAATGAGTTTATATTCTTTCTATGTTAACCCTAACCCGTGTCGGAGATGGGATTTTACTTATTGAGCTTCGTTAGCTCACCTTGACTTACTTATTTTTCATGTAAGGATGTTGCATGAGTCCAAGAGCATAGGGGGACAATTAAGGAGTATGATAGAAGTGATCTAGTTTCTCCCATGTACTCACTACCTAAGGGTGGAATTATGTTAAGTTTTATGTCAGTTTACATTTTACCATTGTCAAACAATATTTTATGTTAAGACTTCCGCTGATTTACTGTTTAAGTTTTGCATTATGTATTGTTGTCATTGATACAAAGAAAGAAAAAAAAATAGGGACGACCATTGGGTCGGCCCCGCGATACGAGATCTGCATAGGGTGGGTTTCGGGTCGTGACAGTCATTAACGCTATTTTCCTATACAATTTGATCTTCAGAAGACGTTGGATCCATGATCTTAGTGCCATGACGTCCACTATGCATCAATGCTTAAAATTTATTCTAGAGAGAAAGGTGGTAACCGTCAAAGGCTGCCAACTTACATTTAGGGAATGCCAAGCCACAACTTTAAAGCCTAAAATGGAGAAATAACAACTACAGAAGTTTGCTGGCTCTGTCAAAACTCCAAGCTCAGATCTGAGCTAAAACCATGTCTAAAGGGGTTAGAGGAACCGCTCAGCCCAAGAAGGACAAACAGTTTGCTCCAACCCAAGGAAGAGGTTCGAAAGATCTAAATTGATCCTCAAGACTCTAGCCGGGTTGTCCAGATAGGCTCAACTTTGAGTCTAGAGGAAGCAAAAGAGATAATAACTTTCCTAAAAGACGATGCCTCAGCCTTTTCCTGGACTATGAAGGATATAAATGACATTGTTCCTAACTTTATCAACCATAAACTTATGATCAATCTATGCTGTCCCCCAGTATGTTAGAAGAGAAAGAAGTTCACACTATAACGACACAAAATAATCATTGAAGAAGTTGAGCGACTTCTAGATGCTGGGATGATCAGGGAAGTCTATTACCCAGACTGGTTGGCCAATACAGTTTTGGCAAAAAAAAAAAAGAATGGAAAGTGGAGGGTTTGTGTTAACTATACCAAACTCAAAAAAGCATGCCCCAAAGACAGCTTTCCGGTCCCTAGAATAGACCAACTAGTATACGCAACTGCAGGAGATTAACTTTTGAGTTTTATAGATGCATACTCGGGGTATAACCAAGTGTAAATGTACCCCCTAGACTAAGAGAAGACAATCTTTATGTTTGAAAGAGAAATTTACTACTACAAGGTAATGCCTTTTGGGTTGAAAAATGCAGGAGCAACCTATCAAAAGCTGGTTAAAAAAATTTTTTAACCTCAAATTGGTAGCATTATAGAGGTTTACATTGATGACATACATGTAAAAAGCATGAATCGAAATGATCTAGCCAACATCTAGCTCAAACATTCAAGATTTTAAACAAACATGGCATGAAATTGAATCTCACCAAGTGCATTTTTGGCGTGACCGCGGGGAAGTTCCTAGGGTACCTAGTCTCTCAACATGGGATAGAAGCTGATCTATCTCAGATTAGAGCCTTGCAAGAAATGAGCTCCCCTAGGACCATGAGGGAGGTCTAGAGCTTAAATGGAAGGATAAATGTTCTAAACTGTTTTATCTCCAAATCAACCGACTGATGTTTACTATTTTTCAAAGCATTCAAGGGAGACAAGTCCTTTGAATGGACCTCGGAATGCGAGCACGCTTTCTAGCAACTGAAATAGTACCTCGGGTCCCTAAAACTTTTGTCAAAATCAATTGTGGATGAGAAATTATATCTTTATCTTGCGGTCTTAGATCATGTAGTCAACTCTGTATTGTTGAAGGAGCACAACGGAGTCCAAAGGCCAAATTTTTAGGCCAACAAAACATTCGTGGAAGTAGAATCTAGATATCCGGATCTAAAAAAATTAGCCTACACACTAATTATCTTAGCTCGGAAGCTCAGACCTTACTTCTAAGAATATACTATAGTTCTGCCTAATTACATACCCTCTTCGGAGCGTGCTCCATAGACCAGAACTCCCTAGATGTTTGATGTAATGGTTAGTGGAATTGGGGGAGTTTGACATTTAGTATGAGCCTAGAACTACGATTACAACACAGACTATGGCTGACTTTTTGGTTGAGTTTTCCGGAGTGCTGCAAGAAAATAGCTACCAACCCCTATCTCAGATTTAGACCCTTCAAGTAGATGGATCTTCCACTAACAAAGGCGCTGGTGCTGGAATAGTCTTACAAACCCCAGAAGGATACGTGCTGGAAAAAGGCTGTATCCTTCAGTTTTCATGCATCTAACAACGAGGTAGAATATGAAGCGTTAATCATTGGAATCAAATAGCTCTAGAGTGTGGAGCTCAGGACTTGAAGCTTACTTTGACACACAGTTGGTGTTTAGCAAAATATCTGGAGAATTCACTATAAGAGACTAGAGAATGAGACACTATGCCTAAATTGTTAGATCTTTGGGCAAGTCCCTCAATAACTTCTCTTTCGAGAAAATAGACTGGGCTAAAAATTCGAAGACAGACATCTTAGCAAATACCGCAGCTTCTCTCAGCTCAGAGGTCACGATAAGGTCCTTCAGCTCAAAATCTTGGGCTGATATTAAAATATCATTCCAAGAGGCTTCAAGCAAAACCCAGATTGATCAAATCTTATAAATCCATGAGGAAGACAGCTGGATGACTTCTATCATCCGATATTTAAAGGACGGGGTCCTACCTGAAGAAAGAGATCAGTCCAGAAAAATACGGATTAGATCAATTCAATATTTAATTATCAACAAAAAGTTCTATTGAAAGTTATACACTTTACCTTTTCTTTTATGCCTTACCCCGGAGGAAACTCATTATGTGCTAAGAGAAATACATGAAGGGATTTACGAAAATCACAATAGAGAAATGAGCCTGTCCCACCGAGCTCTTATACAGGGGTATTATTGGTCGACTATGCAAAAGAATGCTAAAGATCATGTGAAGAAATGCGACAAATGTCAATGGTCTATACCCTACCGACATCAGCCTCAACAACAGATAGTCCCAATTCCAAGTTCATGGCCATTTGTTTAGTGGGAAATGGATATCATTGGATCACTTCCAAGGGCATCTTAGAATGAAAGGTTTCTCTTAGTAGCTATAGACAACTTCACTAAATGGGTAAAGGCTCGTCCTTTAGCCAGAACAATAGAGTCTGAAGTAAGAAACTTCACCTGGAAAGAGATAGTGTGTAGGTTCGGAATACCTAGGGTACTGATCTCAGATAATGAGACTCAATTCCAAGGTAGGATCTTCAAAATATTTTACATTGACCTTAACATACTCTAACACTTTTTCTCTCCAACACACTCTCAAGCCAATGATTAGACAGAGGTTACTAACAGGTCTGTTTTGGAGGCCCTTAAGAAAAGACTAGAGAAAGCAAAAGCAAGATGGGTTGAAGAGTTACCTAGGGTTCTTTGAGCTTACCTAACCGCTAGAAGAACTCCCACCGGGGAAACGCCATTCTCTCTGACGTTTGGAACTGAGGCCATCATACCTGTGGAAATTGGCCTACCCTCCTTCAGAATTGATATGTACCATTCAGATCAGAACGACAACCTACTTGCAAAAGAATTACATCTCTTAGAAGAAAAAAAGGGAACAAGCTCAAATCTGGATGGTTTCTTAAAAACAGAGAGTGTCAAAATATTTCAATAAAGCAACCAAGTCAATCAATTTCCAAGTTAGGGAGCTTGTACTTAGAAAAGTTTTTCTAAATACTAAAGAGCCGGTTCAGAAAACTATCTCCCAACTAGGCAGGCCTCTACCGAGTGGTAAAAACATACATGCTGACCACTTATTGGTTGGAAGAACTCAATGGAAAGCAAATTCTAAGGCCTTGGAACATAGAACACTTGAAGAAGTACTATCAGTGAATCTTTATTAGCTTTAAATTCTACGAAGCATTTAAGTTCTAGATGTTACAACTCTGAATAAAATCTTTATTAGCTTTAAATCCCACGAAGCATTTAAGCTCTGGATGTTACAGTCCTGATTAAAATTCTTGGCCAGCTCTAAATTCTACAAAGCATTCAAGCTCTAGATGTTACAGCTATGAATAAAATCCTTGGTCAGCTCTAAATTCCATGAAGCATTCAAGCTCGGGATGTTACAGCTATGAGTGAAATCTTTGTTCAAGCTTCAAATTCCCCGAAGCATTTAAGCTAGGGATGTTACAGCTTTGAAAAAGATCTTTTAGCTTTACATTTTACTAAGCCTATAAGCTCTAGATGTTATAGTTCTGAGTAAACTTTGTTGGTTTTGAATTCCACTAAGGCTATACACTCGGGATAACATAAGCTCTGAATAAAAGCTAAAATTCAATAAGGCTCTTTTCTAAATGTTGTCAAGTATAGAGGTAAAAACAATCATAAAAGGTGGTAAGTGTTCCACAATTTCATGGCAAAGAAAATTAAGAAACCATAAAATATATATTAAGAGCAAACGTTTAAAGTCACTCTAGAAAGACTACTACAAAGAAAGCATGACTAAAGATCAGTGGGGGGCAGCTGGGTCTTCAAAAACTTCATTATCTTCATAGTCCTCGCTTTCAACGTCAGAAACCTCTATATGGTCTAGAACCTTCGTATCAATCTCTGGGTAGGCTTTGGCCATCTTCTTGAGACAAAGATTGTAACCATTAGAGGCGAGTTTCCTCCAAAGCTTCAAAATCTTGTCTTTTTATTCATCAACTGCTACAACCTTGGCACCTTCTATCTCTGACAGATGCCTTACTTTGGCCTCAGAAGCAGCGGTCTCAACAATAGACATTTCTGACTTGAGATTTGATATCTACCGCTTCAGGTCAGCAACCTCATTACCTAGAGAGTGTATTTTTGAGTCCCGAGTTGATATTGTGTTGGAAGATTCGGCCAGCTACCCTCTGAGTTCGTCAGTCAAAGATTGGGAGGTTTCGAGTTCCATCTCGACTTCTTCAAGTCTTTTCTTCAACTCCTCGAATTTATTAGTCGCCTTAGTAGAACTCATAAGTTGGAGTTGAAGCTGAGCTTCCAAGTCGTGAGACTCGTACATGATTTCACCTAGAACAACTATAATGTGTAGGGCCTACAAAGTGAGAGTTGTTAGAACTGACAAATGCAAATGGTAATATATATATATATATATATATATATATATAAGTGTTTCCCTTACCATGCACAAAGAGATAAACCTACCATGGATAGCTTGGGAAACGCTCACTTAAGCCAACTCTCCCGAGATCTTGTCCTAACTTAGATCCCATGCCATCCTCAAAGCATCCTTGATGGAGGACAGTGAGGGGTTATTTTCCCCCAAAGCTCGAGCATAAGCCCCCCCTCTCTGCCCTGGAGTTGCCATCTCTTTCCCCTTCTTCTTGATAAAGAGGTAGAGGTCCCAGCTATGTCGAAACCTCCAGCAGGTGGGGAGTTTGGTAGCTCAGGTTGAGATGGTAAAAATTTATGGCAATGAATGTTGCCCTCTTTCATGATCCTTTTAGAAGAAGAACCTTTTCCAATGGCCACTTTTTTGGCCAAGACTGTAGCTGTGGGCTCCCTAACCGCTGCTCGCTTCTTCCTCAAAGGTTAGAAACCCAAAAGGACTTGCTTGTGGAGATCCATATTTGGAGCTTGAATTAGGCCCGCTTTAACTAAATTTTTCGTGCTCAGAACTGAATGATGGTGTCGTGATGTCGACTTCAGAACCCTTCCAAGCCTTTTCTACCATTTATCAATCGGCTTGATATAACCCTTTGTATTCTGAGCTGAAAATAGGAAAATATGAGATTAAGAGAAGGAGGGTATAATTGTAAAAAAAAAATTAATAAAAATAACTGGAAGGACATATATCTCACCAACCTTGCCTGAGATCCGAGGTGTCACCCTAAAATCTAGCTCAGTATGTTCAACATCCTCTAGAGCCACCTTTATAATGAAGTACCACTTCTTCTATATTTTGTTAGAAGTAGGGACCGAGGTACGAGGTTTGAACCAAGATGGGAAGGAAAGGTAATATAGTCCCTTAGAGCTTTTTTTAAGGTTCATATTGCACCTTAAAAGGTCAAGGTCAGGTTCTACTTTATTTTTTAGGGATAGTACTAAAAAGGCCATTAGTTTCCTCCACCCTTTAACGTTCAGGTTGGTAGGGCAAATGCCATAAAAATAGAACAATTGTATAAGAAATGGGTGGATAGGAAATCGAAAGCCAAATTTCAACCACTCCTTATATACACATATCTTCCTAGGTTCGGGGTGTTTGGGCGTTCAAAAGACTCGGGAATCCTACAGACCGCGTCTCAGGGATGTTATAAGTAACTTTCAAAACCTCTAAACTCTCTGAAGAAAAATGGCTGATTTCAAGGTCTCTTAGCATATCCTCAAACTCGACGTTACCAACTTTATCGGAATTGGATTCATCAGATTCTCCATTCCTCACAGGCTTAGTCGAGTTAGATGCACTAACCCTAGGGTTTTCCTCTCCTTGAGTAGACATGATAAATGAAAGAGAAGAAAAAGAGAAAGAAAGGATTAGGTAAGAACTTTGACCTAATTAGGGTGTACCAGACCAACAAAGGAGATCTTCGTCAGAAGAGGAGAAACCATGGTTGTTAAAATCTTGATCGAGATCTTACGATCCTACGATTTTACAATCCAAAAATACAAAATCGATTCGAATCCCATAAAAAATCTCTAAAGGGTAAGATCTTATGAAATTCCTATAAAAAAACTAGGATCCCCAGTTGACTTTCGATTTTAACGATCCTACAATATAACCCTATAATGTTATTTTCGCATGTATCTTTAATAAGTTATAACCCGAGACCAGAATAATATTATAAAATAAATACCAAGATTTACTTAAATATCCTAAGTGAGATAATAATGTTGAAACTTGATCACATTTTTATTTCTTGAATAACTCTTTTAAGTTGCGCTTGTTTACATTTTTACTTCTTGAATAACTCTTTTAATTTGCTTTAAACTAGTACATGTGTTGTATTAGTTAATTTAAGTCATTTAACTCTTATTATGTAGTCATAGTCCGATATTGTCATTTAGAAAAACTACTTTTGGCTAATTCGCTTCTCTCCCTCCCCCTTTCTTTCTTACATATACACATAAAAACTCAATAAACTTGTTTTGAATTAATTGGTCTGAATATCCTAGAGATTATCCTATATCATAGGTTTTATTATATAGCCTTTCATGGCCGAGTCAACCAACTATTTTAAAATAAAAATTTTCTTCTAATTTAAATCTAATATTTTAATGTGCTATTTTAGTTAAATTTTATATAAATAAAATATTTGTTATACTAATTTACTAAAAAAATGTTAGGATTAGTAGAAACTTTTGTACTCTAAAATTCTAAATGTTTATTATAATTTTTTTTTTTCATATTTTTCATGTATTTTAAACTTATTTAGTCTATATTTTTAAGAATTCTTAAGATGCAAAAATATTAATCGGTATTAGTTTTCTCTTTTTGTAGAATCATATCTTATGGTTCTCAATCCGATCCTATGATCCGATCCTGAGGACCCTCCTATCGATTCATTGTAGGATCCCAATTTTAACAACCTTGGGAGAAACCTGATCTAAAAACTTGATCGTGTGCAAGAAATCTTGATAACCAGAAGCTCTTTTATGAATTAAAATGGTATTTATATACGAGAGACGACCGTTCATAAAACGTAATGATTGCCTAGGGATTTCGAAACGATGTTGAGCAATAAATGATTGAACGTTTTATGAAGCGATGGGATGGTTGGGTTCTCGAAAAACGAACTGACAAATCGAAGGCAACGGAGCATTAAACTCGGATCTCGGAACTTTGACCCCAGATCACAAGATCTGGGACTTGAGGGGGGGAGTAGTTGATATATACAAAATTAACTCACAATCTGTAAGTCTAATGAAATTTTAGACTTTGTGGTTGCACATCTGCCATCTATGTACATGAAAAATATTGGTACCACTTTATTTACGAATACATGAGAATTAGGTGTCCAGTTTCTAAAACGCGAGTTATGTGACTTTTTTATCCTAGTCATGTACTTTTGAATCAAATTTATTAAACACATGAAGTTTTAAACTTATTTTTCAAACCCCTGGTCTAAACGAAGAGACTTTCTTTTCATTGAAGATATAAACTCCTATGTAACAATGAAGTTTTTTCAATTTATAAATTCTGTAGCGGAGAGGTATCTCTTTAAAAAAGAAAAAAACCCTTCTATAGACAACTTATCTTTTTAAATCAAAATTGCATGAATTGTACAAACCATGTAGAAATAAAGTCTATTTACTTCATAAAAAAATGATGTATCATAATGAACTTTCTAGAAGAAAAAAAATGTAGGAAGAATTATACTTAACATGAACTCTAGAATGCAAAGTATAAAGTAAATTCAGTAGTTGAAAAAAAAAATTATACTTAACATGAAATTCGGAAGACAAATTATAAATAGGCTGAATAGTTTAAAAAAATTACACTTAACACAGGAAAAAAAAATTATACTTATGCTGACATGTTACTAACAATTCAGTATGTGCTACTAGTATATATAGTTGCATAATTAAACTATTGGTAGTATATAGTAAATTACTAGTTAAACTTAAATGTATTTTATTATTTTCTTTATTAACTTAACTTTTCGAAATTTTGAACCTACTTATAATTTGCCTATGAAAATTTATATTAAAGTATAATTTTCCCAAAAAAGTAGGCTGAAATTTGTTTTTCCATCACTGCTATATAATGATTGAATAGAAACACTTCTATAGTTCTAAGTTCCAACTTATTAAAGCCATCACCTGATTATCTTCTTTTTCCTTTTGATAGTTCTTGAGCAACAATCTCTTGGTCTAAGGCGTTTTGATAAAACTGAAAATTATATTAAAACGTTTGACAGACAGAGACATTGAAATGTAGAACATATATACAAGATCTATCATAAAGGAATATCTATCTCAATGAGATATATATCAAATTTAAGCTGATGATAATAAAACAGTTTATCAAATGCTAAATGCTAATTGACCATCACCTTGTGCATGTTTTGGGTTCCAGCTTGAAGTTTCTGCTTCTTCTCTATGGGGCTGCTTTTGTAGATGTTCAGGTTCCTTAAAGGGGGGGGGGGGGGGGGGGGGGGGGTTGCAGGTTCTGCTGTGATTTTTTATGATCTAGTTGTGGTGTTCGGCTCTATGTTTTCTGTTTTGTTTCTTGGGCTGTTTCTTATTAGTATGTGGTTCAGCTCTTAGGTGTTTGTTTTTGTGTTAGCTCCTTGCTAACCTGCTTTTTCTTTTCTTTTCTTTTCTTTTCATTGATGTAATTAGGTGATTGTTTCTCTCGATCTTGATTACATTAATATATCTCTCTCCATTGACTGATCAAATAAAAAAAAACCGTCCAAGCAAAAGGCGCCTCAATTTGTGAAAGTAATTCACAATAAATTAGGTATTTTATGAATTGGGTTCAAAGTAACATTAATTTATTTTGATGAATTAAATAGTTTGGATGGTAAACCTCAGTACTGTATTTCACAAAATCTTAAGTTAAAGTCCTGATGTGTGGCAGTAAACTTTATGGCAAGGGATCCCATGTAAGGGGCAAAATCTGCTACATACTCGTGTTGCCAACACAAAAGAAATGGAAAAAAAGACCTAATGCAGGTTAAGTATAAACATAAAATTCAAAACAATAGTGTTATAATTCCCAAATTTGTATCCTAAAATGTGACGTAATAAATTAACCCCAAACACAAAGCCTTAAAGTCATTCTAATGTTTCCATACATGAGAAACCCTGATCGAGCAGGAAAAGTTCTTCAATTAATAGTCACTCTCAGCATCATAAGAATAATAAGGTGAAGAATAATAAGGTGAAGAAGGCCTCTTCACCACCTCGTCCTCCACTTTTTTGCGATGGAAATTCCTGTGGCAGCCACAAACAACGCATGTTAATGAACTTGTTGCCCTCTCTCCTTCTCCCTCTCCCTCACTGCCCATCATGAACTCCATGCACCCATCCAACCCATATTCTCCCCTACGTGCCTCATGGTTTTTGTGGCATTCTTCATATTTGACATTCTCAGAAGAAGGAAAAGGCTTTGGATTCAATATTTTATAATGGAAATTTCTGTGGCAGCCACAAACAGCGCATGTAAGTGCACCACTAGTCCCCTGCCCTTGTGTCGCCATGAACTCACTGCACCCATCAGGACCATATTTTCCCCCACGTGCCGCATGGTTCTTGTTGCATCCTCCATAATATTGTATGTTCTGATCAGAAGCAGAAGCTGAAGCTGAAGAAGATGAAGTTGGCTTGAGATTATATTCATTTTTTAAGTGGAAATTCCTGTGGCAGCCGCAAGCAGCGCATATAAGTGCACCATTGATCATCCCCTCTCCTTGGGATTCCATGAACTCCTGGCACCCATCCGTACCATGTTTTCCCTTAAGCACCGCATGGTTCTTGCAGCATATATCATAATAATTTTGTATGTTTTGATCAGAAGAAGGTGAACTTGCAGGCTGTTGAACCAACTTTGAGTTTTCTAATATTTTTCTATGAAAATTCCTGTGGCAGCCGCAAACAACGCATGTAAGTGCAGCATCGTTCGGGTTCTCCTGATCATCTCCTTGGGTAGCCATGAACTCCTTGCACCCATCTGTTGTCTTTCTGTCCTTGCGCACCGCATGGTTCTTGCAGCATTCTTTATATCGTGCATTCGTAACTACAGATCCTCCTTGCACTGCTTCTTCCTTCTGCAGGTTGCTCATGCTGCCGAATTCTTCTATATAATATAGCTATTCCCAAATAAGTTTTCTGATCGGTTTAATGACTCTGACTTTATGAAAGGACAAGAGGTAGGATCCTAGCATTATTGTGGTAGAAATTAGATGCCTTCGCCAGCCTTATTCTTATCATTCTTAATTTATTTTCCGCACAGGACAACACAGAGGACGGTGGCGATTGAATTTTTATGCCCAAAACCTGTTCTCATGACAAGATAAGTGGCTTTTGGTTACATTAAAAAGCATATTGCCACATTGATTTGATGGAATCCATAGACCAAGTCAAGGAAAATGAGTACCTTGGTAGTGGAAAAAATATATTTAAAGACTATACATATTTTATTTTATTTATTAGATTAGTGTTAAAGTTTTGTCCTATTAGAACTATTCTAATGTTGACTTAGTGTGCTTCAATGATGATTTATTTATGTTTTTAAAATTTATAATTATCAAATATAACTTTTATTGTCTCCGATTAACATCTCAGTCTAACAGATATAAGTCAAGACATGTTGGTTTAGAAATGTTCCAAGTTATAAACATCTTGAACACATCTTAATCGACAATTCTAAGAAACTTACTAATAGATGAAGTTTTGTAGAACATAACAATTAGTACAGAATAGATAAAATATTTACAGAATATAGAAAGAAAACTATATTTCTTAAAATAACTTACTCTATAAAATATTTCCTAATTTATAAGAATATTCGTTATGAAAAAATAAGAGAAGAAAAAGTTAGTATAATTAATTAATTTACTACTAAAAATAAGAGCATTAGTTAATTTCTATTTTATCATTAAATAATTTATGAGAAGAGGTAAGAAGAAGTTAGTATAATTATTTCATCTTATTTGAAAATTAAAAAAAAATACATGAAAAAGTTGTAAATTAATTTACTACTATACTCTTTTTAAATTAATCACAGTATTAAAACATAATTTTACTTTTACAATTTTAAAAATATTATTTGTATTATAAAAAATTTATTTTATATTTTCAATTTTCTTCCATAAATATTGAACTCTTTCTCCCTATCTCTTTTTCTATCTCTCCATTTTTTTTCTTAATTCTAAACCCAAAACATTACCAAAGAAAGAAACTCTCCCTCTTTTTCCTTTCTTCCGTCTCTCTATTCAAGAGGACCGGTAGAGTATACAAGACTTGATTACTTAATTTAGTCAATTGAAATAATAACATATTTTGAAACTAACAGCGAACAAATAGAGCTTCGATTTGAGTGGGTTTTGAGTCATTAATCAGCTAATGCTGGCTGTAATGTTAAAACCAGGGGCGGGTTTGGATCAGAAAAAATTTCTTAGCAAAAATTCAAAAGTTAATAATAACATAGAAAGTCTGAACAACCAGATTGATAAAATCTTTCAGAAACTTGATAAATTAAATTTATCAAATATAGAAGCAATCCTAACAGAATTGCTTGAACAAATTTTAGAAGAAAATAATCTTTAAAAAAAAAAAACATTAAGATTAATTTTAAAAGATAAAATTAGAAAGCTTCAAGACCCTTTGATACAGGATTAAAAATCTTACAGATTTTCAATCAAATAAAAATATATATAATAACCTTCAACAAGGAACCACTCAGATTAAGAAAGCATTCAGAGCAAAATAAAAATTCAACAATCTTAATTTATGACTCCAGAGTCATATAAATTTAGACAAGTTTTTGGGACTCTTGAAGAATGACTTCAGCATGTCTTAAAACTATCTAAAGAAGATAGAGAATGTAAGTAAGTTCATATTTTATCATAATTTTTTTATATTCATATCTAATAAGTGTTTGATCTTTAATTATTTGAAATTGATCGGATTCTTGCGTCGCCTCGTCTGTGCATTGTGACTAGCTCTTATATATATATATATATATATATATATATATATTTTCTCAAACATCTGTATTTGCATTTTATTAGACAAATTTTAATTTTTGAATTTAATAAAAAAATTATTATTGTATTAATTTTTTATATAAATGCAGTCCTTATTATATATCGATTTTTATAATGTATGCAATTGTTTTATATCAAAAGTATTGAAACCGGTTTTGAACATGTAGAAACCAAAAGAAATTACAATAAAACATGGGAGAATTTTTTTAAAAAAATTTATTACTTTTAGCGACGTACAAATGAATGTCACTAAAAGTATAATACAATACTTTTGTTGACTCCAATATATCTGTTTATAAAGCTTACTATACAAACCTATTCGTCGCTAAAAGTAGTGTCCCATTTTTAGTGACGCATAATCGTTCGTCACTAAAAGTTTCACACTTTTAGTGACTAAAAGTTGGGCTTCACTAAATTTGGCTCTCATTTTTAGTGACACACTAAAAGCGTAGCAAATAGTGACTTTTAGTGATTCCCCAAGCTTGTACGTCGCTAATAGGATTAACATTATTATTTTTAGCAATGCCTTTAGCAACACATGTTTGGGCATCATTAAAAGTCTTTAGTGGCATTTTTTAGACTCTTAACGATGCACGCATGCGTGCTAAATGTCCATTGTGTTGTAGTGTAGGGGATTATTAGGCCTTTGAGACTATCTCAAGGAAACATCCTTTGTTTAATTATATAACATTAATTACCTGGTTCGACACTTTATTCTTCATAGAAGCCAGTTATCATTTATTTCCCTAAGGTTAATTATGTTAGGAGAGTGATGGCCTAGTAAGAGTAGTCACCCAAAAAAAAAATACAGAACATAACAATGATTAGGAGTAACATGTACCATATTCTAATTAAGAAATTTAAACCAAAGTTTTGACATCACCAAAATTGGAAAGGAACTTTGTCACGACCCGGAACCCACCCTGTGCGGATCTGGCATCGCGACACTGATCCAACCCAATTGTCGAATCGGATTTTTCCTTTTTACTTTTAACTTGACATTTATATGTGAGTTATTTAACATGCAATCAGTAATTAAATATACAGCGGAAGACTTTATAAATTTTTTTCATTCATTTATACTAAAGTTCATATAGTTATACAGACCCAAAAATTTCAAATACAACTACTCCTAGAACGTGGGGTGATGGGAGAACATAGGACAAGTAATATACTTCACTATCAAAATAATCCCTATAGTACATCTATTTGCAGCAACCCTACGCTTGTTTGGGATTCTCATCCCTACTTTCAAACTGTGGCGTCATTAACTAAAATAGTCAAATAAGTAATATTTGTATGAGTTATGAAAACTCAGTAAGTATTTCTTTGCTCTGCCAGGGGTCAAAGTCAATATAAGAAAGTCCATAACCCAAGATAAACAAGATTATGCCAATATGATAGTCAATCAAGAAAATGAGATGTCACAACAACAAGTCACAAAATGTGAATCAACTGAACTGACCCTTCGGGTCTATATACTAGTCAATGATGTTGTTTTACTTGTAAACCTTTCACCTTTCCCTTCCCCAGGCAGTGTGGGATGCATAAGTTGCCCCTCCCCATTCGGTATCTACCGTTCTTAGCAGGGAGTGCCGCCATCATCATGTCACACTCCTGGATGGGGTCTGGCTTTCTTTTTTCCCCCCTAATATATAAATGAATAATAATCACATGCTCAAGATATATAATTTATTTCAACAGTATCCACAAACTCGAATAAACATCAACAAATGGAATCAACAATATCTGAAACGTACAAGGGAATACAAGTCTAACAGTAACAAAAAACATTGTCACATGGCTAGAATTTTACCACATGCAGAGATCGGATTTTACTTATCTTTTACTGTATTTCTATGACTCAGATCACATTTTCTCCTCTTTTCGAAATCTTTATTTAATTAGGAAATACATCTCAGTTCAATGCTATATATATGTATAGCCTATACTTTAGCCCATTTCATGTATTGTTATTATGAGTACTTATTTTAGTAAAATGGACTCCAATATTGAGTCCGAAATATCGAAGAAAGTCGGTTTAGGCTTTTACGGACTTCAATTCGGATATCTGTACTAAAAAGGCAAAATTGTCATTTTACACTTTTACGGGTTCTTACTTCTCGAGACCTTTTTTTTACAAATTAGACTCCACCATTGAGTCTGAAATGCTTGAAATAATAAAAATTTACTATTCCTTTACTTTAATCGGGATCCGTTTGACTTCTTTTTGATTTAGTGGCATTTTGGTAATTTCTCTTTTAAATAATTATTTAATTAAATAATATTTTATTCATTTGGGGTCAATCATAATTACTATAAGTTCTGGGTCAATTCGTAATTTCAAAAAGTGCTATTCCAATTTGAAATAACCAAACAGCAGATAAGAGATTAAATCAAGGATAAGCTATCCCTATTCCAATTTCATTTAATTTCAATTTCTTATTCTTATAACCAAACAACCCCAAATCAGATTTTTTAAACTTTTTAAAACTTGATTAAACTACACCATTTTAGGATCTAACCAAAATTGGGTTGGGCAGGTCGACCCGACCCAAACCCGTGGCCCAACTCAAACGTCAATCAGCGCACAGCGTCATTCTGTCCAACTGTGCGCTAGTTGTCTTCCCTGGCGACGACAACCTTTTTCTAGCAATGTTTCAACACCCGATCAATGGGTTCCTCTCCTACTCTTCATGGGCTTTCCATATCTACCCTCGGAATTCAATTTTCATCACCTGAAGGCCTCGGAAAATGGAGTTGCAGCCAACTCTGGCGAGCTGCTCAATTTTTCGTCGAACTGATTTTTTTCTATTTCCTAGCTTTTTAGCCATTGTTTTGAGACCAAATTTTTCCTACAAGTGGCTTCACCTATGGGCAATAATTCCATATTCATAAAACGAGCTAAAACGATCTAAAATTCAATGACCCGGAATTATTCTTCAACCTTTAATTTGGTTTTTCTCACTCATTTCTTCACTAAATGGGCTGCGGTTTTTCCTAAATATACCATTTTTCATGCTCTTTAAAACCATTAAGCTTAGAGAAGCTTTCATGCTTAAAATTGAAAAATCTGGAATTTAGTTTACTTACTTGTTTGAGTTTTTAGCTCGCAGTAACCCCTTCTCTCACTCATTCTTCTTCTTGTTTCTACTTCTGATTTTTCACTTCTGCATTCTCTGAACCAAAATCAGCTCTCAGCTTCTAATGTTCCTTCTTTCTTTTTCTGATTTTCTCTAAACACATCTAACATATATATAGACACATTTTTCCCCTTAACACCCACTTGCAGCCCACCATTTTTCTCTCTTTTCCTCCCATTTCTGTCGCCTTCTTAGACCGTTTTTCAACGCCCCTTACATCTCCTTCCTCGACGTTCAAGTTATAAGATATTTGTTATATATATGCATATTATATTCTCCCTTGTGTCGGCAGCTTTGTTGTTTTTCCTAACACACCACAAACACACACTACTTTCACATACAACACATGCTGTACACATGCAGTCCCCCTTCCTTTTTGAAATTCCTGATCACAATACATATTTAAGTGTATACTATATAACCGTATGTATATATGTATATATATATACCTTAATTATACATATATATATATATATTCATTTACACACATATATACCAATTAATTTCTATACACGTATACATACACTTATTTTTTAAGATGTATCTATGCATGCTTGCGTACACATGTATAGGTTCATGTATGTGCACGCATTACAATGTTCGATTATAGGTTGCTCGAGTGTCACCTGACACTATCTATACAATTGAAACCGTTCATATTCCAAAATCGTTCAGTCCATTTGATATCATAATATAGAGCCTTAACAGTTCGGGTGACAATTCGGTATTATCCTACTCGACCCAGTCTATCTCGGTTTACATGTCATATCTCGAGTTGGGGTGTTACAAATGTTAAAATATGTCCCATATGAAAGGGTAATATGGACATTATTTGGACTTATTGAAATTAGGTGGTTATTGGCTTTGGAAGAGTTACGCATGGTTACTTAATTAGTGAGATAAAATAGGGGAAATGTTTTTCCTATTTACCTACTTTTATGGGAAGTAAGATAAAAGTTTGATATTAAGTAGGAATTGTTCTCTCTCTACCCACATAATTTTAACCAGATTTTCCCATAACATTTTGGCGTAGAAAGAAAAGGGGTTAAGTGAGAGAAATAATTTCTACAAGCTTTCTTCAAGAAGGTGATTTCATTATAACTGATTCCGGTATGTCTTTTTATAAAATACTTTTATTTTCGTATAAAAATAATTATGTGATTTTCATGATAGTTGAAGATTCTTTATTTCTGTAAATTGGATTAAATAAAAGCTTTCTTCAAGAAGGTAATTTCATTATGACTGATTCCGGTATGTCTTTTTATAAAATACTTTTATTTTCATATAAAAATAATTATGTGATTTTCATGATAGTTGAAGATTCTTTATTTCTGTAAATTGGATTAAATAAAAGCTTTCTTCAAGAAGGTGATTTCATTATGACTGATTCCGATATGTCTTTTTATAAAATACTTTTATTTTCATATAAAAATAATTATGTGATTTTCATGATAGTTGAAGATTCTTTATTTCTGTAAATTGGATTAAATTTTTATGTGTGGTATCAGAGTATGGTTGAAACTATCATGATTTTTCTTTTAATATAGAGATCGATTTCATTAATATTTTTGATCTCACAATTACTTTATGTGCAATGTTTTGTGTTCATAATGCTCGGAACTCACTGTTCATTGATTCAAAAAATTTCTATTATTTTCTTCTTGCACTGGGAATCCTTTTCCTTCATCGGGAGGGTAATTTTTGGAGGGATACTGTTTCACTATCTTCTCAACATTGCTGCATCCACCATTACTTCCATAGATGTTACAATAGCACCATCCATAGATCCACTATTATTATCGTCCAACGATGGGTGCTATTGTGAAACAATGACAAGGAAAACTACAGAATTTACTAGGACCATTATTACAAGCTGTCATGTCATGGCAACGGTTTCTAACCTAAAAGAATAGCATGTTAGGTGGAGATATGAAATTGTTATGGGCCTAGTAAATTAGTAATGGTGGCTATGTTATGGGCCAAGTAAATTAGTAATGGTGGTTATGTTATGGGCTCACTTGTATTGGGTTAACAATTATATTTATGCATGCATGAGCTGAATTGTTATAGGCTGAATTTTGCTTGTAATTAAAGAAAATTAAAAGATTATTTTATTTATTTATTTATTTTTGCTTGGTTATTTATCAATCAATATTTATATTATCGTTAGCCTGTTGTCACCGAAGTGATCTTGCTGGGAAAAGTTATAACTATTGAATTAAATTATGACTTTGCAAAATTATTATGGAATGATTAGTTGATTATTATAGTTTGACCCAAAGGTGCACCAACTTTTAAGTAGTCATTAAATTAATTAGAATAATTGATAGAATTATAGTGAGATTGGGATGGATGCCCAAATATGACAAACCAATCAAACTTTGAAGGGTTATCAATTATTCTTAGGTGAGTGTAAATCATCATTAAATTTGAATATTAGTATATTGCATTAGTTAATCCAAAGATTGAACGCAATATTGCTAATGGAATAGATTTTTCAAAGCATTAATGTTGTGATGTTTTTGTTTTTATTTTTTTTATTACAGTGTCAGTTCTTGTGTCGCTTCATTCGCTAGATTCTTCTGTTCTAATCTTTAATGCAACTAATTTCTCTGACTGGAAGGAACAGATCCAGTTTCACCTTGGTGTTCTAGATCTTGACTTAGCACTGCGAATTGACAAACCGGTTACTATTATTGAAACAAGCAGTTTGGAGTAGCAAGCTTTGTTTAAGTCATGGGAAAGATCGAACAGATTAAGCATCATGTTTATGCGAATGTGTATTGTGAACAATATCAAGTCAACGCTTTCTCAAATTGAAAAAGTAAAAGAATATTTCAAGGCTGTGGAAGATCGGTTTCATTCAGCGGACAAGTCCCTTGAAGGGAGATTAATGGCTGGACTTACCACCATGAAATTTGATGGTAGCCATGGAATGAATGGGCATGTCCTTGAAATGACCAATCTAGCTGCCAGACTCAAATCTCTGGGTATGAATGTTGATGAAAGTTTCCTTGTTCAGTTTATTCTGAATTCCTTGCCTCCTCAATATGGGCCATTTCAGATTCACTATAACACTATTAAGGAAAAACGGAATGTGAATGAATTGGCGAGTATGTTAATTTAAGAAGAGGCAAGACTTAAGCAACAAGGACAACATTCGGTTAATGTTATGAGTCATGAAGTTGGAAGGAAAGACACACAAGAAGAGTTCCAAGAAAGATCCATTGAAGGTTGCGGGACCCTGTCATGTCAATAGGGCTCACAAGAAGGAACATAATGGACCAAAATGCTATTTCTGTAATGGTTATGGGCATTTAAAGAAAAATTGCCCGAAACGTAAAGCTTAGTTCGAGAAGAAAGGCAAGCTATTAGCTTATGTATGTTTCGAATCAAATATGACACAAGTTCCTTCTAATACATGGTGGATTGACTCTGGTTCTACTATTCATGTTTCAAATTCGATGCAGGGATACTTTTCGATCCAGAACATAAAGAAAAATGAGCATTTTATAGTCTTGGGAGATGGAACTCAAGTACCAGTTTTTGGTGTTGGGACTTTACGTTTGTTTTTAGAGTCAGGCCACTGTTTGAACCTATTTGATACTTTTTTTGCTCCTACTATTTCTAGAAATTTAATTTCCATGTCAAGACTTGATTATGATGGATATTCTTTACATTTTGAACATAAGGGTTTTCGTTTATTGAGAAATGACTCATTTGTTGGTTCTGGTGTTTTGTCTGAAGGGTTATATAGATTTAATCTTAACAAAATTTTCACTAAAACACTCCTCATCCTACATCATGATGTTGGAACTAAACGTAGCAGAATTAATTAGAATTCTTCTTTCTTGTGGCATAAAAGACTAGGTCATATATCCAGAGAAAGAATGGAGAGATTGGTAAAAGATGGGATTCTTTCAAATCATGATTTTACTGATTTCGATATATGTGTGGACTGCGTTAAAGGAAAACAAACCAAACATACAAAGAAAGGCGCCACAAGAAGTGGAAAACTTTTGAAGATTGTCCATACTGATATTTGTGGACCTTTCGACTCACCGTCTTTTGGTGGAGAAAAGCACTTTATCACTTTCATCGATGATTTTTTACGTTACGGTTATGTCTATTTGTTGCATGAAAAGTCTCAAGCAATAAATGCTTTAAAGACATATATTGTTGAAGTTGAGCGACAATTAGATAGAAAGGTGAAAATCATTCAATCAGATAAAGGTGGTGAGTATTACGGAAGGTATGATGGAATAAGACAATGTCCAGAACCATTTGCTAAATTCCTAGAAGAGCATGGTATTTGTGCGTAATACACAATGCCTGGTACGCCTCAGCAGAATGGTGTAGCTGAAAGGCGTAATCGTACTCTTATGAAAATGGTTAGAAGTATGTTAAGTAACTCCTCAGTACCCATTTCATTGTGGATGGAGGCCCTTAAAACAACCGTTTATGTGCTTAACTGGGTTCTTAGTAAGGCAGTTCAAAAGACTCCTTTTGAATTATGGACAGGAAGGAAATCGAGTTTGAGACACTTTCGTATTTGGGGTTGTCCAACAGAGGCTAAGATCTATAATCTGTATGAAAAGAAGTTGGATTCTAGAACTGTAAGCGGGTACTTTATTGGTTACCCAGAGAAGTCCAAAGGGAATAGGTTTTATTACCCTAACCATAATACGAGAATTGTTGAAACCGAAAATGCTAGATTCTTTGAGAATGGTGAAATTAGTGGGAGTGATGTATCACGTAATGTGATCATCGAAGAAGCTTGGGTACCTATCTCGATACTCGTAACTTTAACGAAAACTGTTGTTTCTTCAGTTATCGAACAATTTGATAACATTGAATAACAATCTAGTGATCAGTCACTCCATAATGAGAATGTCACCAATGAACCAGTTGCAGAACAATCACAAGGAATAGCATTAAGGAGATCTCAAAGAGAAAAAAGATCATCTATTTCAGATGATTATTTGGTATATCTGCAAGAATCTGATTATGATTTAGGGACAAGTAAAGATTCGGTTTCATTTTCACAAGCCATTGAAAGTAGTGATTTTGAAGAGTGGATCAATGCTATAAATGATGAGTTGAAATCAATGGAACAAAATGAAGTTTGGGACGTCGTTGATTTGCTTGAAGGTTTTAAGATAGTCGAGTGTAAGTGGGTCTTTAAGACCAAACACGACTGCAATGGCAATATTAAACAACATAAAGCTAGACTTGTTGCAAAAGGTTTCACTCAAAAGGGAGGTGTTGATTACAAAGAGACTTTCTCTCCTGTATCAAAGAAGGACTCTCTTAGGATCATAATGGCTCTGGTGGCTCATTTCGATTTGGAGTTACACCAAATGGATGTGAAAACTGCTTTTTTGAATGAGAATTTAGATGAGGAGGTTTGTATGGATCAACCTAAAGGTTTCTTGATTAAAGGAAAGGAGCATATGGTATGCAAATTAAAAAAGTCAATTTATGGACTTAAACAAGCTTATAAACAATGGTATCTTAAGTTCAATGATACCATCACGTCCTTTGGATTTAAGGAAAATACCATTGATCGATGTATATTTCTAAAGGTCAGTGAGAGCAAGTTTATTTTCTTGGTTCTGTATATTGACGATATATTGCTTGCCAGTAATGATCTTGGTTTACTGAATGAAACCAAGAGATTTCTTTCTATGAACTTTGAAATGAAAGATATGGGTGAGGAAACTTATGTGATAGAAATTAAAATATTTTGTGATAGATCACGTGGATTGTTAGGGTTTTCTCAGAAGGGATATATCGATAAAGTTCTTGAAAGATTTCATATGGCTGAATGTGCGGCCACTCTTGCTCCTATTTGTAAAGGGGACAAGTTCAGTGAAAAGGATTGTCCATAGAATGCATTAGAAAAGAAAAGAATGAGAACTATTCCTTATGCATCTGTTGTTGGAAGCTTGATGAATGCTCAAACTTGTACAAGACTGGATATTAGTTTTGTAGTTGGAATGCTCGGGAGATACCAAAGTAATCCCGGAATAGAGCATTGGAAAGCTGTAAAAAAGGTTTTAAGATACCTGAAGGGAACAAGACACTATATGCTCACGTATCGAAGGTCTGATTAGTTGGAGGTGGTTGGCTACTTCGACTCAGATTTTGCTGGTTGTGTTGACAGTCGGAAGTCAACTTTTGGTTATTTGTTTCTATTATCCAGAGGAGCAATATCATGAAAAAGCGCCAAACAGACTATCATAGTAGCGTCCACTACGGAAGCTGAATTTGTGGCATGCTTTGAGGCCACAGTTCATGCTTTATGGTTGCAGAATTTTATCTCAGGACTTGGAGTTGTCGACAGCATTGCCAGGTCGCTGAGAATGTATTGTGATAATTCTGCAACAGTCTTTTTCTCCAAGAACGACAAATATTCTAATGGCGCTAAGCACATGGAGCTCAAATATTTAGCCGTTAAAGAGGAAGTTCAGAAACAAACAGTGTTTATAGAACATATTAAGACTGAGCTCATGATGGCAGATCCTTTGACTAAAGGGTTAGTACCAAAGACATTTAAGGAACATGTTGATCGCATGGGTCTTTGTTGTAATCCCTGAGATATGTTTTGTGGATCTTTGTGTTTTTGTTTTATAATATCTATAGAGATATTAATAATTGTGTTTCTGACATTTTTCCTGCTTACCATTAATTATGTAATTATGAAGATGGATTATTAATGACAGGAATTGTCTTTGACAAAGACATTTTGGGGACATTACAGTTATTTCCTATTATAGATTATAATTAAGTTATTTGCTAGCATTGTAGTGCATGGAAGGGAAGATGTCACTTTATTGATATTTACCGTCATAACTCATGTTGGTAAGTTATTTAATTATAATATTATTGTAATCTCACTAAAGTGCGAATAAACTGATGTTATGCGCATATTATGTTTAACTTGTCAGTCCAAATAAGTGTCGTTCATATGAGCTAAGTGGGAGAATGTTAAAATATGTCCCACATGAAAAGGTAACATGGACATTATTTGGACTTAATTAAATTAGGTGGTTATTGGCTTTGAAAGAGTTATGCACGGTTACTTAATTAGTGATATATAATAGATGAAATGTTTTTCTTATTTACCTACTTTTATGGGAAGTAGGATAAGAGTTTGATATTAAGTAGGAATTGTCCTCTCTCTACCCACATAATTTTAACCAGATTTTCTTACAACATTCTGGCGTAGGAAAAAAAAAGGGTTAAGTGAGAGAAATAATTTTCACAAGCTTTTTTCAAGAAGGTGATTTCATTATGGCTGATTCCAGTATATTTTTTTATGAAATACTTTTATTTTCGCATAAAAATAATTATGTGATTTTCATGATAGTTGAAGTTTTTTTATTTCTATAAATTGGATTAAATTTTTATAACAAACTTATAATATCTACTGCAATTGGGAGATCCGCATAATATCTACTGCAATTGGGAGGTCCGCCTTAGTCTAGGCCTCTGTCATAAAATATTCTTACAGGCTGCTTTGTGTTTATCTCAGGGATTAGTCCCCTTTGTGCTCTCTTTAGTCTTCCTTTCTTTGTTTGCTAGGCTCAAGCTATCTAGAGTCATGGACTTTGTTTTCTCCTCTGCATTAATTAATACAATTCTAAACAAACTTTTCTCGAAAATAAACAATAAAAATTAGTCAACTGATATGCTCTCGCAACCAATTGACTTATTTAAAGAAAAGTCTGAAAACAACATTACAATTTGGAAAGCCAAATCACAATACTTTGTACTTGTGTGTTTTATCTTTTCATGCCGGCTTTTACAATTAATAATCTTCTTATCCCTTTAAACATGATTTAGATCACCTACTCTTAACGATGGATTCGGATTCTCTCCGGTGCATTGGAGAGATCTAGTCCACCCCTTCTCTCCCATTAGATGGGTCTACAATGGGGCTCACCGATATAGGACATACTCTCATGTGAGAAGGGTAGATTGTACCTCTCCCGTGCACCGAAGAAGATCTATATCCCTTAACGACCACAGTCCACACCGGGCAATGTAATCCATTCCATTTTCTCCATGCATCCCCCCCCCCCCCCAAAAAAAAAACTCTTTTATTTATGTTTTTTTATTCTTATTTTGCCAAAGTTTGAAAATACCAAAGTTTCTATATTCTTTTGAGAGTTTTAGATGATAAAGCATTAATTTTGAAAACTTGATTAATAAATAATTAATTTTGAAGAATTAACTGTTATTTGAATGTTTGAAAAAAAGTATTTAAAAATAATTTTGCACTATATATAGATTGCACCTTTCATGCTTCATTTAATTAACATTTTAGATATATAAAAATATCAATTATGTGGGAGTGGTGCAATGTGAGAATATTAGGTATTATACAAGTAGTAAGCCCAGGAATGAGAGTAATAAAATACTCAATCGTATCGAAATTGGAGGCCCAACTAGCCTGCTATATAGATAGAAGCTAGAGACGGGCGATGTGAGATAATTTAACACGTCCCCTGGAACACATTACTCGTGTAGGGAAGCTAGGTGAGCGCGCTCCGACTCCTCAAGCCCAATATTGAAATTGGAGGCCCAATTCTAAATTAGTTTCTTAAAATTCAGGTGTTAAGGAGAGGGACAACCTGCTATATAAATAGACCAGACAAGTTAGAGACAAGCGATGTGGGACAATCCAACAAATCGTTTTAATTTAAACAGCATTTTGCAGCTAAGGCAAAAAGATAACTATAATGTGGGCTGTACATGAAAATGTGACAATATAGTTAATTTGCACCCAAAAATTTATACGGATTTGCATCTTGAAACTGGCAAATGGGCGCCCATCGCAAATGGTGTGATAAATGAGCACTTATTCGCGTGAGCAGACAACAACTCACTGTCATGCTTGATAACAATGTCAATAAACATATTTTAATATATATTTTTGTAATAATTGAAAAATACTAAGAGGGGGAATACTTTTTAATTCTTTCAATTTTTTTTTTTTTTTAGTATGGAAGTCACTATCCAAACAAGTTAATTTTCAGAATTGGGAAGTCCGTATGAACTCAATCATTCCATGTCTCTGTTTTTTGAGGCCTAGGTTGATTGCTTATTTTGGTTGCTGTTGGCATGTTGGGTTTTGCTCTGTTCAGAGCCTTGTCCAGCAGGGGCAATGGCCCCCCAAGTTTTAAGTACTTGGTGTTTTTCCTATATTTTTTTTTAGAATATTTTTTAAAATTTGGGAATTGCCCCCTAAGATTTTTCAAATTTTATAAAAGATTCTTTTAAATTTTAACTTTATATTTTTGTCCCTAAACTTAAGGTCTTGATCCGCCCCTGCTTATAGGATATGCCCCTTTGCTGTTGCTATTTTTTTTTTTTTTTTGGGTAATCTGAAAATTTATTAACCTCACTATATAGAAAAGGAAAATGGTACAAAATTCCAAACCATCAAACACCACCAAAACCTCAAAGTCTAGCTCAAAACAGAGAAGTAAATTTTCAGTAGTCCTCCAGTAGTGTACTTCTAACAGTTAGATCTTTAGCCACATATTTAGTCGGGAGTATTAGTCTACAACTATCCAATATTTTTTTCCAAGACAGCAACCACACAATACTAATTAATGGCTATAAACATTAACAGGCAATAGCAGAACAACATCATGACATGACCCAAAACAACACCCCTGCAACAGGGCCTCCATTAATCAGCAAAATCCTAGTATGAAAGCTCCTTTTATGAGCTCCCATGGCAGCAAAATCATTAACAAACTAGTCATCTTCCAGTAGTATTCTTTTGTGAAAACACCTGTGGCAGCCACAACCAGCACATATAAAGGCAGCGTTCTTCCCTTCCCCCTCACTTGGCATGAACTCCTGGCACCCATCCAGCTGCCTATATTGATTTAGATCATGGTTCTTGCCGCATTCACCGTATCGTACCCTCTTATCCGCTTCCCTTTCTTTGGAATTGGAGTTCACTTTTCTAACCACTAAACTAGTACTAGATCCTTCTCTGTCTCTGTGCCGCTTCATACTCTCCTCTATTTTGGAAAGAAATGGTTAGCCAGCTACAAATGGTTGATGTCTCACCCCTACTCTTATCTACCACACACACACACACACACATATATATGCTCCAAGATGAGAAGTTATTCAATAAGATTGTTTACTTTACTTCATCATCTTATATGATGTGACTTTCTTTTACAACGTTTCAACTTTTAAATATAATTTTTCACTTTGTAATGTACATGTGATTTTTTTTGTTTTATATTATTTAATTTTTATTTTTTAATTAAAATTAAATAATTACATGATTTTTCATATGATTGTAATTGTGACAGATGAAAATTGTGGTACATATCAATTTGGAATCAAGTTCAATAATAAAATAGCACAACGAAACTCAATATTCATTCAAATTAGTTCTTGACATGAATTCAATATTTAAAATTAGAGTATCATTATAATATTATTTATGTTATATGTTCAAATTATTTTTTCATGCTACCTTATATACTACTGGACATTTTCTCAAGTTTAGGCAAGCCAGTGACAAATGACGTACCCATAGCAAGTAAAAGAATGCCATTTTTGTTTGTATATATCTTGTTTCACGTCCTTGTATTGATGGCGTAAACATTAGAATGATTTTTGGAAATGATCGTCCAAAATCATCACTAACTTCAACTTGTCAAGATCTAATAATTGGACTTAACCTGAACTTAAAACTCGATTAGAGGATGTCTTTGTCCACAAATGGAATGTTTAAATATATATATAATGGTCCTTCAAAACAGACAATTGGCCGGCCATAACAGCAAAATTTATGGTTAGGAAATCTAATTAATTGGTAATGAATGACTCAGCGAAAATGACTCCTGAAGTTTTCTATTTACAACCTTTCTTTCTTGGTTGCATCAAGCCAAAGTTCCAATATCTCGACCATTTCTATAACAATGATGGGCTGCTGTTAAGCTATATCATAATCTAATGGAAAAAGAAAAATATTGCAATTAATGCAAATATATATATATATATATATATATATGTGTGTGTGTGTGTGTGTGTGTGTGTGTGTGTGTGTGTGTGTGTGCCAGCTTGTAGAAATATCTGTCCCAGTTAAACTAAGCCTTGAGCAACAGTTTTACTTGTAACTGTTTGCTATGTCTTCAATGGAATTTTTGTAACTGGTATCTTTGAATAGAGTTAGAGTTGGTCAATTCTGCTCAGTGTCTGGGGCTATCTGTTGCCCTGTTGTGTGGTTTGCTCTTCTTTTGAGTCTTTTCTTCTTGTTTCTTCTGCTGGCCTTGAGGCCCCTCTTTGTTTTGTTTCTTTTCTTCTTAATAAATTTTGCTTATCCAAAAAAATTAAAAAAACAGTTGGACTTGTAACTGTCATATACAAGAATTCCAATTTTTTTTTTAATCATTTATCTCCATTTTTCTTTTTCTTGGGAATCCGTTTTTATTTGTTTCGGCAACTAAGTGGAGGAAAAATGATTGCTTACAAAGACAAAGATCACATAACTGGAGCAAAGAAGAATAGGCTGAAAGAGAAGAAACCCTATACTATCATATGTAGAGTGCTCTTACTGTCTCAAATAGAATTCTGAAATGAATTAAGCCTATAATTGGGCTTTCTGAACCAATTTTCTTTGATAAAACACTAATGTACTTCAATATAAATTGCAATGGTTTGATGCCGATTATTGTAAATTTATATCATTTTTCCTCTCAATCTATACAACTATGTCAATTAAATTGGAAAACCATATAATTAAAATCCTATTATCGATAACTTTTGAATGTGCTTGGTATTAATTTAGGCATTTTATGAATTAATAGATGCAAGGAAAGGATTTTAGTTCTTTTTTTTTTTTGTGGGAAGTTGTTCAGGAATCTTGATAAATTAAAAAAGAAAAGAAAAGGAAATAACTTGGTGCAATATCTTCATTCTTTTAGACATCTCTTTACAAACACAGATTTGATTCCCCTTCCTTCATTATACCAATCCACTATTATTGGAAACACAAACCCGAGTATTTGGCCAAATCCTTTCTCCTTTGTGTGTGTGTGTGTGTGTGTGTGTGTGTGTATATATATATACTTAGCAGTACCCTCCAAAGAAGGGGTGAAGAAGACTGATCACAAATGAACTAGTCATTTTCCACTTCTCTTTTATGGAAACATCTGTGGCAGCCACAACCAGCGCATGTAAGTGCAGCGGCGCCGGTCTCCTCCCCTTCACTTGCTATGAACTCTTTGCACCCATCCATCGTATAGCTTCCCCTATGCAAAGAATGGTTCTTGCAGCATGCTCCATATCGCACCCTCTCCACTTTCCTTTTGCGAGAGTCCTTCTCCGAAGCCACTGAAGTAGTAGTAGATCCTTCTCTGTGTCTGTTCATGCTTTGATAACCCCAATTCTCCTCTATCTTGCTGGAAGCTTTTTTATACAGTGAGGACAGAGCTAGAAGAAATAGTTAGCCAGGATTAGGTGGTTCTCAGATTCTCGATCTGTATCGTACGTGGCATATATATATATATATATATATATATATATATATATATATATATGATGCTGCACTTTTTGGCTCGCAAGGACTCTGGGCTCCACGACTTGTAGAACACTCAAAAAAGGGGGATCAGAGGGCCACCAGATTGGCTCTGGCGGTAGCCGCTCCGATGCTTAAGTTAATAAACTAAATTGAAAAGACTGTAATGAAAGCCAAAGAATAAGCATGAAAATAAAGCGTAGCTTTAGGGTTTAATTTATAGACTGTGGCTATCCTAAGTTGATTAGGATTTGGAGCCATGAAAGTAGGAATTTGATCATCGGAGATTGCAGTTACCTTATTGAACATTGTATCAAAATAGAGATAACCATGTGTGGCAGTTTCCTTGTAAAAGACTGTTTCCTTATTCTCTGCTCGGCAGATGTTAAGGCAATAACGAGGTCTGAACCATACGGAATGCTTTGAGTGAACTTCGTTCAGAGCATGAGCTCTAGAGGATAAGTGCATAAGTGTGCTCTAAAGGTTTCGCATGCTCTGGATGACCGAGTGTAATCGGATCTGTAAGCATACGTGTCTCAAGATGATTGGTGTGTCGGTTTATGGTATATCAGCTACTCCCCCCCCCCCCGGAGCCTTAGTTAGGGCTTAGTGCATAATTAGGGCTATGAGCTGAAAGGTCACACGTCTTGTCTCTCCATTTTCCAAGGCGACGGCTTGATGGGTCATTTATTGCGCAGCTGATGCTTGAGAAGCCTATCATTACCCTCGACCGTCATGCCGATTTGGCTTGGGGGGCTCATATTTTGAATATATATATAAAGAGGGGGAAAGGACTTTTTGTGCCCTTGTTCTGCACTTGCTCCTACTGTATCTGAAACTCTGCCATTGCTGATTGACGTATTTTGAAGTTCGAAGCGTATCTGTTGCTCGTAGCTTTCCTTTCCTTACTTGATTTCAGGTTCGATTTTTTTAACCCCTCTTATTGTTCTCTCTTCTTTGCTTCGCCATTTTCCTTTTGTCCGCCATGTCTGGTCCTGGGTCACCCTCTGGTTCGGGAAGTTCTTCTAGGACAATTATTCAATCTCAACTTACGAACATTTCTCCTTCTGGTAATGCTGAAGATAGGTTGGTAGGGTCCCCCTCCAATCTGGAGGTTAGGATAATTAACGCGTTTGTGGAACCCCCAAATAGGGCTGGAGAGACTTCCGGTCGATCCACTCGTAGAGAGGAGGGTGAGAGCGTAATTATCGAGAGTATGCTGAAGGAGTTGTGGGAGAAGTATAACTTCCCTTCGAATGTCACTTTTAGGGTTCCATACGCTCTAGATCGCCCATATGATGTTAGAGCGGGAGAAATTTGTGTTTATTTAGCTTGGTTTGAAATAGGACTGACACTCCCTCTTCCTGACCTTGTAAAACAATTCTTTTGTTGATTTAACCTTTGCCCTTCAGACCTCAACCTTAATAGTTGGAGACATTTGTTAAGTCTCATAGTACTAGGGCATCTGAACGATGTTGATGTGTCCCTTGACCTGATCCGTAGCAATATAGATCTAAAATACATGAGGTCGGAAGGCCTTTTTTACATGTCTTTTGACAGTGGGTTTAGACCCCTTTCCTCTGTGCCCTCTTCCAACAAAACTTGGAAGAAGTGGTATTTCTTCATAAAAGGAGGATGAGAGCATGCAGACTTCCAAGACCACTTCTCAACATTCCCTCGAACTTCTAGGCCAAAGGGTGAGACCCAATTTTTCTTGTGACTGCTTTGATTCTGTTTCGTGCATTAACTGCCGAGCTGATTAATTTGTGCTTTTTGTGCAGATAGGAGTGTGTGGAAGAGGCTCGCTTTACTCCCACGCTCCAAGAGCAATACTGCAAGCTTTTACAAACTAGTAACCGAGATCATTCCGTCATCGTCAATCCTGAAAACTTGATGGCTGCCAAAAATCGGGTGGAGGAGCTGACGAAATGTGTAATGGCAAGGTGGGAGGCCGAGTCATCTGCAGCGATGGGGGAGGCTTCTTCCCTAGTAGAACCCCCCTCCAGACGAAGAGGAGGAGGCTAATCTCGAACTCCCCTGATCCTGCCGAAGTGGAAAGGGAGGCCTCTTCCCCTATTTCCATGGTCCTCCCAGCCCCAACCAGCAAAACGGACAAGGGGGTATCGGCTTCGGTGGCCCCTGGTGTTGTTAACCAGGCGGCCAAGAAGGTTTTCAAGGACTTCTGGGCTAAAGGCTCCCTGAAGCTCAAGCCACAGAAGTCAGAGAAGTTTCTAGCTGATCTGGCTTCTCTTTAGGTCAAAGTAAGCTCTTCAGGTCCCCATCTCTTTTCCTTTTTCTAAGTACTTTTAACTGGATACTGACCTGCTTGCTTTGTATATTGCAGACCTTACACACCCTCTCTGCTCTGACGGAGGTCTCTCCAGCTTCAGAGGAGGTTGACAAGCTCTAGGCTGAGCTGGATGAGGTTAGGTTCCAACTGGGGTCTGCCCAGTCTGCTGCTCTTGCTTCGGAGGATAAGTGGAAGGAGGCATCCAACTCTCTGGCAGTTATGGAGTCTGAGAGGGATCTTCGTGTTTTGGAGGTGGAGAGACTTCAAAGGGAGATGGACGGCATGCGCTATCTCTATAATCAGAAACTTGAGGACGTAGTTGAACGGGCCAGGTCTGAGATTGAGGCGAAAATGAGGACAACAGTTGAAGGGATGGCAGATAACCTGATTCTGTTTGGCTTCAATAACTTTCGATCCAAATTCTTTGCCAAGTTTCCTAACTTTGATGTATCCTCAATTGTGCCTCCTTGAGTTGATCCTCTCGAAGATGTCATCCCAAGCGGAGTGGCTGACGTCCCCCCTGCCGAACCTTCCCCGGTTGATGAGCCTGCCCCTACAGATCAGGCTTAGGATGTATATTTTACTGTTTTGCACTTTTAATGTACTGGATCATATTTATTAATGGAACAGTCTTTTTTCTTGAAGCTTTTGTCTTCTTCTTTTGTGTGTAGCCTTGAGTTGTACTGCTCTGTAGCATTTTAGCCCTTCAGATTTATAGTTGATGCGAAAATTGTTGCAAGTAAAGCTGTTCTGAACCCATTGTATGTCAGATCAGCTCTTCAACTGTTAACAGTTGTCTTTCTAGCTGCATAACCTGCAATAAGGCAGTGATCGAAGACTAACTCGGCTTGTTGCATTATCTTAGAAGCTTTAGCGCTTAACTAAGGCTTTTTAGTCTTCCGAAAGGACCATTTAATGTGTTATTTATTACACAGCCGTCGTTTGGGTTTTCAAGGCCAACCTTTTCCTCAACCGTTGCGACGGTCAGGATGGATGGCTTTTGGACTTCAAGGGTTTATATATACGAGATAGGGGCATGCTGTTGCGCCTAATCTTTTTGCCTTTTGCTTCCAAATTGTTTCCCCATCGGTGGGAATTGAATGTCTTTAGAAGCTACCGTTTGTCCGGAGATGATTGACGATCTTCAGTCCAAGTTGGGAATGATTAAACTGTGGCCGAGAGCCATCCAACCCTTTGCTTCAGTCTCCAAGGAAGGATTAAAGGAGGAGAAGATCTCCTTGTTCATCTTAGCATCCGGTTGAGTTCCCTCCGCTTGGAAGTGGGCTTTCTTTGATTTAACCGAGGCCTGGAGTGTTGATGATGAAGATGATGGTGGGATGCCTCCTCCCCTTTTTGTTTTGGCAGAGACCCTTGCTCCAACTAGCTTGGGTGTCATGCCGAATTTGAGGAAAACAAAGGCGGAGAATGGAGGTTTCATGAGACCCGGAGCCCTCATCCTCCGTTGGTATTGACGCCAGCGACAGTGATGATGAAATGGCCTGGGTACTTGATGATTCATATTGGGGTTCAGGGCTCCTTCCTTTCAAATGGGAGCCGGTGACGACGGTAATGGTGGTTTGGACCTCTGGCCCCTTTCCCTGTACTGGAAAGATTCGAAGAAGATAAACAAGCTGTTGCAAAACAAAACGATGTCTTGCCTGAAGCTGCTGTAACTTCTGTGTTGTGCTTTTGCTTTCTTACCAGTCTTCTTGTACTGATGTAACTTTTATAGATTATCAATAAAATTGATTTCCTTTTCTTTAAATCCGATGTATCTTTTGATTGGTCGTCTTCTTTAAAACATTTTTTCGAGCACTGCTGATAACTACTTTTCATCAATAGTTCTGTTTGTATGTACTTGCATAACACCTGCGCTTCAAACTGAAGTACTTTGAGCTGCTACAGATGCTAAGGCAACTTGGTGCTGTAGTGCTTTCGCTCGGTAGTTCATAAGCCAAGTAATCTAAGAATCAGCTCTAAAGGGCAACCTTTTGAGTAATTCATAATAATCAGAGTAAATATGCTGTGATAACAGCTATGACTGTCGATCTAAGTAACTTGTGCAAATAATAACAGTTGGAAAGTAGTTGAAGATATCAGAACTTCTGTCTTTAAATGGACTGAATCATCGGGTCTGGACACTTGCTGGACTAGACCATGAGGCCTGTACATTTGACGAAACAGACTATGAGGTCTGTACATTTAGAGATGGACCAGAATATGAAGGTATGTGCATTAGAGATGAACCAGACTCTAAAGGTTTGTGCATTTAGAGATGGACTAGACTCTGTAGGTCTGTGCATTTAGAGATGGACCAGACTCTGAAGGTCTGTGCATTTAGAGATGGACCAGACTCTGAAGGTCTGTGCATTTGGAGATGGACCAGACTCTGAAGGTCTGTGCATTTGAGATGGACCAGACTCTGAAGGTCTGTGCATTTAGAGATGGGCCAGACTCTGAAGGTCTGTGCATTTGGAGATGGACCAGACTCTGAAGGTTTGTCCATTTAGAGATGAGCATTTTATGGAGGTATTAAAAAAGAAGAAAAACCTTTATTGATAATACTTCCATAAATGTTCTACATTCCAAGGTCAAGGAATAGATTTCCCAGCTATGTCCTCTAGCCAATAAGTGGTAGGCCTAACAACCTTTGTCACTTTGTAGGGGCCTTTCCAGTTGGGTGACAACTTTCCCATAGTGGGATCCTTGGTGTTTGGAAAAGCCCTTCTCAAAACAAGGTCTCCAACTTGAAAGCTGACAGTCCTGAGCCTCACTTTGGAGTTGTCAGCCATTCTATGCTGATAAGCTTCCATTCTGATCTTGGCTTGATCCCTATTTTCTTCAAGCAAGTCCAAAATTTCTACAAGCTACTGATTGTTGGACTCTTGTTCGAAGGCTTCAGTCCTCAAGGTTGGCATAACGATCTCTACGGCGATTACTGCTTCTGTACCGTAGGCAAGCGAGAAGGGAGTTTCAGAGGTGGGAGTTCTTCTGGTTGTTCTGTAAGCCCAAAGAACCCTAGGAAGATGCTCCACCCACTATCCTTTGGCTTGCTCCAACCTTTTCTTCAGTGCATCAAGGATTGTTCGGTTGGTGACCTCTGCTTGCCCATTTGCTTGCGGATGGCCTGGAGAAGCAAAATGTTGTCTGACGTGGAGATTTTCACAAAATTTCTTCAAGACTTTGCCAGTGAACTGCGTTCTATTATCAGAGATGATCACCCGTGGTATGCCGAACTTGCAGACGATGTTTCTCTAAGTGAAGTTTTCAACTTCCTTTTTTGCGTTATGTGTTAAAGGCTCAGCTTCAGCCCATTTAGAAAAATAGTCAACGGCTACCATAAGGCATTTCCTGTTTGGTGCGGCTTTAGGTAATGGGCCAATAATGTCCATTCCCCACTGAGCAAAAGGCCAAGGACTAGTAATTGGGATGAGCTCGTGATGGGGCTGGTGTTGATATGGAGCAAACCTTTGGCATTTGATGCACTTCTAGACGTACTCCTTAGCCTGCTTCAGCATTCTAGGCCAGTAATAGCCTTGCGTTAGAGCTCGGTGAGCTATTATTCTGCCCCCATTATGGTTCCCACAAATTTCTTTATGTATTTCCGCCAATACATACTGAGACTCCTTCGGAGTTAAACATTTCAACAAGGGCTGAGAGTAAAACCTTCTGTAAAGCTTATTGTTCAGGATTAGGTACCGAGCTGCTCTGATTCGGATTCTCCTTGCTTTTTTTTTTCTTTTCTGGGAGGAGCCTTGATTCTAGGTACTGGAGGATTGGGGTCATTTAGTTCTGGGGTTGTTCAGCAATTTGGGCAACTTGGGCTTCCTCTATGCTGGGTCTTGGTTGGTAAGAAATTTTTACTGCAGAGTTTCCCTCTGGCCTTAAGCGGGATGCCATGTTTGCCAAAGCATCTGCTCGGCAGTTCTGGCTTCTTTCTATTTTCTGGATGGAGAACGTCCGGAAGGAGTGCTTCAAGAAGTTCACTAGTTTGGAATACTGAAGCATCCTGCCATCTTTAATGAAGAATTCTCCTAGGACTTGGCTTACCACTAACTCGGAATCTGAGAAGACCTCAAGGTTTTGGACCTCGCATTCCAGAGCCAACTTCATGGCTAGGATTAGGGTTTCATATTCTGCTTCATTGTTGGAAGATCTGAATCCCAAGCTAACTGCTTTTTCTAATAAGAGCCCGTTAGGGGACTGCAATACCAGGCCCACTCCAGAACCCTGATCGGTTGATGACCCATCAATATAGAGCTACCGTGTCCCTGATGTTTCAGAGAACTGCGCCTTGTCTTGAAGTGCCGGGGTGAATTCAGCAACAAAATCTGCCAAGGCTTATCCCTTGATGGAATTCCGTGGTACATATGATATGTCAAATTCTCCTAATTCCACAGACCATTTTACTAATCTTCCTAAAACCTCAGGCTTTCTCAATATCGACCTCAGGGGATAGGCGGTTGGGATTTCAATTGGATGGGCTTAGAAATAAGGTCGGAGTTTCCGAGCTGATATTACCAAAGCGAATGCCAACTTTTCAACCTCTAGGTATCTCTTTTCTATGTCGAGCAATGCCCTATTGACGTAGAATATGGGCCTCTGGACTCCCTTGTCCTGTCTGACTAATACGGAGCTGACCGCGTTCTCAGAGACTGTAAGGTAGAGGAGTAGCTTTTCCCCTTGGACCGGTTTTGACAGGAGCTTTAGAGAGGCAAGGTATTCTTTCAGTTCTTGAAAAGCTTTCTCACATTCTTTCGTCCATTGTAAAGCTTTGTTAACTTTTAAAGCTCTGAAGAAGGGTAAACAACGATCAGTGGACTTGGAGATAAACCTGCTCAGTGCTGTGATTCTGCCATTAAGTGCTTGAATGTCTTTCTTGGTTTTTGGTGATTCCAGTCCAATCAGAGTTCGGATCTAAGTGGGGTCTGCCTCGATACCCCTCTAAGAGACAATATATCCCAAGAATTTCCCTTTGTCACCCCGAAGGTACATTTTGAGGGATTGAGCTTCATCTTGTGTTGTTTTAGGATGTCAAAAGTCTGGGATAAGTGCTGAAGGTGGCTACCTTTCTGTAAACTTTTGACCAGCATGTCATCAATGTAAACCTTCATGGTATTGTCGATCAGTGGGCTGAACATCTTGTTGACCAAACGCTGGTATGTGGCCCCAGCATTCTTCAAGCCGAATGGCATTACGCTGTAGCAATAGAGACCTCGTTCGGTTATGAATGCCGTCTTCTCCTGGTCTGGAGAGTACATCTGGATTTGGTTATACCCAGAATAGGCATCTATGAAACTCATGAATTCATGCCCTGCAGTAGCGTCAACCAGCTGGTCTATCCTTGGTAGTGGAAAGCTATCTTTGGGACAAGCTTTATTGATATCTGTGTAGTCAACGCAGACCTTCCACTTGCCATTTTTTTTTGACCAGTACAGTATTGGCTAGCCAGTCTGGGTAGAATACTTCACGTATCATCTTGGCCTCCAGCAGCCTTTGGACCTCCTCGTTTATGATCTGATGCCGTTCTGGAGCAAACGGCCTTCTTTTTTGTCTTACTAGTGGGTGGTCTGGATCTACCATCAATTTGTGAGTTATGAGGTTTGGATCTATACCCTCTATGTCTTTGGTCTCCCATGCAAACACAGAGAGGTTGTTTCTCAGAAATCTTATTATTTCTTCTTGCTCGGCATGTGTCAGGTTTGAGCCAATGTACAAATAGTGCCCCTCGGATTCTGAGCTGACTAATACTTTGATGGGTTCCCCAATTGGTTTGGCCCTGCTATCCCGTCCTCTTGGGCGTAGGGGTTCCTCAATTCTGGATGGGCAACCTTTCTCCTTGAGATTGTGGGAGAGAATTGGATCCGTACAGTCCCGAGCATACTGTAATTGCTATTTAGTAGTCTTCTCCTTGAGTGCAATGGCATGACACTCCCGAGAAGTTGGCTGGCACCCTCTGACAGAATAAACAGTCTAGTTGTGGACGTACTTCAAACATTGGTGGAAGGTCGAGGTGACATCTCCTATCTGGTGTAGCCACGGTCTCCCAATTATGACATTGTAAGGAGATTTTGTATTCAGCACCATGTATTCTGAAATTGTGGTTTTCTGCCCTTCACCTTCCCCTACTGTAGTTGGCAGGTCAATCCTTCCCAATGAGGTGCTGAGATTACCATCAAAACTTGCTATTACGGCAGTGGTAGGCTTGACGCTATTGTAATCAATCTTCATCTGCTTGAGAGGCTCATAGAATAGTATATTAACAGAACTGCCGATGTCAACCAGAACTCTCCTGATCTCGAAGTTGGAAATCTTAAGAGTGATGACGAGGGCATCACTGTGAGGGCAGTGTACCTCGGTCAGATCTTGCTCTGTGAACTGAATCTATGGTTCTAGTTTGAGCCTTTTCTCAACGTTGGTGATCCACAAAGTGTTTGGGGCAGCTTTAGCCTCCCGAGCATACCTTTTCCTTGCTCTGTTTGACATTCTTGTAACAGGGGTATCTGCATGAAGGACGTAAATAACATGGTTGTCCTGCCTTTGGGGCTCATTCCATCCTTCCCTCTGCTCTTGTCTCTGCTGAGGCCTCTGGTCTGTCCTGTGTTGATGCTTGTCTTCGTGAAGGTTCTGCCTCCCGTCCTGCTTAACGAACTCCCGAAGACGACCTCTCTTTATGAGTTGTTCAACCTCATGTCTAAGGGACCTGCATGAATTAGTCGTATGCCGGTGATCCTTGTGGAAAGTGCAGTATTTACTTTGGTCCCGAAGATTGGGATCTCCTTTTATCAGCCCTGGCCATCTTAGGTTTCCCGATCTCGGATCTGCCGAAGTACCTGAGCCAGTGTAGTGTTTAAAGGAGTAAAGTTAGTGAATTCCCTTAGTCCGGAATTATAAACAGCCCTGGGTACCGCTCTCTTTTTTGGACTTCTGACCTTCTTCTTGCTAGGGTCCCTTTTATGGTCGTCCTTCTTATGATCTTCCCTTTTTGGATTGTCCTTATGGGTTTGTTCTTTGCCTTTTTGGGACGTGCCGTTAGCTTCCTCCAAGTTGATATATTTGCTGGCCCAGTCCATTAATGCAGCCATATCGGCAGGAGGGCTTTTTGTCACAGAATCCCTAAAACCTCCGTGAGCAAGACCAGAGGTTAGGGCAGCTACGAGGAAACCTAGGCTGCAGTTAGTTATCTCAGTGAGTTCGGCATTGAAGTGTGCAATGTAAGCTCTTAGGGACTCTTCTTTAGTCTGCTTGACATTCAGCAAGAACTCCGGTCCCTTTCTGAGCCTCCTGCTCGTCATGAACTTGTCCAGCAATTGCCTACCGAGCTCATAGAAACCGGTCACTGAGTTCGGTGGGAGGTGTTGGAACCATTTTAGGGCGGTACCTTTTAGGCTGGTAATGAAAGTTTGGCACATAAAAGCATCAGAGGTCCCGTAAAGGGCCATTGTGTGCTGGTAATGTGGTAATGTGACAGGTGATCTCCTGGGTCTCCAGTCCCATCATAAAGGGTGAACTTCGGCACAACGAACTTCCTTGGTCTTTCTTCCGACATGATGGCAGGAATGAATGGGATGGCAAGTCTTCCGAGCAGCCTGGCCAACTCATCCTACTTTAGAGGGTTCTGAGCACCTCTCATAGCCACTGTTCGATCCATAGATTCTGTAACTTTTTCAACCCTCCGTGGGTCTCTAGGCCGGACTTCTTGTGAACCTCGCCTTATAGCTTTGGCTTCAGGGTGGTCGGGCTGAGTATGTCCTACAGATTGAGGAGGGTTCTGAGGGTCCCGAACTGGAGGAATTGGTGCCACTTGGGGCTAAGGCTCTTGTGGTGCTAGATGTGCTTCCGAAGCCCTTGGAGTTGGGACTCTAGTAGTGCTTCGGTAATGGATGTTAGGGGCAAAGGTTGGTGTACCCTAGCCCGGGGCTACTGATGGCTATGGATCTCTTCCGATGTGAGCAGGACTTCGAGGGTTCCCAGGCCGGTTGTTGGGAGCCTCCTCATAGGGCTCTTCATTCGTAGTAACAATAAAGGGTTGCATCCCCTCAACAGCAACATTGATCGACGGATTTGGAAGATTTGTCCCCTGATTTCATGTAAGCATTGTCAGAGTTCTAGATATGGCTAGTAGCTGTTCTTGCACTAGTTGGTTGTGTCGTTTGATTGACCCAATCTCCTGTCGCATGGGATCAACTGTCGGCCCTCTTGCTCGTGCGGCAGGCGGCCGACGTTGAGAGTTTTGAGGATTTTGAACGTTCTGCCTTGGTCGGAGGTTGGGGGCCATGGTTCTCCGATAAGAAGGAGAATAAGTTGGTAAGTAGAGCACTTGGAGATTTGTCGTTTCCCACAAACGGCGCCAAACTGATGCTGTACTTTTTGGCTCGCAAGGATTCTAGGCTCCACGACCTGTAGAACACTCAAAAAAGGGAGATCAGAGGGCCACCGGATTGGCTCTGGCGGTAGCCGCTCCGATGCTTAAGTTAATAAACTGAATTGAAAAGACTGTAATGAAAGCCAAAGAATGAGCATGAAAATAAAGCGTACCTTTAGGGTTTAATTTATAGACTGTGGCTATCCTAAGTTGATTAGGATTTGGAGTCATGAAAGTAGGGATTTGATCATCGGAGATTGCAGTTACTTTGTTGGACATTGTATCAAAATAGAGATAACCATGTGTGGCAGTTTCCTTGTAAAAGACTGTTTCCTTCTTCTCTGCTCGGCAGATGTTAAGGCAATAACGAGGTCTGAACCATACGGAATGCTTTGAGTGAACTTCGTTCAGAGCATGAGTTCTGGAGGATAAGTGCATAAGTGTGCTCTGAAGGTTTCACATGCTTTGGATGACCCAGTGTAATCGGATCTGTAAGCATACGTGTCTCAAGATGATTGGTGTGTCGATTTATGGTATATCAATATATATATATATATATATCTGTGTGTGTGTTTGTGTGTCCTTTTATATATAGAGCATGAAAACACACCATTAGCAAATAAGATAATGCCATGAAGGGAGCTTTTGTTATATCTTCTTTCATGTCCTTGTATTGATCGTATAAACCTCATAATGACTCTCTTGGAAATGTTCTTGAAATATGTTTGCAAAGCAATATGTTGGATATATCTTGGAAATGTTCTTAAAAGAGACACAAAAACCTAAGGGGCTCATTTAGGAGTAATTTCAGTAAATACTTACAAAATCTATTATTGCCTTAGAAATTTAAGAAAAAGGAAAATGCTAGTGATTTTCTATTTACATTCCTTATTTTATTTTTAATGTGACGTGTCGTTATTGTGATATTTTTAAATTTTACATGACGTAATTTTCAAGAACACTATTAGGTTACTCCTAAGAAAAATTACATTTGGTTGCATTTTTAGAAATTATTTTCTATTAAAAAAAGAAAAAAAGAAAATGCATTTGTGTATGATATTTTTGAAAACTATTTTCAATTTTTTTCTTATGAAAATGGCATCTTTTTAGGGAAACTATTAAAATTAGTTTTTGTATTTTCAAGAATTTGTATTCATAGAAAGAAAAATGACTTAAAAATATATATTTTAAAATTTTAAAATATAAAAAATATTAACAAAAAACATAAACAATGAAAATGAAAACCAAAGAAAAGATAAGTAAACACACACACACACACACACACACATATATATATATATATAGTACTCTTCTTTTTATGTTACCAAATGTAAGATTTAAAATTACTAATAATTAAACAAAAAAAAATAAGAATGGATGAAGAGCTTGTATGTCTTGATACAAACTCAATGATACAAGCAGCCAATGAAAAACTGAGAAAGCATTGTGCCAGCTTATGCGCAGCATACTAAGTCTTCTTTTCTGTGAGGGTCAGATTCATCTTTTAAGCTTTAGTTGTTAATGATCGGTACAAAAGAAATTCGAACTCGAGATCCTTAGATTTTATCCTCAACGTCTTTATTAATCAGTTATAACCCTGGATGGCACTGAAAAAAGAAGATGATTGGAGGAATTTTTTTTCTCAAATTGAAACTTTTTTACATGAACAATTTCTTTTCTCAAAGAGAAAGTCGATAGGGGAGAAATTTTAGAAGGAGAAATAACAATTTTTTTATTTCTTTTTCTTATTCTTAAATTTTCTTATCTATAAAACAAAACTTAAATGAAAAGTTTTTAGCAAGAAAACATGAAAATTCATCAAATAAATGACAATAGAAATTCTTTTAACAACCAAACAAAGCTTAAAAGAGAAAATCTTAGTAAGAAAAAAAAAACCATTAAATAAATGGCAAAAAAAGCATTCAAATAAAGATTAAAAGAGAAAATTTTCAAGAAAACATTAAAACACATCAAATTCAATGGTTAAACTTTAAGAATTAAGATAGTTAATCGGTTGGGTCAAAAATTTTTAGATAAGAAATGAGAGATATTATAGAATTAAAATGAAGATTTTGGGATGGATTAAAATTTTAGGTTGAAAAATAATGGATAAAGATTGGACTGGACAAAATTTTAAAATGGATTATCTTAAAAATGACCAAGATTTTAGATGTACAAATTCTTATTTTCAATTTGTTACCCTAACCCCCTAATACTTTTGTCTCTGTCTAGATTACTATCGTACAAATATCTTTCAGCAACATAAATTACTTTTAAGATTATTGTTTATGAAAGTGTACAAATATCTTTAAGCAACATAAATTACTTTTAAGATTATTGTTCATGAAAGTGTTAAAAGACTGTTTTAACAAACTTGATTTAGGGGAAGCATTGTGGATCAAATAAACCAAACTTATATAACTTGGAAAGTTTCCTTTTTATTATTTAATAGTATTTTCAAGTAATTTAAATATTTTTGATTAGCCCTAATAATAGTTAGAGTATATTAGTTGATTTTTAATAAAAGTAAATTTGAGTGGAATTCGATCTCCTTATTCATATTAGACTTGAAATTATGTTAGGGTGGTGGCCATAATAGCGAGAATTGTACAAGAGAGTCGTGGCCGTGAGTGGAGATTGATTGCTACCAAGGTTTACTGCCTCCTTAATGATTGAGTTTTTGAGTGAATAAAATATAAGCTCTTTTCATGTGTTTGTGAAGTTGTGTAGAGTAATGGGGTGAGTCTCATGCACACGAGATCATGAAAAGTTTAGTGGAATTCGGATTACCTCGTTCGGAAACCAATTAATCGGGCGCGCCACTTCCATTACATCTACACAGGGGCAATGTTTTCACACGCCTTAGCCGTTAAGTTTTTTCTTTCTCTATTTTCTTATCACAGATTCTGGTTCGTGGTTAAAGGTTTAATAATCTATTCTTGTCCTTAAATTACAAGTATTATTCATACTAGCTCTAAAATCTTTTAAACTTTTGACAACAATTTTAAGAGTGATTTTCTTTTGAAAAATGAATACTGCTTTGATCACCACTAAACTCATTTTTGACACTTTAAAGATTGATTCATTTAATGGGTCATTCTTTAGGCATTGACAAGAACGAATTTATTCTGCTTTAGACATGATAAGCATGGCTGAATATTTGACCAAACCTAAACCCGTTGAAGGGACTAAAAAGAAAGAACTAGAAGATTGAGAAAGAAGAAACAAATTTGTAGGCACACTATACTTAGCACACTTTCAAATGAATTGTTACACATTTATTGCAGTTTTAAAATTGCCACTAAGATTTGATAAAAACTAACAAAAAAATATATAATTGAAGATATTGGAACACAAAAATACGCAGTAGAAAATTTCTTAAACTTCTAAATGGTTGAGGATAGAGATGTATCATCTCAAATTCATGATTACCATAAACTAATAAGTGATTTAAAAATAGAAGACATTGACCTATCCGAGCCGTTCAGGATGCCTAATTAAGAAATTGCCTGAATCTTAGAAAGATTACAAGAATAATATGAAACATAAAAAGAAACAACTCAAACTTGAAGATGTTATTGTGCACATTCGAATTGAAGAAAATAATCAACTTAGGGACAAAGTTGAAAATGCGAAGGAAATTTCTTCCAAGGCAAACCTAGTAGACAACAAATCCAAGAACACTAGGTTTAACAACAACAACAACAACAGATTCAATAACAGACGTAAACTTGAAAACAGGAATAAAGCTTCAAACCCGACCTTTAAAAAGAAAGGGAGTTGCTTCATTTGTGGGAATTAAGCTTGGACATCATACCAACCAATGCAGACTTAGGATGAAGAATGACAATCCTGCCCAAGCTCACCTAGCTGAGGTAGATGACATAATTGCTGCGGTCATTTTTGAAGTGCACAGGGTAAAAAATTTAAAAATAATTATTTTTTTTTATATGTAAGGGCAATTACATAATTTTATTTTATGAATGAAGCATCATGTATATCACTTCCCATTCCCAAAAAAATAAAAAAAAAATAAAAAACATTTCTAAATTATTTCTACTTTTTCAAAATTGTCAATCAAGATAAAAAATTTGATATCAAGGAATTTAATTGACAAATTTTTATGAATTTGAAGAAATTCAGGCAAAAAAAATTTTGATGATAAATTTGTAAATACAAAATTATAAATAATTATTTAATGAGACGATTATTTCATGTCATTAATTATGCTACTGTTTTTTTATAAATTTAAACACTTTCCTGATTTTAAGAAAAATATATTTATCTTAAATTTCAACCAAAAAAAAAAAATTTATGAGTAATAATCACCCAATGTTAATAATAATAACCCTTCTACTGAATAATTTCTTCCAAATTAGAAAGGAGGGGAGAAAATCGGAAGGTAACATAAAGCTTCATTGATGGTAACTTACGGTAACTATTCAGGTTCCCTTGACCTTGTCGTCCCTGTAAAACATAATTTATTTATCAAAAATAAATTAAATTGTCTAGGTGGTACTGGACATCTTTAGCGATAACCTATAAGAGGAAAATAAAAATCATATGAAGCAATTTTCTGATGGTAACCCCCATTGTTATAAGAATCAAGGAAATACGGTTTGTACTGCCTTTTTTTTTTTTTTTTTCTGATCAAGTGGAGCTGTAGAGGGACTCACCGTGGTTGCCAGCATGGAAATGGCAAGAAGTGGCAAGAGCATAACACAAACATAGCTTAGCCATGGCCATTGCCACCAGGAAGACAAGCCCCTGCACTCTTGAGAGAGAGAGAGAGAGAGAGTAAGTTGATAGTGTGGGGGCTTGACTGAGAGTGCTGTGCAGTGGGATTATATAGAATCTTTTTGAGGTTCTGGTCAATAAAATAAAGCACCCGGTTTCATCCGTTGGGGGATCATATTCCTAAAAAGCCCACGTGATAACATAATTGAACTATGCATTTATTCATTTAACATTTTTTCGTTTTGGTTTTATAGTATGCATCTATTTACTTCATATGTGTGGGGCAGACGATGTCGCGTTAACGAGGTAGCATGACGTGTAATTTTCACGTTAAATATTAAGAGGACTGTCAGTGTGAAATGGTAAGGAGATGACATCGACGATATAAAATGAGAGAAATTCTATGAAAGTGGAGTGAGACTGGATAAGTAGTGCAAGATTTTTAGCACGAGAAATTTAACGCGGCATCGTCTGCCCCACACATGGTAAGGAGATGACTTGTACAAGGTTTCTAAGTCAGCTCTCCTAGGTATTTTTGTGGAGTTAAGGCAGTTAATTCCTTAATCTTTCATTATTTATGTGATTTTTGTCATTAATGAAATAGTTGAAGGGTATTTATAGCAATGATTCATGTGACACTCTTTAGTAGTGACCGATCTAGACAATAGACTTAGGAGAGAAAAAAATTCAAAAATTAGAATTTAAGGAGTTTTTTATGAAAATATAAAAATTGGGGGGGGATCCTATTTTTTTTTTTAAATTCTATTAAAACAAAGGGTAAAGAGTGAATTTTTAAAAATTTTGAGGGGGCCCATCGCCTCCTTTAGGCTTGCTGTGGCTCCACCACTACCTTTTAGAATTCACATGGAAAATGCTAGGATGCCAACTGTCACCGGCCGTGACCAACTGTCGCCGGCCGTGACCAACTTGTCGCATTAGTGTCCAAAATAAAGAGTTGGTTAAAGAAATCTCTTGATTCTAAAAGGTCCATAGAGTATCGCGACGTGCACATGACTATCTTTGGAATATTCGCTGCCTTAACCATCAGACCATATGACCCTGAGTTTCATAAAATAAGAGGACTAGGACATGCTAGACATGCCATAGCCACGAAAAAGGCTTTAGAAGCCTCCCAAGACTTGCCCCCAAGTCCTTTAGGAAACCATAGGGGGAAGAGTATTTAAGAGTGGTGCACTTCTAAGAGATTAACACGTACTAAGAGAAGTGGTGCGCTATTGGGAGACTGACGCTTACTTAGGGTGGTGTGCTCTTTAGAGACTAACACACATTGAGAGTGGTATACTCTTGAGAGACTAACACGTACTAAGGGAAGTGACATGCTCATGAGAGACTGACGCACACTAATACTCCGTTTGGAAGTTTTTGAGAGAAAAGAAAAGAAAAGAAAAGAAAATTTAAAATTGAAGAGAAAAGAGAAAAGAAGAACAAAAAAAGTATTCATCTTTATTTTATTTGATAAGCCAGGAAGAAAAAGAAAAAGAAATTATTATTCCTTATTTGAATGATCAATTGGGAGAGAAAAGAAAAAAAAATATAAAATCATTTGACAATTATACTCATTTTTTTTTTATTTTAGAATTTTTAATTCTTTTATTTATGGGTATTTTTGATATTTCAAAAAAAAATTATTAATTACACTTTTTTTCCTCTCCAAATCTCTCTACTTTTAGTGATCATAGAAGTGGGTTAAAATCATCACACTTTCTCTTCTATTCTCTCCTAATCTTTTACTTTCTCTCTATTAAAAATTCTCAAACAAGAAATTTAACTATCTTCACCTTATTTGAGTGGTTGCTCACACACATAACATTAAGATTTCTCTTTTCTTCATATCTCTTGTATAAAAAAAGAAAAAGAAAAAGAAAAAGAAATGTTTAAGTTTTTTTCTCAAAATAAGTTTTGAAAATGAATCATTAAAAAATTTTCTTTTCCGTTATTTCATTTCTTATGTTTGAATAAAATACACTGACATTTTCTTAAATTTATTGATATTAAACATATTTTTTTATGATTTAAAAAAAATTATACTAACATCTCTTTTTGTTGTCTTTATATGTATATATAAAAAATATATTATATTATTCATAATTAATTTTAATTTTTTTTTATTAAACACCCAGTAAATAAACAAATTATTCTAAAATTCTTTAAAATCACTTTTACCAACTGATTCTTCCATTGCAATCTTGAGTATCTGAAACCATTACGGACGGACACAAATTTAATATTTCACAAAAAATATTTTAAAAAGGGTAGTTTAGTAAATCCAAACACTGCCGGTGATTGCCTGCCAACAGTAACATGATGAGTTAGTTAAGAGGGTGGGGCCCCAACTCACAGACGAGGCCTCAGAGAATAGTGATTAATAATAAAAAAATATATGAGGTTGTTATTCTTAGTCTGAGTAGCACAGAATTTCTACTCCGTCGGCCTTTAGATTTCCAATTTCACAGGTGGACTTGATATCACAGAGATGAAGTTGCCATGAACCGTGGCAAGATCAGAATGAGGAGATGTATAAAATCCATACACTAGCAGAGTATGGGATTTGGAATGGGCATAAAACTAGAAAGAGTTGCATGTGCAGGCCATCTGAGGGATCAGCCAGGCACATGACCGAATGATGCGGCCCAACGACGGCAGTCCGCAGCGTGCGCTGTAATCCATCCCTTCTTGTCCATGCATTAATGCATTCGCTTCTTCGTTTTAAGGCCCTGTTTGTCTTCACCTATCATTTAATCCTAAACCCCTTATATTTTTTGTTTTTTTTTTTTCCCCCTTTTTTTTTTTTTTGGCTAGTGAAAATCTTAAACCCTTACTAGTGGAATTATATCTATATTCATTATCATGAATATCAAATTTGAGTTTATAAAAAAATTAATTATGATATAATCAGATTGTTATTTAAGTATTTGTTACAAATTATTTAAAAATAATTTTACACTGAATTTCAAATCTCACCCTTCATTTAATATATATATATATATATATATATATATATATATGAATTATGTGCAAATTGTGCAATGTGAATTGATACGCCTAAAATATGTCCTAAAATAGGAATCTGACACTTGTCTGAGTTATACTGTGCAGGATGAAAGATCTATTATCTATACTGATGTGGTGTCGGTCTTCCGACATCACCGGCATCAACTATGGGCATACTGATATCGGAATAGCTGGATAAACGATAACGAGTAAAAGTTAAAGGAGCAGGTAGCACTGAAAAACATGAAAGCAGGTGGTGGCAGAAAAGTGGGTAATAACAGTCATAATTACTGCCGCCAAGCGACAGTGAACCCATGCCCTGGGATCACCAACTCTTACCAACTTTGACAAACAGTGGGCATATAAATATAAACCTATGAGGTACGTAAAAAGGGACCTTTTTTTTTCTGGAATAATTATTATTGACCTTGCTTCTTACAGCCTGTCTAACTTAACCATCGGAGAGGCTACCACCGGAGCCCTCTCCGGTGGCACACTAATTCCGTTCTTTTTCAGGCAAGCTAACCCACGGAGAGCCCAGTCTTGACGAGGTTAAATAGCTGCAGCATCATGAACATTGTGCAATGTGCAATGTGCAGGTGATAGGTTTAGGAATGAAATTGATAAAATACCAACAATTGTTTGGTTCGGATAGCATTTTGCTGCTGGGAAATATGGGATTTTGTTACTGCTAAAATGTGAGCCGAGACCCTATTATGCTAGTAATTAACATATTTCAATAAATATTTTTGTAATAATTAAAAGATATTAATAGGTGGAATATTTTTTAATTCTTTCACTTTTTATTTTTATTTTTTTGATATGGAAGTCACTATCTGAACAAGTCTTTTAGGGAGACCAAGTTGTATCATGGGCAACCATTAAATAGAGTCAAATATGGTCCAGCCGTACAATATATGAAGAATATGGGACATGTGGGAAAACAAATCACACTCACATACAATTAGCTAATTTGGGTCTTGATTGGGTGTGAATTCATGAAAATTCTTGAATGGGGATCATTGTGATAATCTGCCTTTTCACTAATATTATGTCATTTGTGTTAATGGCTTATTTTTAACTGAATCATAACATATATGATAAAGTTTTATTAAAAAATATAAACTATCACGTGATGATTTAATCTTATTAAAAAAATACGTCGTTAGTTTGGACCATTATTTCTCTCTCTAAAGTCTGGTGGACAGCCCTGAAGCAACACTTATAATTAGTGTTTTCCACACTTTCTTATTAAGAGCAACTCTAATAATATGAGTCATTTTTGGATCCAAAAAATTTGTTTGGATACTATTATACATCAATGATTCTTAACATTATATATCATTCTAATACTGGTATCTAAAAAAGAGTATATTTTAATATATTTTTGTCTCTCTTTCCATCAACCAATCTCTTTCTCTCAACTAACATTTGGCTTCCCACTCTCATTCTTCTCATGAGATTCATATATATATATATATATATATATATATATATATCTAATTGGTCACTATTTATAAACTCAATTCATTTTGGGTCCAATGTTGGTTCCTAAGTTGGAGGTCAAATAGTACTTAATTGGTCACTACATGATACATTCTTGGAGATGCTCTAAGTGCCTTTCTTTTGGGTACTACTTTTTAGTTTCTCTCTTTTTCTTTTTTTCCTTTCATTTTTTAGTAGTTTGTGTAATGGGGCCTTCCAGGCTACCTTTGATTTGAGTTATTTTGATTGATTATTTAATCCATCATTAGAAGGAAACGTAAGCTTCTTTATGATTCCAAAAATAAATTTAGTTAATCAGATAAAAAAATTATTATTTTATAATTGCTTAATTAATTAATTGAACTATAATCAATTTTTAGTCAAATGGACGTTATCATCTGAAAATCTAATATTCAAAAGCATTTTTATTTTGATTCTCCATTGACCAACCGAATTATTTAAATATTAATTTATTATTTAGTAATTAATTTTGTAATGACAAAATTAATTTTAATAATTTAAACAAAACATAACCAAAGTGCTTTTGACTACGTTGGTATCACTGACAGCAAGATTGACAACTTGGCCCATAAAAAGCTTAGGGCCTGCCACGTAAAAATGCTCCTGAGAGGCCCATCCCATGTGGGCCATTATGCGTATGGCTTATACGCCCACAAGATGGTTATGGGCCTATGGCCTTTCAGTAGGACTAGGCCTATATATTTAGTGGTCGGTTAAAATTATGATTTCAAGGATTAGATTATATGTTACATGTATATGAATTTATCATAATTGTATATCTAGCATATCAACCGACCGCAGGGTGCAGTGATCCGAGAGTAATAAAAAATTTTACTTCCCTTACATTCCCGGTCAAGGGCCCACATAGTGAGTGAGGCAATCATATCATGTCACTATTTGATATGATGAGATTCTCTCTTATAAAATTTATCACTTTTTTGATATTTAAGTTAAATTTTTTTTCTATAGTTTCAAAAAAGTAATAGAGATTATAAAAGATAGTTACACAATATCAAATAATAATGTGAAATGACCGTTTCACATAAAATGACCACTCCACTAAATAATTTCTCTTTGATTAGGCTATCTCCTTTCTCATATTTAGATGGGCCGGTTCATTGACCAAGTCAATCTATCTCTCTGCTAATTATTTTATGTTATATATATATATAAAGTTTTTTTATTCCTTAAAATTATAAAAGAGTAATAATTTATGATTCATTTATCTTCGCCCATGTATCTTCACTCATGTAATGTGTCATTAGATGAAGGAAACTCCCGTGATTCCCACTCTTTTTAGTGACACATCACATGAGAATATAAAGATTCAACGACAATAAATCATTTCTCAACTAGAAAATAAGTACGCGTAGCAGAAGTTGATTGCTTGCTCTATGTATCAAGTTCATTCAAAAATTCCTCAATCTATTAGGTATTATGAGAAAGCGACGCATAAGAAGAATTACTCAATCTCTAAGTTGGTGTCTAACTATCGACAACTTAAGGAGATCCTCTAACTTGCTATCCATTCTCTTTCTTTCTGGAAGCAAGCAGCCTTTTAGCTTGGAGTTCCTTTTTTCTAGCTGTAAGTTGCGGTTCTGAAGAAGTGTTCTATTTTCTAGAAGTTGCTAGCAGTTTTTTTTTTTGGGTTAGCTTTTGGTTGGCTTTTGATGCAAGAGAAAGCTTCAATAATTTCATGGTTGACAACTATGGTAGTATTGTGGTTTCTTTGAGGTGATGCAATGTTGAATGGTTTGAGTCTATGGGTTTCTACTGCTTTTGGAATGTGTGTTGTTAAGTAGATAGTTTTACTGCATTTATACTTCATCAATGTTCTTATGCTTTTGTTGGGGAAGGGATCAGGAGTCTCTTTGGCTTTAGGTAGTTTCATTGTGGCTTCAGTTGTGAAATAGAGGTCCCCTGTTATCGAAGGAAAACTGAAAACCAGAGTACCGTAAAGAAGAAGAGGTAATTTCTAAGCTTTAGTTTCTCACTCTAGTTTTTTATTGATTCGTTTAAAATAGTTTCCATGTGCTGTATATACACACACACACACACAAAAATTAGTTCCAGCTTGAGAATCTATTACAACTAAGTCTACACTCTTCTTTCTAATAGATTCTTAACAAACTTTATAGTCATGGATGATGCTCTAACAGACTTGCTGACATGGCTGTTGCCCTAACAGACTTGCTGATATGGATGCTCTAACACCCCCTGCAAACTGATGAGGGGTGATGCTGTTATCAGTTTGTTGCAAAACTAAAGAAATTTAGGGAAAGGAAAGCCTTTGGTGAAGAAGTTAGCAACTTGATCTTATGTGGAGACATACTGAATATTGAGGTCCTTTTTGACAACCTTCTCTCGAACAAAGTGATATTCATTTTCAATATGTATCGTTCGAGCATGGAACACTGGATTAGAGAGCAAAGCTAAGGCTGAGATGTTGTCACAATGTAAGGTAGGGGCTTGATAGAGAGGCATTTTGAGATCACAAAGAAGCATTCTAACCCAAGAAAGTTCATCTGTAGTTACTACTAGGGCTCAATACTTAGCTTTTGTGGATGACCGAGCAACTATTTGTTGTTTCTTTGCTCCCCAACTGATGTGGTCTTAACTAAAGAGAACCACAAAGCCAGTAGTGGATCGTCTATCATTGGGATCTCCTGCCCAATCAGTATTGGTGAAGGCTAAGAATGTCAAGGATTGTGATGTATAATGAAGGCTAGTGTGAGGGGTGCCTTTGACATACTGTAGTATCCTTTTAACTGCTGTGAAATGAGTGGTTATAGGAGAGTGCATCTACTGATAGACATGATTCATAACAAATGCAATGTCTGCTCTGGTGAATGTAAGGTACTGTAGAGCCCCAACCAAGCTTCTATATTGTGTGGGATCCGAAAGGGGTGTACCATCTGTTTTGTGGAGTTTGGTAGCTATTGCACAAAATGTGTGACAGGGTTTACACTCTTTCATATCTGCTTTGATGAACAAATTTTGCAAGTATTTGCTTGACTAATGAAAAGGCCATGTGAGGTTTGTTGAATCTGAAGGCCTAAGAAGTAGTGGAGTTGTCTAAGGTCTTTCATATCAAATTTCGTATTGAGTTGATGAATAAGGTGATTAATGTAGAGTTGATATGTTCCTGTGAGGATAATATCATCAACATAGAGTAGAAGTATAGTGAGTGAGGAACCAGATTGTCTAACAAACAAAGAGTGATCAGCTTATGACTAGAAAAATTGAAACTAAAGGAGGTAGTTAATAAAGGTTTCAAATCAGGCTCTTGGTGCCTGTTTGAGACCTTAATTGGCTTTATGAAGTTTGCATACATGTGTGTAGGTGTGATCTATGAACCTTGGAGGTTGGGACATGTAGACTTCTTCATGAAGTGTGCCATGTAAGAATGCATTTTTAACATCAAGCTACTTTAAGGGCCAATGGAAATGAGTTGCTAGCTTGAGGACAATTCTCACTGTTGTGTGCTTGACTACTAGACTAAAAGTCTTTGAGTAATGAAGGCCAGCCTTTTAGTGAAATTCATTAGCAACTAACTGAGCTTTATATCTAAAGATGGAACTATTAGTGTTATATTTGACTTTACAAACCTATTTACATCCTACTAAGTTTTTGTGGGAGGGAAAATGTACAAAAGACCATGTACCTTGTTGATGTAAGGAAGAGAACTCTTTTGCCATTGCATTTCTCCATGCTTGATGCTTAAAAGCTGTGGTGTAACAAGTGGGTTCACTGAGGGAAGAAGAAGCAAGATAGGCCTTCTTTTTAATGATACCAGATTTGGATCTTGTTTGCATTAAGTGGGAGTTTGAGAGGTAGAGGGTGGGACAATTGGTGCAGAAGTAGAGGATTTCTGTGGAATAACAGTGGTAGGAGTTGGTAGAGGCAAAGGAGAGTGATTTGAGTCTGTTGTTTGAAAAGGTAGAAGAGAATCAGTGATTGGGAAAAGGGCTGGGTGTGTAGAGACTGTTGAGGGTGAATTCGTGGGAGGAGAGGGAAGAGGAGAGGTGGAGGCAGAGTTATCTGATGGATGAAACCCTTGATCAAATTGAAGTGATTTGGAGGATTGTAAGACAGGTAGTGAAGAATTAGCTGCAAGGAACTTATGTTGATAAAAAACAAAATGTCTACTAATATAGATTTTATTGGCACTCAGTTCAAAGAAAATATAACCCTTGTAGTTAAAAGTATAACCTAAGAAGATGCAGGGCTTACTTTTAGGTTCAAGTCTGGTTTTGACATATGGTTTCAACCAAGGATAACAGGTACATCCAAAGACTTTTAGGTTGGTATAGTCAGGATTTGCATGAAAAAGCAATTCATATGGTGACTTGTGATGAGTTGCAGGGCTGGGCATTCTATTAATGAGAAAAAATGTTGTAGCAAAAGAATGAAACCAAAATTTTGGTGGTAAGGCTGCCTTGGATAGGAGAGTGAGACCTATTTTTACAATGTTCTCGTGTTTCCTCTTCATTACCCCATTCTACTAGGGTGTGTGTGAGCATAAAATTTGGTGTTGAATGCCATGAGTGGATAGGAAGTTTTGAAATGGTGTGTATGTACGTGTATTCATCTCCTCCATCTGTCCTGAGAGACTTGATTTTAAGCTTGAGAAGATTCTCAACATAGGGCTTGAATTTACATAAGGCAGCCAAAGCATTAGATTTATTTACTAATGGAAAAATCTAAGAGTATTTGATACAATTATCAACAAATGCTATATAATAGGAAAAATCACTATAGGACTGTTTTGGTGTAGGCCCCCAAAGGTAACTGTGGACGACTTGTAGTGGAGATTGTGATACAGTAGTTGAGGGGGAGAAAAGAAGTCTTGTCATCTTCCCATAGAAACAGTGTCCATAGACAGTGCTGGTGGAGTTGTTGGAAAAATGTTGTAGTGAGGCTTGAGTCATTATTTGTTATAGAATTTTGGCTGAGGGATGCCCCAACCTATCACGCATATTTGATTAGGTATTCTTGAACCCAGATAAGTAGTGGTTGATCCTAAATTGACTGTAGGAGTGGTAGAATAGTTGAACTCTGAGACTTTTATTTGAAGGACTGATGTAGAATCAGTTGAATTGATGGATTTAGCAGTTGAGTTGTTGAGGGGTTTTGAAAATTGTGTAGCAGCAGTAAATTTGGTGGTGTGAATGGGATCCAAACAATTCTTACTATCACTACAAAAATACTAATTTTTTGCAATGTACATTTTTTGCGACGCACGGTGTACATCGCCAAAAGCCACCATTAGCGACGTACACTATGGGTGTCACTAAAAGCAACAAAAAAATGACTTTCCTGCCCAAAAAAAGGGCACCAATCAATTAGTGACATGCCCATAAATATTAGCGACGCACACGTGCATTGCCTAAAGTTAGCAACGCTTAGTGGGCATCGCTAATAGTTGGTTAATTCAAACGACGCTGTGTTCATCAACTATTTGCGACGCGCATGGGCTTTTTAGCAACGTGCATTGTGCATCGCTAAAAAAGTCCCCAATTTATACCCGAACCGCGTGCGACCTCTGGTTTTCTCTTCTTCTTCTCTTTGTTTGGAGCCCTATTTTTTTTTATCTTTCTCTCGACAATGATGGATGGAATTTTGGGAAACGGTGACGGTGATGGCGGTGGATAGGATATCGACGACGGAGTTGAGTTGCATCCGGAGTTGAGTTACTTTCAAGCTTACGTTTTAGAAGCTTCTTGGCGCACAAATTTTGAACTAATTTCACTTCTGGGATCTCTAAATCAAATCTTGAGGTAACCTTATAAGTTTTATCATTTGGATAAGATGTTTATGTTTATGAGAATACTAAATTAGCATTCTATTTACATGGTAAGATGTTATTGATCAATAAGTCGGTTCATGTGAAACCAGCTTTTATTCGAGATGACAAAATCTTCATTTTTCACATGCGCATAGCTCAAATTCAAAACTCATCACATGTACATGCACATATGTAGGTGGATAGATTCCCCCACCCTAACCAATAGTATTACTAAAAAAACCCCATACCCGATTCATGCCAAAATTTCTTGGATAACCCAAGGTCCGGCAAGATTTTCAAATTAATTTAAAGTGATGTGCCTCTTCGAATTCATTATACACTCAATGTCCTCAAACTAAGTTCATACAATGACTGTTTTCTCCATAATACATATTTATTATCCACCCTATAATATTTAGTAATTTTGCATTACTCAAATATTATTAATAATTTTCTTTATATTTTTAAGAAATGAAAATTTTCCTCATCTGTGAGGGGAAAAAATATGTGCTTTATTAGCGATAAGCTTCTTTTACGAAATAAAATAGGTATTATATCTAAGTTATAAGAAAGCTTCTTTTATTTTTTTCATAAGTAAAAAAGAAGAAGAGGAAAAGAAAATGAGGTAGTTATTGAATAAATTCTTAGATAAATTAAACTGACCATCTCTGAAGTTTAGTGAAAATACACATAGACTCCTCAAGTTTGAAAAATTACATGGATCATATCTCTGCTTTCGTTGTTGGCTAAGATATACCCTTGCCTAGAGTTCCTAAAGAATCACCTCCTAAGATGAGTTTATATCACACATCAATTAATTTCAATTATCTAAACTTAAACTTAAACTCTATTGAGAGAAAGGAATTACATAGATGTTTATAAGTTGAAATTACATTTTTGGACTTTCACTACTCATACTAGGACTAGGAATGAAAAATAATAAATTCAAAAATTTTGACTAATAAAGAATATACTAAATTCTAAACTAATTAGAATTATAAATAAAACTCAGATAATATAACTTGACCCAAAATAAGACTCAGGGATCACAGGTACAATTTATGTCTAGCAATTCTAAAAATGACCAAAATCCCTTAATTTCTAAAATTGATAAAAATAAAAATAAAGATGACCAACAACATAATAACTTAAAAAAAACATAAATAAAACTTAAAATTAACCCAAAACTTGTTTGTACAACATCTAAGTTGTGCTCCATATAAAATCCCAATTTGCCCCTTTTCTTGTTAATATGCTTTGCATCGTCATGCTTCTCTTCCTCTTATCCTTCACCCGGTCTTTATCTTTATTCTATATGGGTATTTTGGCAGTCTATTTTCTTTAACCTGGCAATGATTGAATTTGTCTTAAATATGATTCTTGTTGACTAAATTATTAGTAGGTTTTTTTTTTTTTGGTTAAAATAGTCCCAGTTTATGTGATTTTTGTGAAAATTCATGAATAGTTAGATTTATATTTGGTGGGCCTTCAACATTTTATTAGCATTTAGTAACACTAGTCACTTCTTAGACCACGATTGCCCTAGAGACTATTTCATTTGGACAAACACTTTTCGGATATCTGTGAACAATTTTGAGTTCTTTATGGACGCACAAATTTTTTCCAATCTCTTATTATAGTTTTGTCCGCAAAATGGAAACTATACGATAAGCCTTCACTTTGCAGATCATGTCCTCTAATGAAAAAACAAATGGCAGCCTTGGAAAGTGCATATTTGACGTCTATATTTAGGTAGATATTCACATAGTACTACAATGACCATTGGCAAGGACTTAAGTTTTGATAAAAACTAAAAAAGCAAGAGAAGGGACAATCTCTTACTAATAATTTGGAAAACCCGACATTGGTTCAGGACTGGCCTAAAGAACCTACTCTCGCCCTGCCATGCCGTGTCCTGACTATATAGTTAAATTAGCTCGAATGTCATATTCTTGTATTATTAGTGTTTGTAACTCAATGTATAATTACATTCATGTAAGCCTAGTCCCGTTCGGGAGTCATTTTCATCACATCTGAATCTTGTCGCAAAATTTATTTACCATTGGGCTCGTGTGTATGAAAATTGATTCTTGAATTGTCTAGAGAGGATAGTTCGGGAATGCATAAATCTGCATTGCAATCAATAGCGCATGCTTGAATATTCTACTATGACAAAATTTTAACACGGTCTCCTATTGTTCTATGGATATATATTTAGGCGTGCTAATATCTATCTTGTATACTTGGAGAACCGTGGGGAGATGCTGCCAAAATTTTGTCCGAGTGAAATCAAGTATTTGATTTGCTGTTGATTGTAATGTAGATTGTGCATTCACGAATGAGATATGACCACTTTACCCGTTAGAGGGAAGTTGGAGGTGATAGGATTCATGTTTCATATTTATAATGAGTATCATTTTTGACTTGTATTAGGTAGACGAAAATGGATAAGAGTCGAATGGACTTAAGGGGCAAACATTTGCCAAGGTATGTGAAGGGGATCAAAGATTTTATTGAGTTTGCTTGTGCATCTGCAGATGGGAGAAATATGATAAGATGTCCATGTAAAAGGTACAATAATAGGGATTATATGCACATAGATGAGGCCAAAGAGCACCTACTCCTACATGGGATGGACAAGAGGTATACGTGTTGGAAATTTCACGGGGAACACCGTGACGTACGAGTGGTATTTAAGGATGAAGAAGAAGACGACGATGATGACTTTGGTGATAATGTTGGGGTTGGTTACGAAGGCTTGCCACAAATGCTGTTAGACTTGTAAGGGGCTACAACTAGGGCGAGTAGTCACAGGAGTGACACGGGACAATCAAAGCGTTTGAGTCCTTGTTGAGGGAAGCAAGGCAACCGTTATATCCGGGTTGTGATAAGTTTTCGAAACTGGATGTTCTCGTGAAACTCCTTCATATTAAGATCATCAACCGATGGAGTAACAAATCATTTAATATGGTCATTGAATTGATTAAAGCAGTGCTTCCTACTGGAGAGACCTTTCCGAAATCATATTACGAGGCGAAAAGAATATTAAGAGATTTGGGCCTCGGGTATATTCCTATACATGCTTGCAAAAATGATTGCATGTTATTTTGGAAGGAGACTGAACAATGTATGGAGTGTATGGTGTGCCACGAACCCAGGTACAAGTTGAATGAAGGAAAGAGCAAGACAATTCCGCACAAGGTGCTGAGATATTTTCCCATAAAACCTAAGCTACAAAAGCTGTACATGTCTCAGAAGATGCCAGAAGATATGCAGTGGCATAAGGAAAAGCGTGTTGCTGAGGAAAATGTATGTAAGCATCTAACAGATTCTCAAACTTGGGCTGAACTTGATACAAATCATGAATGGTTTGCAAATGAGGCGTGTAACGTATGACTTGGGCTGGCTAGCGACAGTTTCAATCCGTTTGGTGACATGAGTAATGCTTACAGTATGTGGCCGGTGTTGCTTGTGCCTTATAACTTGCCTCCATGAAAATGCCTGAAAGAACCATTTATCTTCATGTCGTTGCTTATTCCAGAGCCAAAGTCTCTTGGTAATGAAATTGATGTGTACTTGCATCTTTTAGTGGGTGAGTTAAAGGAATTATGGGAGGTGGGAGTGGAGGCATACGATGTATCTAAGAATAAGACATTTCAATTACATGCAACATTACTGTGGATCATAAATGACTTTCTAGCATGCGGGAACTTGTCTGGGTAGAGCACTAAGAGGTATCTGGCATGTCCGGTTTGCAATAAGGATGTATGTTCCCTAAATTTGTCCAATTGAAATAAGATATGCTACATGTGCCATCGTAGTTTTCTACCGCCATCACATGGCTAGCGAAATCGGAAGAAGCATCTGTTTGATGAAAAAATTGAGCGCAGATTGTCACCTCCATTGTTGTCTGGCAAAGACGTGTTGGCGCAATTGGCACTCATCCAACCAGTGAGGTTTGAGAAGATACCGGGTACTAAAAAGAGGAAGCACACTAATGTGGAGTTAAATTGGATGAAAAAGAGCATATTTTTTTATTTGCCGTACTAGGAGACCCTTAAGTTGAGGAACAATTTGGATGTTATACACATCGAGAAGAACATCTGTGATAATGTGCTGGAAACTTTAATGAATATTGAAGGGAAGATAAAGCCCGGTTGGACTTGCAGTAGCTGGGAATATGGAAAGAGCTATACCTAATTCGTAGCGGTGATAAATATATCGTGCCTCCTGCACGGTATACGTTATCATCCGCACAGCGCATGAGGATTTGCGAATGGTTTAAATCGGTGAAGTTCCCAGATGGATAAGCATCGAATATATCTTAGTGTGTAAATGTTATAGATGAAAAAATATCCGGATTAAAGAGCCATGACTGCCATGTCCTTTTACAATGATTTTTTCCGGTTGCACTGCGTGGATATCTCATCGATGACATATCAATTAAATTGACTGAGTTGGGCTACTTCTTTAGAGAATTATGTGCGAAGACGTTGAATTTGGAAGTACTTGAAAAGCTCGAAAGGGATGTTTTTGTGATCCTCTGCAAGTTGGAAATGATTTTTTCCTTCAACTTTCTTTGATGTAATGGTCCACTTAGCTGTGCATTTGCCTCATGAGACAAAAATTGGCAAACCTGTCTAATACCGTTCGATGTATCTAATAGAAAACTACATTTAATTTTATGAATTATGTTATCTATCCATCATAACTATTTTAATGTATAACTGATTAATTATTAAAACAGATATTTGCACATATTGAAGCAATATGTGTGTAACAAAGCACGACCAGAAGGGTCAATTGCTGAGGCTTATGTTGATGCTAAATGTCTCACCTTCTGCTCTATGCATCTTGAAGATATTGAGACAAGGTTTAATCGTCAAGAGCGAAATTCTAGTAAATGTCCAGGGCAACAATGAACTGGCCTTACTGTGTTTAATTAGAATATGAGGCCAATAGGTGCCCGTATATATGAATGGTGTCATCCTCAAGACTTGGAAAAAGCCCACTATACCGTGCTCAACAACTACGATGAGACATTGCCATATTTTAAATAAGTTTATCAAAATCATTGCAATACTAAGTTAGTACACAAATATAAGTTACATATAACATATCTCATCTTATGCAGTGAGCATACGATCGAGCTTCAGAGAGAATATGTATCAAGTTCTGATCTAGAGCAAAGACAACAAATTTTTTTTTCAAAGTGGTTTGGAGAACGTGTAAGAATATGTTTCAATTAATTGTAATTGTATTAGTTAATGCATTTATATTCAATTAATTTTTCACTTGTATTGAATTAATAGATGAAGCTATTACGCCACCAACAATTTCCTAAGGCGTACGATCAATTATATTCTTTGGCATGTGGTCTTGATAAAAGGATATCCCGCTACACCAGTTTAATTGTTGATGGTGTTCGATTTCACATGAGGGAACGTGAGGTCAGTTGGCGAACATAAAATAGCGGGGTCCTTGTTTAGGGAGATGGTGACGCAAGACAAACTGTAGAGTACTATGGTGTTTTATAAGACATCATACAGTTACATTATTGCTATGGTCATTCTGTGTATATTTTTAAATGTGATTGGTGGGATGTAAGTAATAAGAAGACTGGAATGCAGATCGATAAGCACTTCATAAGTGTTAATACATCACGTATGACATTTAAAAATGATTCGTATGTTTTGGCATCAGTTGCAAAGCAAGTTTTCTATTTGAAGGACACCCGATACAGAGGTGATTGTCATGTTGTCCAAAAAATAAAATCTAGAAATGTTTATGATGTACTAGAAGTTGGCGAGGGAGATAAAGATTTGGAGAGGATTGAAGAGGCACTATAAGAAGAGTCTAAATCTGCCCACGATGGTGTTGTCTAGCATGATCAAGAAGATGTTACGTCGTATCGGTTGAATAGAACTGATGTAGAACCAGATCATGTCGTAGCTTCCGACGTCACCAATACTACACAATTAGATCCGAGGGATGCAACTTTCGTTAATGATGATGACAACAAGGAAAGTGATTTTGCTGATGATACATTGTTAGAGTATTGTACCGAGAATGAAGAAATCTCAAGAATAGATGATGATACTGACTCGGATGAATAATTGTAATAGGTGTTACATGTGTTACTATCAAGTGTAATGGGTTTTGGATTTTATAATGTAATGGATATTCAATTTTAAAATGTAATGCGTATTCATTTTTACTTCGATAAGGATTTTAATTTTTATGATTAAATAGAAAAAATTTTATTTTTAAACTTTCTTTGTAGATACGGTTGGACCAGGGTCACGCAGACGCACAGTTATGACAAACCCATCGACACTTTCCCCCTCATCTACAGGGTCGACCAATCCTGCCGTCGATGGTATATATGCATAGTTTTTGTTTTTATTAATGATTATATAAATATGGTACTAATTGTTTCTATTTTATTTCTTTTAAAGCTTCGGCCAACGCCCTTAGACAAGGGTGCGGTAGGTTAAAGAATCATAGTTTGCAGGTTCAGATGAGGCAGTAGGGGGCGCACGCCTTAGGATTGAGATACCTCTGGGCTTGCTGAAGCCCGTTGGTGGGTGGGCACAGCAGTTCACCCCTGAGGTCAGCATCATTTGCCGGCTACGTGCCCCACTCTATATTAGTGACTGGAGTCGAGTCATTGACGCAGAGAGATGGGATATTTATGCGCATAACCTGGTATGTCTTTTATTATTATGTTCAACTAAATTTTAACATATCTAATATATGCTATAATGTTTTGATAATGACATGCTTTACAGGAGAAGTTTGACATCGATCTCCACCTGCCTCATGTCGTAAAGGCAGTGGATCGTTACTTGGGAGTGCGTTTCAGGGACTACCGACACATGCTCCACATGTACTACGAGTCGGAGGTGGTAGCCGATAAAGAGCCTTGCAACAGACCCTGCAGAGGGGTGGCAGTGGAGGATTGGATGTTACTATGCGACCGGTTTGCCAGTGATGCATTCCAGGTAAAAATTGTCAAAATTAATTTTGTTATAAGTGTAATCATTGTCATTTATACTAACGTTCTTTGGTTTGGCCAAGTGTAGGAACTTAACAAGAAAAATAGTGAGAGCAGAAGCAAGCAAAAGGTGACCCATTGTGGTAGATCACGATCTTTTGTTCGGTGTAGGCATGAGATGGTAATTAAGTTAATACATGTATCAAGTTCTTATTGTATAATCATTTCATGAAATTAATCTTCAGCAACGAACTACTTATTTGCTGCAGCAAGACCAGGAGACCGGTGCACCACCCAGCCCCATTGAGTTGTGGCACAAAACACATTACAATCCCGAGAAGGGTTGGGTTATGCCTGAAGCTCAGCGGCTTCATGTAAGTTATTTATGTATATATACCAGTATTTTACTAATTTAATATTAATCTATAGTTATAAAAGTAGTAACATATATTTATGTTTTTTATAGGAAGTGATGGTTCAGTAGTGTGCTCAGTCGACTCTTGAGGGTGAGCATCCACCGACCGATGACTAGATACGGGAGACTGTTCTGGGCAAGAGGTGCGAATATATGCGTGGCTTAGGAAGTGGGATGGAGTCGACGGCATCGTCCTCTACCATCGAGAGCAATACTAGGTTTCACGCAGCCACCTAGAGAGCTGAGGTAGTTGAGAGACAGAATGCAGAGCAGGAGCAGAAGATGACAGCGCTGGAGAAGTGCCAAGCCCAGCTAGAGGCTCTTGTGCAGACGGTCCTCAGCCAGCAGAGAGACTCTATTTAGCCTTGGTAAGTTTTTAAAATTATTTACTTTGGTGAATTTATTATTTATATAAAATATTATGTAAAAAAAAAAAAAAGATTTCGGCCTAACGACCTACAAACTGTATGACACACTTCACATATGAAAATAGAGTTGCACGAACTTATTTAATTTTATCGGTTCGAATGACCGTGTTAAACTTATGTAACTTTCTGCTCCAAAAAGGCCCAATTTAGGGTTTTGAAGGACCAAAATGTCAGATATAGACCTACCAACCCTGAAACCCCATCACACACCTCAAAAATGATAAAATAGACTTGCACAAACTTACGACACTCGGTTCGGATGCCCGGTTTGAAAATTTTGCAAGTTTCTGCTCTAAAAAGTCCCATTTTGGGGTTTTAATGGACCAAAACACTTGATATCGGCCTATCAACCCCAAAACCTATCACACACCTCAAAAATGATAAAATACACTTGCACGAACTTACGGCACTTGGTTCGAATTATCGGTTTTAAACTTATGCAAGTTTCTGCTCCAAAAAGGCCCATTTTAGGCTTTTGACAGACCAAAATGCCGGATATTGGCCTACCGACCTCAAAACCCCATCACATACTTTAAAAATGATAAAATAGACTTGCACAAAACTTACGACACTTGGTTCAGATGCCCGATTAGAAACTTATGCAACTTTCTGCTCCAAAAAGTCCCATTTTGGGGTTTTAACTGACCAAAACATCGGATATCAGCCTACCAACCTCGAAACCCTATCACATATCTCAAAAATAATAAAATACACTTGTACGAACTTACGGCACTCGGTTCGGATCACTGGTTTGAAACTTATGCAAGTTTCTGCTCCAAAAAGGCCCATTTTGGGGTTTTGACGGAAAAAAATGCCAGATATTGGCCTAACAACCTTGAAACCCCATCACACACCTTACAAATGATAAAATACACTTACACGAACTTACGACACTCGGTTCAGATCACCGGTTTGAAACTTATGCAAGTTTCTGCTCTAAAAAGGCCCATTTTGGGGTTTTGACGGACCAAAATGCCGAATATCGGCCAATTGACCTCGAAACCCCATCACACATCTCATAAATAATAAAATAGACTTGCACAAACTTACCACATTTGGTTCGGATGTCCGGTTTGAAACTTTTGCAAGTTTCTGCTCCAAAAAGTCCTATTTTGGGATTTTAATGGACCAAAACACCGGATATAAGCCTACCGACCCCGAAACCCCATCACACACCTCACAAATGAAAAAAATATACGACACTCAGTTCGGATACCTGGTTTGAAACTTTTGCAAGTTTCTGCTCGAAAAAGGCCCATTTTGGGGTTTTAACTGACCAAAATATCGGATATCGGCCTACCAACCACGAAACTCCATCAGACACCTCAAAAATGATAAAATAGACTTGCACAAACTTACGGCACTAGGTTCAGATGCCCGGTTTGAAACTTATGAAACTTTTCGCTCTAAAAAGTCTTATTTTGGGGTTTTAATGGACCAAAACATCGGATATCGGCCTATTGACCTCGAAACCCCATCACACACTTCAAAAATGATAAAATACAATTGCACGAACTTACGACACTCGGTTCAAATGCCCAGTTTGAAACTTATGCAAGTTTCTGCTCCGAAAAGGCCCATTTTGGGGTTTTGACGGACCAAAATGCCAGATATCGATCTACCAACCTCAAAACTCCATCACACACCTCAAAAATGATAAAATAGACTTGCATGAATATACGAAACTCGGTTCGGATGCCCAGTTTGAAACTTATGCAAGTTTATGCTCTACAAAGGCCCAATTTGGGGTTTTGAAGGACCAAAATGGCAGGTATAGGCCTACCGACCCCGAAACCCCATCACACACCTCATAAATGATAAAATAGACTTTCACAAACTTACGACACTCGATTCGAATGCCTAGTTTGAAGCTTTTGCAAGTTTCTACTCTAAAAAGGCCCATTTTGGGGTTTTGAAGGACCAAAATGTTGGATATCAGCCTAACTATCCTGAAACCCTATCATACACCTCAGAAATAATAAAATGGACTTGCAAAAACTTACAGCACTCAGTTCGGATGCCCGGTTTGAAGCTTTTGCAAGTTTCTGCTCTAAAAGGCCCAATTTGGGGTTTTGAAGGACCAAAATGCCAGATATAAGCCTACCGACCCCAAAACCCCATCACACACCTCACAAATGATAAAATATACTTGCATGAACCTACGGCACTCGGTTTGGATCACTGGTTTGAAACTTATGCAAGTTTCTACTCGAAAAAGGTCCATTTTGGGGTTTTGACGGAACAAAATGTTGGATATCAGCTTACCGACCTCGAAACCCCATCACACACCTCAAAAAATGATAAAATAGACTTATACAAACATACGACGCTCGGTTCGGATCACCGGTTTGAAACTTATGCAACTTTCTACTCTAAAAGGCCCATTTTGGGGTTTTGAAGGACAAAATGCCAGATATAGGCCTACCGACCCCGAAACCCCATCACATACCTCAAAAATGATAAAATACACTTGTATGAACTTACGACACTTGGTTCGGATCAACGATTTGAAACCTATGCAAGTTTCTGCTCTAAAAAGGCCCATTTTGGCGTTTTGACAAAGCAAAATACCGGATATCGGTCTACTAACCTCGAAACCCCATTATACACCTCACAAGTGATAAAATAGACTTGCATGAACATATGAAACTTGGTTCAGATTACCGGTTTGAAACTTATGCAAGTTTATGCTCTAAAAAGGCCCAATTTGGAGTTTTGAAGGACCAAAATGTCGGATATAGGCCTACCAACCTGAAACCCCATCACACACCTCAAAAATGAAAAAATAGACTTGTAAAAACTTACGACACTCGATTCGGATGCTCGGTTTGAAACTTTTGCAAGTTTTTGCTCCAAAAAGGCCCATTTTGGGATTTAGACGGACCAAAATGCTGGATATCAGCGTAACTACTTTGAAACCCCATCACATACCTCATAAATGATAAAATAGACTTGCACAAACTTACAACACTCGGTTCGGATGCCCGGTTTGAAACTTATGCAACTTGTCGCTCCAAAAAGTCCCATTTTGGGGTTTTGATTGACCAAAATGCCAGATATCGGCCTACCAACCGCGAAACCCCATCACACACCTCACAAATGATAAAATAGGCTTGCCCAAATTTACGGCACTCGGTTCAGATACCCGATTTGAAACTTATGCAACTTGTCGCTCTAGAAAGTCCCATTTTGGGGTTTTAACGGACCAAAACACCGGATATCGGCCTACTGACCTTGAAATCCCATCACACACCTCACAAATGATAAAATATACTTGCAAAAATTTACGGCACTCAGTTCGGATCACCGGTTTCAAACTTATGCTACTTTATGCCATTCTTACTATTTATGCATGTAAAAAAAATATATTCACATTCTATGTTCATATATATATATATATATTTAATCAAGGTTCTAATATATATCATTTGATCTTTATTTCAGATTGATCGGGGTTATTACACCACCGTCTTTCTGTTTTGCATCGGGACATGCAATTTCTCATTTGTTTTTTTTTTTTTTTTCATGAATAGCAGTAGTTACATTTTGTGACATTATTTTTTATTTTTGTATTTATTGATAAATTTTACTTTTACAATTGTAAGTAATTAATTAGTATAATATATATATATATATAAATGCATTTTTCTTTTAATATATTTATTTTCGAATGTTTGCATTTTATCAATGTTTTAAAACCCAGACCGTTCAGCGAACCGGAAAAATAATCGGGTCACGGGTCATCGGTTCAACCTTTGGGTCAACCGGAATCGAACCGTGATATCATAATTATGTCATAAATATATTTATTGTAATATTAATAATATATAAAATTATTTAAAATATGAAATAAAATTCTAAATACAATATAATAAATTATGAATGGCAAAGGAAAGCAAAAATGCAAATTTGTAAAATGATTTACAAATAGAAAAATTGAGAGTTTTGTATCCAAATCCAAAATAGACAAAGAATTTTGATGAATGAGAGATGAAGAAGTGTAAAAGGATCATTTTAATAATTTAGCTACCTATAGATTTCTAACATAATAAGGATTAAAAAAAGTGAATGCATAATATGTAATAATTTTTTGATGAAATTAACTCTTACAAGAAATTTGAACCAACTAAGAAAAACAGATTCAATACATAGTCTAATTAACATATACATCTATATATACATAGATATGTACATATGTATGAATATTAAAGAAATATTACCTGAGGAATTGTTTTCAGGAGCTTTGAAGCCAAGAAAAATACCAGATATGCATATTTTAACTTTTAAATTTCAAAACCTGAGAAAAAACTCAATTCTCTCTTTCTCTCTCTCTCTCTCTCTCTATATATATATAATTATATATATATATATATTATATGTATATATACACACATTCAAGCTCAGGTATTGAAGATTGGTAGTAGCCTGTGATGAGGCCTTCACGATCTCTAGTGAGTTTTGTTCTGACAATTCCTGGATGAACGCAATTTACAGTCACATTTGCCTCCATTTCCTATAATATATTATAAAATTCAAACAGCATAATTATTAGTTCAGTGGACAAAAAAAAAAATTTAAGAAAACAACAAATTTCACTTTTCATTGTTGTATTTTAAAATAATTTACTCTCAATTTTTGAGCGAGTTCTTTGGTGTGCAGAACGTTAGCCAACTACGAGAGAGCATAAGCACTGTGGAAGATCGAGCAAAAGTTTCAAAACAAGGTCAAAGGAAATTCTCAGCAAAGACATTGGTCCCACATCGCTTACATGTGAAAAGCTTCAAGAGTAGTATGACTATAAAAGCATACTTCGAGTTCTTACAATCCCACATCGTTTCAAGAATGAAAGACCAAAAGATAAGGAAGCTTATAAAGATTTATTCAGCACAGTTGATGCCTTCTATATTTAACCGGTGTGAACCGGTGACCTAGAACTGGGTTAGCCGGTTTGACGGTTTGACTGGCCGATTTAAATGGTTTTGTATTTTTAGAACGGTTTTAAATTATAAATGGTTTTGTGGGTTAAACCGGACCGTTTTATTAACCGGTCGACGGTTCAACCAGTTGAACCGGCCGGTCCGGTCCGGTTTTTAAAACATTGCATTTTATTATATATCAATTCCATGGTTGATACAGGTTTTAAATAGGAATAAAACAAAAAAAAAAAAAACAAATAATGCAGGTCAAATTATGCAAAAAAAAAAATTAACTTTAGCGACGCACATCAAGGCGTCGCTAAAAGACCAAGATTCTGTGACGTTTCAGATTCGCGACGTACTGAATGCGTCGCTATTTCATTGTAACACATACTATTAGCGATGCACCCACATTGGAAACTTTTAGCGACGCACATGGGTGTCGCTAAAGGTCCACATTAGCGACGCCCAATCAGTCCTTCGTATTGCTTTTGCGACACTTACATTTGATCATTAGCGACACCCTATGAGCGTCGTTAATAAGTGCATTCAGCGACGCACAAGAGGTGCATGTCGCTAATAGTATTAGCGACATGACCTTTTGTGACGGATCGAGTGACGCCTGTTTGTGCGTCGCTGAAAAGCTTTTGCGATGCGCATTTCTAGTATTAGTGACGCTTTAGTGCGTCACTAAAAGTCTCATTCCTTGTAGTGTGTAGCCTTGGTAAAGGATCATCCCGGAAGCTAGGTTCTGAATCTGTAACATTGAGGCATCAAAGACACATCTACAGTGGTTGTCCAAACATAATTTATGAATAGATAACAAATTTGAAGCTATTGAAGGTACACATAAGATGTTTTTGAATGTAAAGCTGTGATTCTTGGTTCGTAAAGAGGAATTGCTAGTATAGAGTATGTTCAAACCTTGTCCATTACCTATGGACACCTGATATTCACCTTGATAAGGAGTTAAGATTGAGAGATTTGATAAATCTGATGTGATGTGATTAGTGGCACCCGAGTCTGTGTATCATAGATTTGGATTGGATGAGGGGGAAGTGTAAGATGCTGCTAAGGTAGCTAGTTGTGCTGGTGGGTGCTTGCCTTGATACGCATAATTCATGCAATGATAGCAATCAAGGGCTGTGTGGTTTGGTTTGTTGCAGATTTGGCAGATCTGTTGGCCTGGAGTTGGAAACTGAGAGTAGTTCTTGAACTGAAATTAGGTTGAGTTCTGATATTGACCTGTTGTCCTCTCTGAATGATTGAATCTATCTGGATTTTGGAATTGGTTGTTGAATCTGCCCAACTTAGTGAATTTTCCACCTCTGTTGTTCATCCTTCCTCTGCCTCTTCCTCGAAACAACTGATTGTTGTTTCTATTCAGAGCAAATTGAGGTCTATCTTAAGTAGCTATCATTACATCAGGAAAGTGTTTAATTTGATTGTGACTTACTCAGTGATTCAACCGATTTCTCTTCTACTTTTAAGAGAACATGAAGATCTTCAAGTGACAAAGCTTATGGCCTGGTTCTTATAGAGGTTTTAAAGGCATTGTATTCAACAGGTAGTCCATTGACTGTATAGATTAGCAGATCTTCATCTTCCACTGGTATTCCTACTGCTGCAAGGTTATCTTAAGTAGTTTTGATTTTCTGAATGTATGTATCAACCGAATCATCTCCTTTGGAGATTGTTTGAAGATTCGCTTTAAGCTACAGAACATTCGATCTTGAAGTTGAATTAAACCTTCGTTCAAGTGCAAGCCATATCTCCCTAGTTGTTAAAAGGCCTATCACATGAGTAAGCACTTGAGAAGTGAGTGTTGCATTGATTAACGTCATCAATGCTTGGTCTTGTGAGATCCAGATCTGATGATTTGGATTCATCTCTATAGTGAGTACGCCTCTTTCATCTCTGAGACACCTTTCAAGACATACAATTGATCCATCAACAAAGCCTAATAATGAATAGGCTTTTAGAACTGCAGAGATTTGGAATTTCCAGGAGATATAGTTTGAAGAATCTAATTTCACAATGATAAGATTGCACATATTAGGTAGTAAGTGGATTGAAGGTGGAACTGTTGATGATAAGGTCATGACAGTAGCTGAAGCAGAAGCATAGGAAGCCATTTGTTGATTGTTTGAGACGCAGGTCTTCTAGTACGGCTCTGATACCATGAAGGAAAATTGAAAACCAGAGTACTGTAAAGAAGAAGAGGAAAAAGTAGAAGAAGAGAGAGAGAGAGAGAGAGAGAGAGAGAGAGAGAGAGAGAGAGAGAGAATTTCTAAGCTCTAGTTTCTCATTCTATTTTTTTATTGATTCGTTTAAAATAGTTTCCATGTGCTCTATATATATTGTTGCTGGTTTTGTGCATCAGGATCAGATCAGATTATGTGCATCAGGATCAGATCTGTCAAGTTTATCTGCTGCTGTTTTGTAGGATGTTTAATCTTGTTTATCTGTTCCTAGTTTATAGGATTTGGTTATTTTGTTATATCTAGTAGTGCCTCATGGCATGATTCTCGGTTTTTAGTTAATTTTTCAGTCTTTATATTGTATGCAAAATTACAATTTGAAATAAGATTGAATTCCCAATTTTTCATTCCTGTATATCTCTCCCTTCTTATCAGCAAATCTTAGTCTACAGAATTGCTCTTTCAGCTTTTAAACTTACAATTGGTATCAGAGCTTTATTCTTGAGGGATCTGTGAGTGCACTTGAGTGTTCCAATGGAAGGTGAATTCAATTTTTCATCAGTGGCTCCACCAGTTTTTGATGGAGACAACTATCAAATGTGGGCAGTTCGTATGGAGACTTATCTGGACGCATTGGATCTGTGGGAGGCAGTTGAAGAAGACTATGAAGTTCAGCCTCTTCCAGCAAATCCTACTGTGGCACAGATTAAGATATACAAGGAAAAAAGAACAAGAAAATCAAAGACGAAGGCATGTCTGTTTGCGGCAGTCTCACCAACGATTTTTACCAGAATTATGTCTCTCAAATCTGCTAAGGACATTTGGGACTATCTCAAGGAAGAATATGCAGGAGATGAAAGAATCAAAGGGATGCAAGTCCTGAACTTGATCAGGGAATTTGAACTTCAAAGAATGAAGGACTCCGAGACGATTAAAGACTACTCAGACAGGCTTCTTAGCATTGCAAACAAGGTGAGGCTTCTTGGATCTGGGTTTACTGATTCAAGAATTGTAGAAAAAATTCTTGTTACAGTGCCAGAAAGATATGAAGCTACCATCACTACCTTGGAGAATACCAAGGATTTGTCAAAAATTTCCTTAGCAGAATTGCTTAATGCATTGCAAGCACCAGAGCAAAGAAGACTGATGAGGGAGGATAAAACAATCGAGGGAGCGTTGGCAGCCAAGCATCAGAACGATTTTGAAGGAAGTGGAGCAAGTACAGCAAAAGGAAAGAATGGGAATCAGAAAAAATCCTATCCACCTTGCCAGCACTGTGGAAAGAAGGGTCATCCTCCATTTAGATGTTGGAGAAGACCTGATGCTAAGTGTTCCAAGTGCAACCAACTTGGACATGAAGCAGTAATTTGCAAAGAAAAGGCACAGCAGCAGGAAGTTGATGCCCAAGTAGCAGACCAAGAGGATGAAGATCAGTTGTTTGTGGCATCTTGCTTTGCAAGCAGTAGTTCGACTGAGAGTTGGCTAATTGACAGCGGCTGCACCAACCACATGACCAATGACAAGGAACTCTTCAGAGATTTGAGGCCAACTGACATTACTAAAGTAAGAATTGGTAATGGTGATTTTATCTCTGTCAAAGGGAAAGGGACAATCACCATATCCAGCAGTGCAGGCCCAAAGAAAATTTCTGATGTTCTCTATGTACCAGAAATTGACCAAAACTTGTTGAGTGTAGGTCAATTGATTAACAAAGGTTTTAAAGTGATTTTTGAAGATAGCTTTTGTTATATTTTTGATATCACTGGTCAGGAAATTCTCAGAGTGAGAATGAAGGGCAAAAGTTTTTCTTTTGATCCCATCAAAGAAGAACATGCTGCATTTCCCACCGAAACCAGCAACACTGAGATATGGCACAAGAGACTTGGTCATTGTCACTTGCAAAGCATGCAGCTCTTGAAAAGAAAGGAGCTCACAACTGGGTTACCAGCCTTCGGAGATCACTTACCAAACTGCAATGCTTGTCAATATGGTAAGCAAAACAGAAAACCATTTCCAAAATCAACCTGGAGAGCCACTCAAAAGTTGCAGCTAATACACACAGACGTATCCGGTCCTCAAAGAACTCCTTCATTAGCTGGAAGCAGGTATTACATTACTTTCATAGATGATTTTACAAGATTGTGCTGGATTTTTTTCTTAAAATTCAAATCAGAAGTAGCTGGTGTATTTTGGAAGTTCAAGAAAATGGTGGAAAACCAAAGTGGCTGCAGAATTCAAATTCTAAGATCAGATAATGGAAAGGAATACACCTCAAAAGAATTTGATTCATTTTGTGAGGAAGTAGGCATTGAACATCAGCTCACTGCTCCATATAGTCCGCAACAAAATGGAGTGAGTGAAAGGAGAAACAGATACATAATGGAGATGACCAGATGCATGCTTCATGATAAAGAGTTGCCAAAGAAATTTTGGGCTGAGGCGGCAAGTACTGCAGTTTTCTTGCAGAATAGATTGCCTACCAAGGCATTGAAAGATAAAACTCCATTTGAGGCATGGTATGGTTATAAACCTTCACTCAATTTCCTTAGAGTGTTTGGTTGTGTTTGTTTTTCTCATGTTCCACAGGTCAAGCGTGATAAACTTGACAAAAGATCAGAACCAGGCATCTTTGTGGGTTACAGTGCTTCTTCTAAAGCCTACAAGGTGTATCAACCTCAAACAGGAAAGTTAATTATCAGTAGAGATGTGTCCTTCAATGAGGATGTGAAGTGGAACTGGGATCAGATACAAGAGCCATCCACAATCAAGCAAAAATCAAGTTCTCCTTTCCAAACAGCAGATGAGCACGCTCCTGAACAGCTGCAAGAAGAATTGGAAGAAGATCTACCAATCCGTGGCACAAGACCACTCCATGACATCTATCAAAGATGCAATGTGGCTATTTGTGAACCTGCAAGTTACGAAGAAGCCATTAAAGATCAGAAATGGAAGAAGGCAATGGAGGAGGAGTTGTCAATGATCAAAAAGCACAAGACTTGGGAGCTAGTTGACAGACCAAAGGATAGGAAAATTATTGGAGTAAAATGGGTGTTTAGAACCAAGCTCAATGCTGATGGTTCCATCAATAAACACAAAGCAAGGCTTGTTGTCAAGGGGTACGCTCAAGTTTTTGGAATTGATTACTCAGATACGTTTGCTCCAGTTGCTAGATTGGACACCATTCGACTGGTACTAGATGTGGCAGCCCAAAACGATTGGAAAGTGTTCCAATTAGATGTAAAATCTGCCTTCTTAAATGGTCTACTGCAGGAGGAGATCTTTGTTGAGCAACCAGAAGGATTCATTGAAGAATTCCATGAAGACAAAGTTTACCTACTAAAAAAGGCTCTCTATGGCTTAAAACAAGCGCCTAGAGCCTGGTATAGTAGGATAGATGAACACCTATTGAGCTTGGGTTTTACAAGAAGTCTATCAGAAGTTACTCTCTATGTTAAGAAAAAAGAGAATGACTTCCTTATTGTGTCATTGTATGTCGATGATTTGTTGGTAACAGGTAACAATGCCAAGACTGTTGATGAATTCAAGCAAGAGATGATGCTGGTTTTTGACATGACAGATCTTGGTTTAATGACATATTTCCTTGGCATGGAGATCAAACAAGATGAAGGGGAAGTTTTCATTTGTCAGAGAAAGTATGCTAAGGAGATACTTAAAAAATTCTGCATGGGGGAATGCAAAGCAATGACTACACCAATGAGTCAGAAGGAAAGTTTGTGTAAGGATGATGGCACTGACAAAATTGATGAAGGCTATTTTAGAAGCATGGTTGGATGTTTAATGTATCTAACTGCAACCAGGCCAGATATTCTTTTTGCTGTAAGCATTCTCTCTCGATTTATGCATTGTGCTAGTGAAATGCATCTTAAAGCAGCAAAAAGGGTCATTAGATACATCAAAGGGACAGTTAACTTTGGTGTAAAATTCAAGAAGTGTCAAAACTTCAAGTTAATGGGATTTTCTGACAGTGATTGGGGTGGATCCGTGGATGATATGAAGAGTACATCTGGGTACTGCTTCAGTCTAGGATCAGGTGTGTTTTCCTGGTGTTCCAAGAAGCAAGAAACCGTGGCACAGTCTACTGCAGAAGCTGAATTTGTTGCTGCTACAGCAGCAGTTAATCAAGCATTGTGGCTGAGGAAGCTGTTATGTGATTTACATATGAAGCAATTGAATGATACAGAGGTATTTGTGGACAATCAGGCTGCAATTGCAATATCTCATAATCCAGTTTTTCATGGAAAAACTAAACATTTTAAGATTAAGCTATTTTTTTTAAGAGAAGTGCAGAAAGAAAGGGAAGTGAGTTTGGTTTATTGCAGTTCAGAAGAGCAGCTTGCAGACATTTTCACAAAGCCGTTACCAGCAAACAAATTTGAGCTTCTTAGGCAGAGACTTGGAGTTTGCAGCTCCTAATGCAAGGAGGAGTGTTGCTGGTTTTGTGCATCAGGATCAGATCAGATTATGTGCATCAGGATCAGATCTGTCAAGTTTATCTGCTGCTGTTTTGTAGGATGTTTAATCTTGTTTATCTGTTCCTAGTTTATAGGATTTGGTTATTTTGTTATATCTAGTAGTGCCTCATGGCATGATTCTCGGTTTTTAGTTAATTTTTCAGTCTTTATATTGTATGCAAAATTACAATTTGAAATAAGATTGAATTCCCAATTTTTCATTCCTGTATATCTCTCCCTTCTTATCAGCAAATCTTAGTCTACAGAATTGCTCTTTCAGCTTTTAAACTTACATATATATATATATATATATATATATATATATGCAAATTAGTTCCAGGTTGAGAATCTGTTACAACTAACTCGACACTTTTCTTTTGAACAGATTCCTAACAAACTTTGCAGTCATGGATGATGCTCTAACAGACTTGTTGACATGGCTGTTGCCCTAACATACTTGCTGACATGGATGATCTAACAGCGGCCTTCTCCTTTGTTTTGGGTTCCTGCTTGAAGTTTATGCTTCTTCTCCATGGGGGTTGCTTTTGCAGATGTTCAGGTTCCTTAAGAGGGGGGTTGCAGGTTCTGCTGTGATCTTTTATGATCTACTTGTGGTGTTCGGCTCTATGTTTTCTGTTTTGTTTCTTGGGCTATTTTTTATTAGTATGTGGTTCAGCTTTTTGGTGTTTGCTTTTGTGTTGGCTCCTTGCTAACCTGCATTTTCTTTCATTTTCATTGATGTAATTGGGTTGTTGTTTCTCTCTTGATTACATTAATATATCTCTCTTCTTTGGCAGATCAAATAAAAAAAAAAAACCGTCCAAGCAAACGGGGCCTCAATTTGTGAAAGTAATTCACAATAAATTAGGTATTTTATGAATTGGGTTCAAAGCAACATTAATTTATTTTGATGGCAAACCTCAGTGCTGTATTTCACAAAATCTTAAGTTAAAGTCCTGATTTGTGGCAGTAAACTTTATGGCAAGGGATCCCATGTAAGGGACAAAATCTGCTACATACTCGTGTTGCCAACACAAAAGAAATGGAAAAAAAGACCTAAGGCGGGATAAGTATAAACATAAAATTCAAAACAATAGTGCTATAATTCCCAAATTTGTATCATAAAATGTGACACAATAAATTAACCCCAAACACAAAGCCCTAAAGTCATTCTAATGTTTCCATACATAAGAAACCCTGATCGAGCAGGAAAAGTTCTTCAATTAGAGTAGTCACTCTCAGTATCATCAGAATAATAAGGTGAAGAAGGCTTCTTCACTACCTCGTCCTCCACTTTTTTGCTATGGAAATTCCTGTGGCAGCCGCAAATAACGCAAGTTAATGAACTTGTTGCCCTCTCTCCTTCTCCCTCTCCCTCACTGCCCATCATCATGAACTCCATGCACCCATCCAACCCATATTCTCCCCTCCGTGCCTCATGGTTTTTGCGGCATTCTTCATATTTGACATTCTCAGAAGAAGGAAAAGGCTTTGGATTCAATATTTTATAATGGAAATTTCTGTGGCAGCCACAAACAGCGCATGTAAGTGCACCACTAGTCCCCTGCCCTTGTGTCGCCATGAACTCCTTGCACCCATCAGGACCATATTTTCCCCTACGTGCCGCATGGTTCTTGTTGCACCCTCCGTAATATTGTATGTTCTGATCAGAAGCAGAAACTGAAGAAGATGAAGTTGGCTTGAGATTATATTCATTTTTTAAGTGGAAATTCCTGTGGCAGCCGCAAGCAGCGCATTTAAGTGCACCATTGATCATCCCCTCTCCTTGGGATTCCACGAACTCCTGGCACCCATCCGTACCATGTTTTCCCTTAAGCACCGCATGGTTCTTGCAGCATCTATCATAATAATTTTGTATGTTTTGATCAGAAGAAGGTGAACTTGCAGGCTGTTGAACCAACTTTGGGTTACCTAATATTTTTCTATGAAAATTCCTGTGGCAGCCGCAAACAACGCATGTAAGTGCAGCATCGTTCAGGTTCTCCTGATCATCTCCTTGGGTAGCCATGAACTCTTGGCACCCATCTGTTGTCTTTCTTTCCTTGCGCACCGCATGGTTCTTGCAGCATTCTTTATATCGTGCATTCGTAACTACAGATCCTCCTTTCACTGCTTCTTCCTTCTGCAGGTTGCTCATGCTGCCGAATTCTTCTATATGATATAGCTATTCCCAAATAAGTTTTCTGATCGGTTTAATGACTCAGACTTTATGAAAGGACAAGAGGTAGGATCCTAGCATTATTGTGGTAGAAATTAGATGCCTTCGCCAGCCTGCCTTCGCCAGCCTTATTCTTATCATTCTTAATTTATTTTCCGGACGGCACAACACAGAGGACGGTGACGATTGAATTTTTTATGCCCAAAACCTGTTCTCATGACAAGATAAGTGACTTTTGGTTACATTAAAAAGCATATTGCCACATCACAGTATGTGATTTGATGGAATCCATAAACCAAGTCAATGGAGTTAATTACCTTGGTTGTGAAAAAAATATATTCAAAGACTATACATATTTTATTTTATTTATTACATTAGTGTTAAAGTTTTGTCCTATTAGAACTATTCTAGTGTTGACTTAGTGTGATTGGTTATTTATATTTTTAAAATTTATAATTATTAAATATAATTTTTGTTTTAGTAGTTACTATTCATTTTAACCGTTCAAACTATTTTAAATATACGGTACAGACTTAACTAAGCTATTTTCTTGTTTTAATGTTCAAATTACAATGGTAGTTAAGACGAAAAATTATAATTTGGATAAAAATAGCATTCCACCATTGAAAAAAAATGTCAAAGAATAATTTTTTATTACTAGAACACTGCTAAAATTTAATTTTATTTGCTAAAAGTAGTGTCCTATTTTTAGTGACGCATAATTGTTCGTCACTAAAAGTTGTCACACTTTTAGCGACTCAAAGTTGGCTTCACTAAAATTTGTCTCTCAATTTTAGCGACACACTAAAAGTATCGCAAATAATGACTTTTAGTAATGCCCGAAGCTTGTACGTCACTAATAGTATTAGCATTATTATTTTTAGCGATGCCTTTAGCAACACGTGTTTGGGCGTCATTAAAAATCTTTAGGGACATTTTTTAGATTCTTAGCAATGCACGCATGTATGCTAAATGTCCATTGTGTTATAGTGTAAGGGGTTATTAGGCCCTTGAGACTATCTCAAGGAAACATTCTTTGTTTAATTATATAAAATTATCGGATTTGACTCCTTATTCTTCATAGAAGCCAACCATCACTCATTTCCCTCGGGTTAACTATGTTAGAAGAGCGATGACTTGGTCAGAGTAGTCACCAAAAAAAAAAAAAAAAAATACAAAACATAACAATGATTAGGAGTAGCATGTACCACGTTCTAAGAAATTTAAACCAAAGTTTTGACATCGCAAAAAATTGGAAAGGAACTTATTATATCTACCACAATTGGGAGATCTGCCTTAGTCTAGGCCTCTGTCATAAAATATTCTTATAGGCTACTTTGTGTTTATCTGAGGGATTAGTCACCTTTGTGTTGTCTTTAGTCTTCCTTTGTTTGCTAGGCTCAAACTATCTAGAGTCATGGACTTTGTTTTCTCCTTTACATTAATTAATACAATTCTAAACAAACTTTTCTCCAAAATAAACAATAAAAATTAGTCAACTGATATGCTCTCGAAACCAAATGACTTATTTAAAGAAAAGTCTGAAAACAACATTGCAATTTGGAAAGCCAAATCACAATACTTTGTACTTGTGTGTTTTATCTTTTCATGCCTGCTTTTACAATTAATAATCTTCTTATCTTTTTAAACATGATATAGATCACCTACCCTTAATGACGAATTCGGATTCTCTCCGGTGCATTGGAGAGATCCAGTCCACCCTTTCTCTTCCATAAGATGGGTCTACAATGGGGCTCACTGATGTAGGACCTATTCTCGTGTGAGAAGGGATAGATTGTACCTGTCATACCCTGACCCAAATTTTAACCGGGTGAACCACGTGAACCGAGCCGTTAAAGCTTTTTGGTTTAATATTGAATAAACGGATGAGTCAGAATCTTAATAGTTGAAAATACGAGTCATGCCTGAGCGATGCCCGAGCCAATCACGAATGGATACTGGAATAAAAAAAATAATAATGAGATAATAATAATAAAAATACAAATGAAATAAAATAAAAGAAAAAGGAAAAAAATAAAATAAAGAAATAAATAAATAAAAATCATGTTGTGCCATATGGATAAAAATATATATATATATATGTATATATATGTAGAAGTGTAGATGTATATACATATATATATATAATACATAAGGGGAGGGGTTACAACCAAAAAAAAAAAAAAAAAGACCTGAAGGGGGCTGGTTCGCATGGCATACGTTAGAAACTGAAAAAAAAAAAAAAATGGGGAGCAAATGAAGGGGCAGTGGTTACGGTTGAGGAAGAGAGAAAGAAAAGGGGAGTTGTGAAGAAAGGGAGAGAGACCAGCAGCGGTTCGGCAGTAGAGAGAGAGAGAGAGATTAACGGGGATAGAGAGAGTTTTCTCTGGTTCTCTCTAGTTTCACCACCAATTGGGGCAGCCACCGCCGCCATCAAACTCCATCCCCACCGCACCGTACGGCTGGGAGAGGAGATAAATCAGAAAGGGCTGGCCAACGCTAAAAGGAGAACAATCGGGTCTACGGTTCTGTTGAATCGCTATGCTTCAACACAGAATCTAGGATTCAGTGCTCCTCTATTCTAATCGCTTTCAGTCGGGTGTCACAGTGGGCTATGAGATGTCAAGAACAAAGTTCTGCAACGGGTTTTCAGATGGTCTTGGTTGGGGTTTCGACGAAGACAATGCAAAGAATTCAGATGGCGCAAATGATAAGGTGCGGCTCTGTTCTTTGATTTAATAGGTTTCTAGTATTGGGAAAGAGGATTGGTAGATTTGTCTATGCTTGCGGTTTTGGGAGGAATCCTTCCTCGGTGGGATCGGGATTTACCTATAGTGTATAGTGATGCGGCTCACCGCACCGTCAACACTGAACGGTGATTGTGGAGCCATGGTTGCAGGAAATGTATTGGGTGAGGATGCATTGGAGGAGGCAAGCATTGAGGAACAAGCAGATGCTAAGCTAAATGGGTAAAACCAAGGGCGGCAGCGGTGGTGGTGAGTTTCTGTTCAAGTGGAGGAGCCGAACCCAGTGGTGCGTAACAGGGTAAAACACTGAACTTTTCGTCTTGAATTTTAGAAGCATGAATGGTTTATTTGATTGTAGGATTCTGTAAGCATGTAAATTGGGTTGTATTGCAATTGAAATCAAGAAAGAAAAAAAAAAAAAAACCGGTTGGGAATGAGTAAAAAACTGGAATTACAGAGAAAGAATGAAAAATCAGTTTTTGTGATGATGATACATGAAATTTAATTTCAGTGCCTAGGAGTTACGTGTATGAGATGTAGGAACATTGTAGGGATTATTTGGTGTTGAAATATTAGGAGAAAAGGTGGGAAAATGGGGGAGAAAAAGGGCTGGCCGGAAAACGCACAGCTCCACCGGAGCTGCGGTTTTTCCCGTTTTGGGAGTGTTCCGGCACTCCGATCGGAAACCCGACGATAGATTTGAATTGCCCATGACTTGTAGGTGTGAACTCCACTGGAAAACGCAAGAAAATCCGTCGCCTGCAAGTAGCCGTTGATGGAGAAGATGAACAGTCGTGCGTGGGGAGAGTGCTGCACGGCTGGAGTTTTGTGATTTATTTTGGGACAAACCGGGGCGGGTCCGACCCGACCCACCCATTCAGATGACTGCCCAACACTTGTACTTCATGTGTAAATTTTTAAATTTGAGTTTAGATAGTGTTTGGTTAGAAAGGAGAGCTATCCAATGGTTGGGTTAAACTTGAACAGGAAATGAAAAAAAATAATAATAATAATAACGAGAAATGGAAAATTTGTATGGGCAGTGAATTGAACCTATGACCAAGGGAGAAAGGGGGAGAAGCTTAGCCACTGTGCCACCAAGGCACATGTGGTCTGTTTGGACTCAAATACTATATGTATTATCCAGATTAATTAATTTAAATAAATGATTTAAATTAATAAATTTTAAATTTAATTCCGAGGCTAAAATTAGTAGAACGAATAATGAAAACTTACTATTTTGGACCCTCTGAATTTAATAGTGAGGTCCATTTTACGAGACGGAGTCCCAAAAAAATAAAATAACCGTAGAATACCAAAATGACCAAAATGCCCCTACCTCAAAGGTAAGTCAAACGGACTCCGATTTAGTTAAGTAAATAGTGAATTTTTATTAATTCAAACCTACTGGACTTAACGGTGAAGTCGAAATTGTGAAAACAGAACCCAAAAAGTATAGACACGTAAATGACCATTTTGCCCTTGGATAAATTAAGTTTAAAATGGAAATCGTAAAACATAAATTAGTAAGGGAGGTATTTAAAATAACGAGGCATAAATTCGGTAAATGATATGAAAGCTGAAACGTGTTTATTGATTTATAGGCAAGTCAAAAGGAAAGGAGAAAGTCACGGGATATTAAGACGTTGATGAGGTAAGTGGATTCCTATCTTTGATACGTGGTTTCCAAGCCACGATCTTTTCATTACTGCCAATCTTGTACTCATATATGTATTCACTATCATTGTTTCCTACCATGGATATTGTTCTACCTGGTGGATGTCTATTGGTTAATGTTGCATGACTGATTCCTTTCATTGATGTCTATTTACTGTATGTTATGTTATGATGTTCCATGTTTTGTATATTCATATGGAATACTATGTGCCGGGTTTTGTGCTCAGTCACACTACCTATCTGATGCTATCTGATTGACTGGGACCTACGGGTCAATTTATGGGACCTACGGGTCAAAAAGGACATATGGCAATTATGGCGTTTTTACGCATTAAGGAAAATGGGAATTTTATATGCATTTATGTTAATGGGGGTATGCCGGGCCCCAAAAGACCGAGGGTCTGCCAAACCCTAAACAGAGTAAAGGCATCATCCATGTTAATTGATATTGTTCTATGTTGATTGGTTTGATTCATTGGACTTGACTGTGACCGTTCCATTATGACAGTATTTATGTTGATTGTGTTCATCGAGCCTATTCTATATTCATGCTACACTGTTACTCTTGACGGTTATTGTACGTTGTCATTCATTGGTTACTCTTGACTGTTATTGTACCTTGTCGCTCATTGGCCATTGTGGCAATTTACAGTTGACTGGAATCGTTATCATGACTGGCTATCATGTTACTTTGACTTGTATTCATTTATGTCATCCCCACCCGTATTGGGGATAGGCTTCTACTTACTGAGTTTGTAGCTCACCCCTTACTAAATTTTCCAGGTGAGAATGTGACAGAACCATAGTAGGAGATCAGAAGCTTAAGGAGACAGTTGAGGAGCATAAGAGCAATGAATGAAGTCTCTCCTATGTACTCACCACCTAAGAGTGGTTTAGGATCAGTTTATTGTTAGTTTGAAGTTTAGTCTTTGAATAATAATTGTAATAAAGCTTCCGCACTTTAATGTCATGTCTATATTATTTACTGTTATTATTGGTAAAAGAATGGAAAAAGTAGGGACGGCCATTGGGTCGGCCCCACGATACGAGATCCGCATAGGGTGGGTTTCGGGTCGTGACAGTACCTCTCCCGTGTCACGTCCCAAAACACGTCCCAAAACCCATCCTATGCGGATTAGGGGTTTGTGACCGGGTCTATGGCTCGTGGACCATTCCTCGTCAAAAGGATCTGAATACTAAGTAAATTGTTAACAAGATATTTTATAATCATTAAAACATCTGGTAGCATAGTCAGGTCATCATTTAATACATGCCAAAAGAACATAAGTATTTATAAGTACAGATCTTCTAAAAACACAACTAATAGGACCGTGGTGACATGGAAAATATTAAGACCTTCGAGTATTTAATTTAATACAAAACTCACCAAAAAGAGTTACCAGTAGCTAACGGGCGTCTAAACCTCCGGAGGGCCTGAGGGTTCCCCTATTTCTTGTTGTCCTGAAAAAATATAAGGGAAGGGTGAGCTAATAAAGCCTAGTAAGTAGAGTCCTTTTCTCTGTTATGGGTCAATATTAGTTCAAGAAGATAAGCAATGAATAAATACCAATCAATGCATGTTGGAACAGAAGACATGATAGAAATCACAATGGCCAGTCCCCAATGTATAGATCGATAGAAGTGACCTTTAAGTCCTATCGGCATATTCCAAGAAGTGCACAAAAATAACAACAAGAAATAGCCAAATTATGTGATGCTGACATCAGAAAACGTCTATATAAGCGTGTCACCCTATCAAATAGAACAACAAGGGCTATTCTAAGGAAAAGTTCACAAGCATATCAAGAATCCAAGGAATACGATATCAACGATGCTCAAAAGTATATAACATATTAAAAACCAAAAGCATATCATATGAGAGATAAAAGGAAACTGTTTGTTAGATGCTATAAGTCAGGGCCTGGCATACCCTTTCGTGCTTACAGCACAGCGCTATCAACTTTTCGTGTCCTCTAGGACTAAAGTCGTACGTCATGCCTTACATGACTACATGTCGATCGTGCGAAGTGACGCTCACACCCACGTATAGCCCAGTCGTGCGATGTGACGCTCACAACCACGTGTAGACTGTCAGCATCTTGCCCTTAAGGGCTGAAGTGTGTAACGAGTCAAGTACTGCCACGGGTAAAATCAGGTCATGCATAGATAATTTTACAAGTTGTAGAGTAATACTTTTCTTATCATATAACGTGTACTATTCAGGATTCAAGCATCAAAGAAATATGTATAAATTATATCAGGGTATCGACATGCAATCACTCATCAAGTCCATAAAATAGAACAATATCAATTGTGGAGATCAAGACATATCAGATAATGGAGTACAAGGTGGCAGCATGAAGAAAGAAATGTGACATGGCTAAGGAAAGACCACATAACAAAGTCTGGGTTTTACTTGCCTCAAAATAACTTTCAGTAGTTCTATTAATTCAAGTCTCCTTCTCCTTCCTTTTGGAGGTTCCTATAATCATGGTTCCAAAATATTACACAATGAATTAGTACCCATTCTAGTCCCCAACATGGTTATGCAATGCTTTGAGTTCCTTTAAACTTAGTCTATTTAGTTAAGTGTTTTTAGTTCCCCATTTCAGGGTTTCAATTTATGTTGTTATATTCCTTAAATGAGCTTAGTAACATTTAGAATCATCTTTTAAGTCATTTGGACTTCATTCATTATCAATTAAGCACTTATTTAATCTTAGGGGCAAAATGGTAATTTTTTCATTCTTGCCTTGGACCCTATCGTGGTCCTCAGAATATTTGTCATGTCTTATGCATAAATTTTTGAGTCTTTCGGACTTCATTTGGTATCTGTTTTTGATCATTAGGACACATCGGTCATTTCTCATTTTACATTTTGATTGTTTCGGAGTCTTATTCAGCCCCTTAATTTACATCGTTATACTTGTGACAATTAATCATGGCAGATTGGCCCTTATTCGGCCTTTAATTTGTAGTTTCTATTCTCAGGGGTATTTTAGTCATTTCCTATTTGATGATATATTGACCCTGAATTATTATTTAGTCACACATGTGAGTTCATAATTATTTGGGTTTCCATCGGTATCAATTTTGTCCAATTTAGACTTCATTTGGCTTCATACTGTACTAGGGGCATTTTGATAATTTTACTCTTTCATGCGTCGCATTTCTCGATACTTAGTTTGCTATTACGGACTCCACCGTTGAGTCCAGAGTGTCCGACATTATTAAAATGGACTATCTTTTATGTCTAATTAGCCTTGGGTATTGTTAGGGGCAATACAATCATTTATGATTTACGTGTCTGTATTTTTCGGAACTTAATTTCATCAATTGGACTCCACCATTGAGTCAGGGATGCCCGAAATAGTAAAAATACACTATTCATTTATTTAAATTGGGTTTCGTTTGACTTATTTGGTGTCCAAGGGCAAAATGATCATTTTATCTAATTAATAAAATAATTAAATAAATTATTTTATTATTTATTTATTTTTCAGGGACTTTTTTAAATTAATTTTTCAAAATTTGGGCCACAACAGAATTTATTAAAAGTTTGGGGGTTAAACCGTAAATTATGAAAGTTTTGGTTTATTTATTTTAATTAAATCCTTGAACCAAAGGGTTCAAGGGTAGGAACCCTAGACCAGTCCAAGTGAGCCTTGAACCGACCGGTTTAGATTCATTCAGAAAACTGGTTTTAAATATCTATTTTGAATGCCTTATCCACGGCTGGGTTATCCTCATTCCAGAATTCCAATTTCCTATGGCTGTAACCAAATAGCCCTAAATCAAATTAAAATTAAAACCCATTCCCCCCCTCAAAACGGTGTCGTCTTAATAGACTCGCAACCCCCTGGACTCGTTATAACCCGTACCTGAAATCCGACCTAAGGCCGACTTGAATAGTGTCGTCTTCCCCAAAGGGGTTGACACTGTTCACCCCAAAACCCTAGTTTTTGCTAACCAGTTTCGTGATATTTTAAAAACTTTTCTCCTCTGTTTGCTTTTCTAAAGGCTTCCTGAAACCCTAAAGAAGGTTTTTGCATAGGTTTAGGGGCTCGGTTTGAGCTCGGAATCATGGTTGGAGTTCGATAGCGAAGACCTGCAACTCTGCTGTACATGCTCATTTTTGGCCCAAAGCTCACGGGGTTTCTTCCATTGTGGCCTATTTGTCATGGGGTTCAAGTCCCTCTCTCAAAACTCGGTTTTAAAGCAAGATATGAAGGTTCCATCTTAGAACTGAGATCTGCATGTTGAGTTTTCTATGGCCATACTTGGTCTGTGTGGTCGCGACCACCATTTTCCTAATCCCCACAACATCTAGGTCAGGTCTAAGCAAGCCAAATTCAATTTGGCTTAGGTTGAATCAGACATGCTCCAACCGAGGTCCTCTAATGGTGGTTTGTATACGATTTGTGCATCTAAGCCCTCTAGGTTGGCCCCTTTTTTTATATAATTTCATCATTTTCTATTTTAAGATGCATGCATGCAATCTAGTTACCAAATGAAACTAAAACAGTGAGCAATTTCAAAAAAATAGTTTTGAGTTGTGGTGGTTTTATACCTTCAACCGTGCATCTCTCCTCCACCTAGGCTGAGTTGAGATCCTCAATGTGGGCTCAGTTCTGATATGGACTTCTCAGTCCTTTCCTCCCTTGTGCACTTCCATGTGAGACACACATACACCAAGCATGCACACACACACACACACACACACTTGTATACACACACAAGGTTTCTCTCTCTCTCTCTCTCTCTCTCTCTCTCTCTCTCTCTCTCTCCCACAATCACTCACACCCACACACTGTTGGTCTCTCTCACACACACACGTCTGAATATACAGCACACTCACACTTGGTGTGTTTCAAAAATGGTAAGGCTTACATATATAATTGCATACCTATACATTTATCTATGCATGCACATCATGGTATGCAGTTGTAATGATGATAGCTAGGGCAAGCATCATGATTTAGCTAAGACATAGGGTGATGTAGGTGGTGAGGTGTTGCATGAATGGCCATTGGTCCATATTTTGGGAGGTAGGCTTGGGTAATTTGAGCATATATACATTTTTGTTGCATAATTTAACACAAAAGTGTTGGCAGCCAACTTGGTGAGAATTTTGGATGAAATTACTTGCCTCACTTGGTCAAGGGTTCAAAACCCCTTGGCCTCACATTTTAGCATTTTTCTCCTATTTTGGGCTTATGTCTTGTTTGGTTGTCGCAGATTTCTATTTTGGCTATTTCCCTAATATTTTCTTTTCTATTGCTCATTTTATGAAACGGTTTCTTCCAGTCACTCCCCTTTTAAGTTAGCTTCATTGTTCCATGCCCCGTGTCGATTATTATTTCTTTGTGTTTTTCGCAGTTAGCTTATTCGAGTTTCAATAGTGTTAAAATAAGGCTAAATTAAGCCCTCCCCTCTTGACGTATTAAATTATTTTATTGATCTATCGTGACCGTCTAGAAATTTACAATTAGTTTTCGCAATTAATCTTTATGTTGTGTCTAATTAATAATTAGTAGACTAATTATTAATTAATTAGGTCGGGGTCTTACATCCCGTGCACCAAAGAAGATATATATCCCTCGACGACCACAGTCCACACCATGCACTGTAATCCATTCCTTCTTCTCCATGCATAACCCCCCCCCCCCCTCCCCCAAAAATCTTTTATTTGTGTTTTTTTATTCTTATTTTGCCACAGTTTGAAAATACCAAAGTTTCTATATTCTTTGAGAGTTTTAGATGATAAAGAATTAATTTTGAAAACTTGATTAATAAATAATTAATTTTGAAGAATTAACTGTTATTTGAATGTTTGAAAAAAAGTATTTAAAAATAATTTTGCACTATATATAGATTGCACCTTTCATCCTTCATTTAATTAACATTTTAGATATATAAAAATATCTATTATGTGGGAGTGGTGCAATGTGAGAATATTAGGTATTATACAAGTAGTAAGCCCAGGAATGAGAGTAATAAATACTCAATCGTTTTAATTTAAACAGCATTTTGCAGCTAAGGCAAAAAGGTAACTATAATGTGGGCTGTACATGAAAATGTGACAATATAGTTAATTTGCACCCAAAAATTTATATGGATTTGCATCTTGAAACCGGAAAATGCGCGCCCATCGCAAATGGTGTGATAAATGAGCTCTTAGTCGCTTGAGCAGACAACAACTCGTTGTCATGCTAGATAACAATGTCAATAAACACATTTTAATATATATTTTGTAATAATTGAAAAATACTAACAGGGGGAATACTTTTTAATTCTTTCATTTTATTTTTAGCATGGAAGTCACTATCCAAACAAGTTAATTTTCACAATTGGGAAGTCTGTATGAACTCAATCATTCAATGTCTCTGTTTTTAGAGGCCTAGGTTGATTGCTTATTTTGGTTGCTGTTGGCATGTTGGGTTTTGCTCTGTTCAGAGCCTTGTCCAGGAGGGGCAATGGTCCCCCAAGTTTTAAATACTTGGTTTTTTTCCCTTTTTTTTTTAGAATTCTTTTTAAAATTTGGGAAAATGTCTCCTAAGATTTTTCAAATTTTAGAAAAGATTCTTTTAAATTTTAACTTTATATTTTTTTACCCTAAACTTAAGGTCTTGATCCGCCGCTGCTTATGGGGTTTGGCCCTTTGCTGTTGCTATTTTTTTTTTTGGATGATCTGAAAATTTATTAACCTCACTATATAGAAAAGGAAAATGGTACAAAATTCCAAACCATCAAACACTACCAAAACCTCAAAGTCTAGCTCAAAACAGAGAAGTAAATTTTCAGTAGTCCTCGAGTAGTGTACTTCTAACAGTTAGATCTTTAGCCACATATTTAGTTGGGAGTATTAGTCTAGAACCATCCAATATTTTTTTCCAAGACAGCAACCACACAATACTAATTAATGGCTATAAACATTAACAGGGAATAGCAGAACAACACCATGACATGACCCAAAACAACACCCCTGCAACAAGGCCTCCATTAGTCAGCAAAATCCTAGTATGAAAGCTCCCTTTATGAGCTCTCATGGCAGCAAAATCATTAACGAACTAGTCATCTTCCAGTAGTATTCTTTTGTGAAAACACCTGTGGCAGCCACAACCAGCACATATAAAGGCAGCGTTCTTCCCCTCCCCCTCACTTGGCATGAACTCCTGGCACCCATCCAGCTGCCTATATTTATTTAGATCATGGTTCTTGCTGCATTCACCGTATCGTACCCTCTTATCCGCTTCCCTTTCTTTGGAATTGGAGTTCACCTTTCTAACCACTGAACTAGTACTAGATCCTTCTCTGTCTCTGTGCCGGTTCATACTCTCCTCTATTTTGGAAAGAAATGGTTAGCCAGCTGCAAATGGTTGATGTCTCACCTCTAATCTTAGCCACCACACACACACACACACATATATATGCTCCAAGATGAGAAGTTATTCGATGAGATTGTTTACTTTACCTCATCATCATATATGATGTGACTTTCTTTTACAAGGTTTCAACTTTTAAATATAATTTTTCACCTATGTAATATACATGTGATTTTTTTTTTATATTATTTAATTTTTATTTTTTTAATTAAAATTAAATAATTACATGATTTTTCATATGATTGTAAATGCGACATATGAAAATTGTGGTACATATCAATTTGGAATCAAGTTTAATAATAAAATAGCACAACGAAACTCAATATTCATTCAAATTAGTTTTTGACATGAATTCAATATTTAAAATTAGAGTATCATTGTAATATTATTTATGTTACATGTTCAAATTATTTTTTCATGCTATCTTATATACTACTGGACATTTTCTCAAGTTTTGGCAACCCAGTGACAACACATCATCTCAATGGATTATATAATTTCTCAAAGGACATAGCAAGTAAGAGAATGCCATTTTTGTTTGTATATATCTTGTTTCACGTCCTTGTATTGATGGCGTAAACATTAGAATGATTTTTGGAAATGATCGTCCAAAATCATCACTAACTTCAACTTGTCAAGATCTAATAATTGGACTTAACCTGAACTTAAAACTCGATTAGAGGATGTCTTTGTCCACAAATGGAATGTTTAAATATATATATATATATATATATATATATATAATGGTCCTTCAAAACAGACAATTGGTCGGCCATAACAGCAAAATTTATGGTTAGGAAATCTAATTAATTGGTAATGAATGACTCAGCGAAAATGACTCCTGTAGTTTTCTATTTACAACCTTTCTTTCTTGGTTACATCAAGCCAAAGTTCCAATATCTCGACCATTTCTATAACAATGATGGGCTGCTGTTAAGCTATATCATAATCTAATGGAAAAAGAAAAATATTGCAATCAATGCATATATATATATGTGTGTGTGTGTGTGTGTGTGTGCCAGCTTGTAGAAATATCTGTCCCAGTTAAACTAAGCCTTGAGCAACAGTTTTACTTGTAACTGTTTGCTATGTCTTCAATGGAATTTTTGTAACTGGTATCTTTGAATAGAGTTAGAGTTGGTCAATTCTGCTCTGTGTCTGGGGCTATCTGTTGCCCTGTTGTGTGGTTTGCTCTTCTTTTGAGTCTTTTCTTCCTGTTTCTTCTGCTGGCCTTGAGGCCCCTCTTTGTTTTGTTTCTTTTCTTCTTAATAAATTTTGCTTATCCAAAAAAATTAAAAAAACAGTTGGACTTGTATCTGTCATATACAAGAATTCCAATTTTTTTTTTAATCATTTATCTCCATTTTTCTTTTTCTTGGGAATCCGTTTTTATTTGTTTCGGCAACTAAGTGGAGGAAAAATGATTGCTTACAAAGACAAAGATCACATAACTGGAGCAAAGAAGAATAGGCTGAAAGAGAAGAAACCCTATACTATCATATGTAGAGTGCTCTTACTGTCTCAAATAGAATTCTGAAATGAATTAAGCCTATAATTAGGCTTTCTGAACCAATTTTCTTTGATAAAACACTAATGTACTTCAATATAAATTGCAATGGTTTGATGCCGATTATTGTAAATTTATACCATTTTTCCTTTCAATATATACAACTATGTCAATTAAATTGGAAAACCATATAATTAAAATCCTATTATCGATAACTTTTGAATGTGCTTGGTATTAATTTAGGCATTTTATGAATTAATAGATGCAAGGAAAGGATTTTAGTTCTTTTTTTTTGTGGGAAGTTGTTCAGGAATCTTGATAAATTAAAAAAGAAAAGAAAAGGAAATAACTTGGTGCAATATCTTCATTCTTTTAGACATCTCTTTACAAACACAGATTTGATTCCCCTTCCTTCATTATACCAATCCACTATTATTGGTAACACAAACCCGAGTATTTGGCCAAATACTTTCTCCTTTGTGTGTGTGTGTGTGTGTGTATATATATATATATATATATATATATATATATATATATATATACTTAGCAGTGCCCTCCAAAGAAGGGGTGAAGAAGACTGATCACAAATGAACTAGTCATTTTCCACTTCTCTTTTATGGAAACATCTGTGGCAGCCACAACCAGCGCATGTAAGTGCAGCGGCCCCGGTCTCCTCCCCTTCACTTGCCATGAACTCTTTGCACCCATCCATCGTATAGCTTCCCCTATGCAAAGAATGGTTCTTGCAGCATGCTCCATTTCGCACCCTCTCCACTTTCCTTTTGCGAGAGTCCTTTTCCGAAGCCACTGAAGTAGTAGTAGATCCTTCTCTGTGTCTGTTCATGCTTTGATAACCCCAATTCTCCTCTATCTTGCCGGAAGCTTTTTTATACAGTGAGGACAGAGCTAGAAGAAATAGTTAGCCAGGATTAGGAGGTTCTCATATTCTCGATCTGTATCATACGTGGCATATATATATATATATATATATGATGTTGCACTTTTTGGCTCGCAAGGACTCTGGGCTCCACGACCTGTAGAACACTCAAAAAACGAGGATCAGAGGGCCACTGGATTGGCTCTGTCGGTAGCCGCTTCGATGCTTAAGTTAATAAACTAAATTGAAAAGACTGTAATGAAAGCCAAAGAATAAGCATGAAAATAAAGCGTACCTTTAGGGTTTAATTTATAGACTTTGGCTATCCTAAGTTAATTAGGATTTGGAGCCATGAAAGTAGGGATTTGATCATCGGAGATTGCAGTTACCTTGTTGGACATTGTATCAAAATAGAGATAACCATGTGTGGCAGTTTCCTTGTAAAAGATTGTTTCCTTATTCTCTGCTCGGCAGATGTTAAGGCAATAACGAGGTTTGAACCATATGGAATGCTTTGAGTGAACTTCGTTCAGAGCATGAGTTCTGGAGGATAAGTGCATAAGTGTGCTCTAAAGGTTTCGCATGCTCTGGATGACCGAGTGTAATCGGATCTGTAAGCATACGTGTCTCAAGATGATTGGTGTGTCAGTTTATGGTATATCAGCTACTCCCCCCCCCCCCCGGGAGCCTTAGTTAGGGCTTAGTGCGTAACTAGGGCTATGAGCTGAAAGGTCACACGTCTTGTCTCTCCATTTTCCAAGGCGACCGCTTGATGGGTCATTTATTGCGTAGCTGATGCTTGAGAAGCCATCATTACCCTCGACCGTCATGTCGATTCGGCTTGGGGGCTCATATTTTGAATATATATATATATAAAGAGAGGGAAATGACTTTTTGCACCCTTGTTCTGCACTTGCTCCTACTGTATCTGAAACTCTGCCATTGCTGATTGACGTATTTTGAAGTTCGAAGCGTATCCGTTGCTCGTAGCTTTCCTTTCCTTACTTGATTTCAGGTTCGATTTTTTTAACCCTCTTATTGTTCTCTCTTCTTTGCTTCGTCATTTTCCTTTTGTCTGCCATGTCTGGTCCTGGGTCACCCTCTGGTTCGGGAAGTTCTTCTAGGACAATTACTCAATCTCAACTTGCGAACATTCCTCCTTCTGGTAATGCTGAAGATAGGTTGGTAGGGTCCCCCTCCAGTCCGAAGGTTAGGATAATTAACGCGTTTGTGGAACCCCCAAATAGGGCTGGAGAGACTTTTGGTCGATCCACTCGTAGAGAGGAGGGTGAGAGCGTAATTACCGAGAGTATGCTGAAGGAGTTGTGAGAGAAGTATAACCTCCCTTCGAATGTCACTTTTAGGGTTCCAGACGCTCTAGATCGCCCATATGATGTTAGAGTGGGAGAAATTTGTGTTTATTTAGCTTGGTTTGAAATAGGACTGACACTCCCTCTTCCTGACCTTGTAAAACAATTCTTTTGTTGGTTTAACCTTTGCCCTTCAGACCTCAACCTTAATAGTTGGAGACATTTGTTAAGTTTCATAGTACTAGGGCATCTGAACGATGTTGATGTGTCCCTTGACCTGATCCGTAACAATATAGATCTAAAATATATGAGGTCGGAAGGCCTTTTTTACATGTCTTTTGACAGTGGGTTCAGACCCCTTTCCTCTATACCATCTTCCAACAAAACTTGGAAGAAGTGGTATTTCTTCATAAAAGGAGGATGGGAGCATGCAGACTTCCAAGACCACTTCGCGACATTCCCTCGAACCTCTAGGCCAAAGGGTGAGACCCAATTGTTCTTGTGACTGCTTTGATTCTGTTTCGTGCATTAACTGCCGAGCTGATTAATTTGTGCTTTTTGTGAAGATAGGAGTGTGTGGAAGAGGCCTCGCTTTACTCCTACGCTCCAAGAGCAATACTGCAAGCTTTTACAAACCAGTAACCGAGATCATTCCGTCATCGTCAATCCTGCAAACTTGATAGCTGCCAAAAATCGGGTGGAGGAGCTGAAGAAATGTGTAATGGCAAGGTGAGAGGCCGAGTCGTCTGCAGCGGTGGGGGAGGCTTCTTCCCTAGTAGAACCCCCTCTAGACGAAGAGGAAGAGGCTAATCTCGAACTCCCCTGATCCTGCCGAAGTGGAGAGGGAGGCCCCTTCCCCTATTTCCATGGTCCCCCTAGCCCCAACCAGCAAAACGGGCAAGGGGGTGTCGGCTTCGGTGGCCCCTGGTGTTGTCAACCAGGCGGCCAAGAAGGTTTTCAAGGACTTCTGGGCTAAAGGCTCCCTGAAGCTCAAGCCACAGAAGTCAGAGAAGCTTTTAGCTGATCTGGCTTCTCTTCAGGTCAAAGTAAGCTCTTTAGGTCCCCATCTCTTTTCCTTTTTCTAAGTACTTTTAATTGGATACTGACCTGCTTGCTTTGTATATTGCGGACCTTGCACACCCTTTCTGCTCTGACGGAGGTCTCTCCAGCTTTAGAGGAGGTTGACAAGCTCTAGGCTGAGCTGGATGAGGTTAGGTTCCAACTGGGGTCTGCCCAGTCTGCTGTTCTTGCTTCGGAGGAGAAGTGGAAGGAGGCATCCAACTCTCTGGCAGTTATGGAGTTTGAGAGGGATCTTCATGTTTTGGAGGTGGAGAGACTTCAAAGGGAGATGGACGGCATGCGCTATCTCTACAATCAGAAACTTGAGGATGTAGTTGAACGGGCCAGGTCTGAGATTGAGGCGAAAATGAGGACAGCAGTTGAAGGGATGGCAGATAACCTGATTCTGTTTGGCTTCAATAACTTTCGATCCAAATTCTTTGCCAAGTTTCTTGACTTTGATGTATCCTCAATTGTGCCTCCTGGAGTTGATCCTCTCGAAGATGTCGTCCCGAGCGGAGTGGCTGACGTCCCCCTTGCCAAACCTTCCCTGGTTGATGAGCCTGCCCCTACAAATCAGGCTTAGGATATATATTTTACTGTTTTGTACTTTTAATGTACTGGATCATATTTATTAATGGAACAGTCTTTTTTCTTGAAGCTTTTGTCTTCTTCTTTTGTGTGTAGCCTTGAGTTGTACTGCTCTGTAGCATTTTAGCCCTTCAGATTTATAGTTGATGCAAAAATTGTTGCAAGTAAAGCTGTTCTGAACCCATTGTATGTCAGATCAGCTCTTCAACTGTTAACAGTTGTCTTTCGAGCTGCATTACCTGCAATAAGGCAGTGATCGAAGACTAACTCGGCCTGTTGCATTATCTTAGAAGCTTTAGCGCTTAACTAAGGCTTTTTAGTCTTCCGAAAGGACCATTTAATGTGTTATTTATTACACAGTCGTCGTTTGGGTTTTCAAGGCCAACCTCTTCCTCAACCGTTGCGATGGTCAGGATGGATGGCTTTTGGACTTCAAGGGTCTATAAATACGAGAGAGGGGTATGCTGTTGCGCCCAATCTTTTTGCCTTTTGCTTCCAAATTGTTTCCCCATCGGTGGGAATTGAATGTCTTTAGAAGCTACCATTTGTCCGGAGATGATTGACGATCTTCAGTCCAAGTTGGGAATGATTAAACTATGGTCGAGAGCCATCCAACCCTTTGCTTTAGTCTCCAAGGAAGGATTAAAGGAGGAGAAGATCTCCTTGTTCATCTTAGCATCCGGTCGGGTTCCCTCTGCTTGGAGGTGGGCTTTTTTTGATTCAACCGAGGCCTGGAGTGTTGATGATGAAGATGATGGTAGGATGCCTCCTCCCCTTTTTGTTTTGGCAGAGACCCTTGCTCAAACTAGCTTGGGTGTCATGCCGAATTTGAGGGAAACAAAGGCGGAGAATGGAGGTTTCATAAGACCTAGAGCCCTCATCCTCCGTTGGTATTGACGCCAGCGACAGTGATGATGAAATAGCCTGGGTACTTGATGATGCATATTGGTGTTCAGGGCTCCTTCCTTTCAAATGGGAGCCGGTGACGACGGTAATGGTGGTTTGGACCTCTGGCCCCTTTCCCTGTATTGGAAAGATTCGAAGAAGATAGCCAAGCTGTTGCAAAACAAAACGATGTCTTGCCTGAAGCTGCTGTAACTTCTGTGTTGTGCTTTTGCTTTCTTACCAGTCTTCTTGTACTGATGTAACTTTTATAGATTATCAATAAAATTGATTTCCTTTTCTTTAAATCCGATGTATCTTTTGATTGGTCGTCTTCTTTAAAACATCTTTTCGAGCACTGCTGATAACTACTTTTCATCAATAGTTCTGTTTGTATGTACTTGCGTAACACCTGCGCTTCAAACTGAAGTACTTTGAGCTGCTACAGATGCTAAGGCAACTTGGTGCTGTAGTGCTTTCGCTCGGTAGTTCATAAGCCAAGTAATCTAAGAATCAGCTCTGAAGGGCAACTTTTTGAGTAATTCATAATAATCAGAGTAAATATGCTGTGATAACAGCTATGACTGTCGATCTAAGTAACTTGTGCAAATAATAACAGTTGGAAAGTAGTTGAAGATATCGAAACTTCTGTCTTTAAATGGACTGAATCATCGGGTCTGGACACTTGCTGGACTAGACCATGAGGCCTGTACATTTGACGAAACAGACTATGAGGTCTGTACATTTAGAGATGGACCAGAATCTGAAGGTTTGTGCATTAGAGATAGACCAGACTCTGAAGGTTTGTGCATTTAGAGATGGACTAGACTCTATAAGTCTGTGCATTTGGAGATGGACCAAACTCTGAAGGTTTGTGCATTTGAGATGGACCAGACTCTGAAGGTCTGTGCATTTGGAGATGGACCAGACTCTAAAGGTCTGTGCATTTAGAGATGGACCAGACTCTGAAGGTCTGTGCATTTGAGATGGACCAGACTCTGAAGGTCTGTGCATTTGGAGATGGACAAGACTCTGAAGGTTTGTGCATTTAGAGATGAGCATTTTATGGAGGTATTAAAAAAGAAGAAAAACCTTTATTGATAATACTTCCATAAATGTTCTACATTCTAAGGTCAAGGAATAGATTTCCCAGCCATGTCTTCTAGCCAATAAGTGGTAGGCCTAACAACCTTTGTCACTTTGTAAGGGCCTTTCCAGTTGGGTGACAACTTTCCCATAGTGGGATCCTTGGTGTTTGGAAAAGCCCTTCTCAAAACAAGGTCTCCAACTTGAAAGCTGACGATCCTGGGCCTCACTTTGGAGTTGTTGGCCATTCTATGCTGATAAGCTTCCATTCTGATCCTAGCTTGATCCCTATTTTCTTCAAGAAAGTCCAAAATTTCTACAAGCTGCTGATTGTTGCACTCTTGTTCGAAGGCTTCAGTCCTCAAGGTTGGTATACCGATCTCTACGGGGATTACTGTTTCTGTACCGTAGGCAAGCGAGAAGGGAGTTTCAGAGGTGGGAGTTCTTCTGGTTGTTCTGTAAGCCCAAAGAACCCTAGGAAGTTCCTCCACCCACTATCCTTTGGCTTGCTCCAACCTTTTCTTCAGTGCATCAAGGATTGTTCGGTTGGTGACCTCTGCTTGCCCATTTGCTTGCGGATGGCCTGAAGAAGCAAAATGTTGTCTGATGTGGAGATTTTCACAAAATTGCTTAAAGACTTTGCCAGTGAACTGCGTTCCATTATTAGAGATGATCACCCGTGGTATGCCGAACTTGTAAACGATGTTTCTCTAAGTGAAGTTTTCAACTTCCTTTTCTGGGTTATGTGTTAGAGGTTCAGCTTCAGCCCATTTAGAAAAATAGTCAACGACTACCAAAAGGCATTTCCTGTTTGGTGCGGCTTTAGGTAATGGGCCGATAATGTCCATTCCCCACTGAGCAAAAGGCCAAGGACTAGTAATTGGGATGAGCTCGTGATGGGGTTGGTGTTGATATGGAGCAAACCTTTGGCATTTGTCGCACTTCTAGACGTACTCCTTAGCCTGCTTCAGCATTCTAGGCCAGTAATAGCCTTGCGTTAGAGCTCGGTGAGCTATTGTTCTGCCCCCATTATGGTTCCCACAAATTCTTTTATATATTTATGCCAAGACATACTGAGACTCCTCTAGAGTTAAACATTTCAACAGGGGCTGAGAGTAAGACCTTCTGTAAAGCTTATTGTTCAGGATTAGGTACCGAGTTGCTCTGATTCGGATTCTCTTTGCTTTGTTTTTCTCTTCTGGGAGGAGCCCTGATTCTAGGTACTAGAGGATTGGGGTCATCCAGTTCTGGGGTTGTTCAGCAATTTGGGCAACTTGGGCTTCCTCTATGCTAGGTCTTGGTTGGTAAGAAATTTTTACTGCAGAGTTTCCCTCTAGCCTCAAGCGGGATGCCATGTTTGCCAAAGCATCTGCTCGGCAGTTCTGGTTTCTTTCTATTTTCTGGATGGAGAACGTCTGGAAGGAGTGCTTCAAGAAGTTCACTAGTTTGGAATACCGAAGCATCTTGTCGTCTTTAATGGAGAATTCTCCTAGGACTTGGCTTACCACTAACTCGGAATCTGAGAAGACCTCAAGGTTTTGGACCTCGCATTCTAGAGCCAACTTCATGCCTAGGATTAGGGTTTCATATTCTGCTTCATTGTTGGAAGATCTGAATCCCAAGCTAATTGCTTTTTCTGATAAGAGCCTGTCAGAGGACTGCAATACCAGGCCCACTCCAGAACCCTGATCGGTTGATGACCCATCAATATAGAGCTACCATTTCCCTGATGTTTCAGAGAACTGTGCCTTGTCTTGAAGTGTCCGGGTGAATTCAGCAACAAAATCTGCTAAGGCTTGTCCCTTGATGGAATTCCGTGGTACATATGATATGTCAAATTCTCCTAATTCCACAGACCATTTTACTAATCTTTCTAAAACCTCAGGCTTTCTCAATATCGACCTCAAGGGATAGGCGGTTGGGATTTCAATTGGATAGGCTTGGAAATAAGGTCAGAGTTTCCGAGCTGATATTACCAAAGCGAAGGCCAACTTTTCAACTTCTGGGTATCTCTTTTCTATGTCGAGCAATGCCCTATTGACGTAGAATATGGGCTTCTGGACTCCCCTGTCCTGTCTGACTAATATAGAGCTGACCGCGTTCTCAGAGACTGTAAGCTAGAGAAGTAGCTTTTTTCCTTGGACTGGTTTTGATAGGAGCTCTAGAGAGGCAAGGTATTCTTTCAGCTCTTGAAAAGCTTTCTCACATTCTTTCGTCCATTGTAAAGCTTTGTTAACTTTTAAAGCTCTAAAGAAGGGTAGACAACGATCAGTGGACTTGCAGATAAACCTGCTCAGTGCTGCGATTCTACCATTCAGTGCCTGAATGTCTTTCTTGGTTTTTGGTGATTCCAGTCCAATCATAGCTCAGATCTGAGTGGGGTCTGCCTCGATACCCCTCTAAGAGACAATATATCCCAAGAATTTCCCTTCGTCACCCCGAAGGTACATTTTGAGGGATTGAGCTTCATCTTGTGTTGTTTTAGGATGTCGAAAGTCTGGGATAACTGCTGGAGGTGGCTACCTTTCTGTAAACTTTTGACCAGCATGTCATCAATGTAAACCTTCATGGTATTGTCGATCATCGGGCTGAACATTCTATTGACCAAACGCTGGTATGTGGCCCCAGCATTCTTCAAGCCGAACGGCATTACGCTGTAGCAATAGAGACCTCGTTCGGTTATGAATGTCGTCTTCTCCTGGTCTAGAGGATACATCTGGATTTGGTTATACCCAGAATAGGCATCCATGAAACTCATGAATTCATGCCCTGCAGTAGCGTCAACCAGCTAGTCTATCCTTGGTAGTGGAAAGCTATCTTTGGGACAAGCTTTATTGAGATCTGTGTAGTCAACGCAGACCCTCCACTTGCTATTTTTTTTTAACCAGTACGGTATTGGCCAGCCAGTCTAGGTAGAATACTTCACGTATCATCTTGGCCTCCAACAGCCTCTGGACCTCCTCGTTTATGATCTGACGTCGTTCTGGAGCAAACGGCCTTCTTTTTTGTCTTACTGGTGGGTGGTCTGGATCTACCATTAATTTGTGAGTTATGAGGTTTGGATCTATACCCTCCATGTCTTTGGTCTCCCATGCAAACACAGAGAGGTTGTTTCTCAGAAATCTTATTATTTCTTCTTGCTCGGCATGTGTCAGGTCTGAACCAAAGTACAAATAGTGCCCCTCGGATTCTGAGCTGACTAATACTTTGATGGGTTCCCCAATTGGTTTGGCCCTGCTATCCCGTCCTCTTAGGCTTAGGGATTCCTCAATTCTGGATGGGCAACCTTTCTCCTCGGGATTGTGGGAAAGAATTGGATCCGCACAGTCCCTAGCATACTGTAATTGCTATTTAGTAGTCTTCTCCTTGAGTGCAATGGCATGACACTCCCGAGAAGTCGGCTAGCACCCTCTGACAGAATAAACAGTCTGGTTGTGGACGTACTTCCAACATTGGTGGAAGGTCAAGGTGATAGCTCCTATCTGGTGTAGCCACGGTCTCCCAATTATGACATTGTAAGGAGATTTTGTATTCAGCACCATGTATTCTGAAATTGTGTTTTTCTGCCTTTCACCTTCCTCTACTATAGTTGGCAGGTCAATCCTTCCCAATGAGGTGCTGAGATTACCATCAAAACTTGCCATTATGGCAGTGGTAGGCTTGACGCTATTGTATTCAATCTTCATCTGCTTAAGAGGCTCATAGAACAGTGTATTAACAGAACTGCCGATGTCAACCAGAACTCTCCTGATCTCGAAGTTGGCAATCTTAAGAGTGATGACAAGGGCATCACTGTGAGGGCAGTGTACGCCGGTCAGATCTTGCTCTGTGAACTGAATCTTTGGTTTTGGTTTGAGCCTTTTCTCAACGTTGGTGATCCACAAAGTGTTTGGGGCAGCTTTAGCCTCCCGAGCATACCTTTTTCTTGCTCTGTTTGACATTCCTGTAACAGGGGTATCTGTATGGAGGACGTAAATAACATGGTTGTCCTGCCTTTGGGGCTCATTCCGTCCTTCCCTCTGCTCTTGTCTCTGCTCAGGCCTCTGGTTTGTCCTGTGTTGATGCTTGTCTTCGTGAAGGTTCTGCCTCCCGTCCTGCTTAACGAACTCCCGAAGACGACCTCTTTTTATGAGTTGTTCAACCTCATGTCTAAGGGACCTGCATGAATTAGTCGTATGCCGGTGATCCTTGTGGAAAGTGCAGTATTTACTTTGGTCCCGAAGATTGGGATTTCCTTTTATCAGCCCTGGCCATCTTAGGTTTCCCGATCTCGGATCTGCCGAAGTACCTGAGCCAGTGTAGTGTTTAAAGGAGTAAAGTTAGTGAATTCCCTTAGTCCGGAATTATAAACAGCCCTGGGTGCCGCTCTCTTTTTTGGACTCCTGACCCTCTTCTTGCTAGGGTCCCTTTTATGGTCGTCCTTCTTATGATCTTCCCTTTTCGGATTGTCCTTATGGGTTTGTTCTTTGCCTTGTTGGGACGTGCCGTTAGCTTCCTCCAAGTTGATATATTTCCTGACCCGGTCCATTAATGCAGCCATGTCGGTAGGAGGGCTTTTGTCACAGAATCCCTAAAACCTCCGTGAGCAAGACCAGAGGTTAGGGCAGCTACGAGGAAACCTGGGCTGCAGTCAGTTATCTCAGTCAGTTCGGCATTGAAGTGTGCAATGTAAGCTCTTAGGGACTCTTCTTTAGTCTGCTTGACATTCAGCAAGAACTTCTGGTCCCTTTCTGAGCCTCCTGCTCGTCATGAACTTGTCCAGCAATTGCCTATCGAGCTCATAGAAACTGGTCACTGAGTTCGGTGTGAGGTGTTGGAACCATTTTAGGACGGTACCTTTTAGGCTGGTAATGAAAGTTCGGCACATAAAAGCATTAGAGGTCCCGTGAAGGGCCATTGTGTGCTGGTAATGTGACAGGTGATCTCCTGGGTCTCCAGTCCCATCATAAAGGGTGAACTTCGGCACAACGAACTTCCTTGGTCTTTCTTCCGACATGATGGCAGGAATGAATTGGGTGGCAAGTCTTCCGAGCAGCCTGACCAACTCATCCTACTCTAGAGGGTTCTGAGCACCTCTCATAGCCACTGTTCGATCTATAGATTCTGCAACTTCTTCAACCCTCCGTGGGTCTCTAAGCCGGACTTCTTGTGAACCTTGCCTTATAGCTTTGGCTTCAGGGTGGTCGGGCTGAGTATGTCCTACAGATTGAGGAGGGTTCTGAGGGTCCCGAACTGGAGGAATTGGTGCCACTTCGGGCTGAGGCTCCTGTGGTGCTGGATGTGCTTCTGAAGACCTTGGAGTTGGGACTCTAGTAGTGCTTCGGTAATGGATGTTAGGGGCAAAGGCTGGCGTACCCCAGCCCGGGGCTGCTGATGGCTGTGGATCTCTTCCGGTGTGAGTAGCACTTCGAGGGTGCCCAGGCCAGTTGTTGGGAGCCTCCTCATAGGGCTCTTCATTCGTAGTAACAATAGGGGGTTGCATCCCCTCAGCAACAACATTGATCGACGGATTTGGAGGATTCGTCCCCTGATTTCATGTAAACATTGTCAGAGTTCTAGATATGGCTAGTAGCTGTTCTTGCACTAGTTGATTGTGTCGTTTGATTGACTCAATTTCCTGTCGCATGGGATCAACTGTCGGCCCTCTTACTCGTGCGGCAGGCGGCCGACGTTGAGAGTTTTAAGGATTTTGAGCGTTCTGCCTTGGTCGGAGGTTGGGGGCCATGGTTCTCCGATAAGAAGGAGAATAAGTTGGTAAGTAGAGCACTTGGAGATTTTTCGTTTCCCACAGACGGCGCCAAACTGATGCTGCACTTTTTGGATCGCAAGGATTCTGGGTTCCACGACCTGTAGAACACTCAAAAAAGGGGGATCAGAGGGCCACCGGATTGGCTCTGGCGGTAGCCGTTCCGATGCTTAAGTTAATAAACTGAATTGAAAAGACTGTAATGAAAGCCAAAGAATGAGCATGAAAATAAAGCGTACCTTTAGGGTTTAATTTATAGACTGTGGCTATCCTAAGTTGATTAGGATTTGGAGCCATGAAAGTAGGGATTTGATCATCAGAGATTGCAGTTACCTTATTGGACATTGTATCAAAATAGATATAACCATGTGTGGTAGTTTCCTTGTAAAAGACTGTTTCCTTATTCTCTGCTCGACAGATGTTAAGGCAATAACGAGGTCTGAACCATATGGAATGCTTTGAGTGAACTTCGTTTAGAGCATGAGTTCTGGAGGATAAGTGCATAAGTGTGCTCTGAAGGTTTCGCATGCTCTAGATGACCGAGTGTAATCGGATCTGTAAGCATACGTGTCTCAAGATGATTGGTGTGTCGATTTATGGTATATCAATATATATATATATATATATCTGTGTGTGTGTTTGTGTGTCCTTTTATATATAGAGCATGAAAACACACCATTAGCAAATAAGATAATGCCATGAAGGGAGCTTTTGTTATATCTTCTTTCATGTCCTTGTATTGATCGTATAAACCTCATAATGACTCTCTTGGAAATGTTCTTGAAATATGTTTGCAAAGCAATATGTTGGATATATCTTGGAAATGTTCTTAAAAGAGACACAAAAACCTAAGGGGCTCATTTAGGAGTAATTTCAGTAGATACTTACAAAATCTATTATTGCCTTAGAAATTTAAGAAAAAGGAAAATGCTAGTGATTTTCTATTTACATTCCTTATTTTATTTTTAATGTGACGTGTCGTTATTGTGATATTTTTAAATTTTACATGACGTAATTTTCAAGAACACTATTAGGTTACTCCTAAGAAAAATTACGTTTGGTTGCATTTTTAGAAATTATTTTCTATTAAAAAAAGAAAAAAAGAAAATGCATTTGTGTATGATATTTTTGAAAACTATTTTCAATTTTTTTCTTATGAAAATGGCATCTTTTTAGGGAAACTATTAAAATTAGTTTTTGTATTTTCAAGAATTTGTATTCATAGAAAGAAAAATGACTTAAAAATATATATTTTAAAATTTTAAAATATAAAAAATATTAACAAAAAACATAAACAATGAAAATGAAAACCAAAGAAAAGATAAGTAAACACACACACACACACACATATATATATATATATATATATAGTACTCTTCTTTTTATGTTACCAAATGTAAGATTTAAAATTACTAATAATTAAACAAAAAAAAATAAGAATGGATGAAGAGCTTGTATGTCTTGATACAAACTCAATGATACAAGCAGCCAATGAAAAACTGAGAAAGCATTGTGCCAGCTTATGCGCAGCATACTAAGTCTTCTTTTCTGTGAGGGTCAGATTCATCTTTTAAGGTTTAGTTGTTAATGATCGGTACAAAAGAAATTCGAACTCGAGATTCTTAGATTTTATCCTCAACGTCTTTATTAATCAGTTATAACCCTGGATGGCACTGAAAAAAGAAGATGATTGGAGGAATTTTTTTTCTCAAATTGAAACTTTTTTACATGAACAATTTCTTTTCTCAAAGAGAAAGTCGATAGGGGAGAAATTTTAGAAGGAGAAATAACAATTTTTTTATTTCCTTTTCTTATTCTTAAATTTTCTTATCTATAAAACAAAACTTAAATGAAAAGTTTTTAGCAAGAAAACATGAAAATTCATCAAATAAATGACAATAAAAATTCTTTTAACAACCAAACAAAGCTTAAAAGAGAAAATCTTAGTAAGAAAAAAAAAACCATTAAATAAATGGCAAAAAAAGCATTCAAATAAAGATTAAAAGAGAAAATTTTCAAGAAAACATTAAAACACATCAAATTCAATGGTTAAACTTTAAGAATTAAGATAGTTAATCGGTTGGGTCAAAAAATTTTAGATAAGAAATGAGAGATATTATAGAATTAAAATGAAGATTTTGGGATGGATTAAAATTTTAGGTTGAAAAATAATGGATAAAGATTGGACTGGACAAAATTTTAAAATGGATTATCTTAAAAATGACCAAGATTTTAGATGTACAAATTCTTATTTTCAATTTGTTACCCTAGCCCCCTAATACTTTTGTCTCTGTCTAGATTACTATTGTACAAATATCTTTCAGCAACATAAATTACTTTTAAGATTATTGTTTATGAAAGTGTACAAATATCTTTAAGCAACATAAATTACTTTTAAGATTATTGTTCATGAAAGTGTTAAAAGACTGTTTTAACAAACTTGATTTAGGGGAAGCATTGTGGATCAAATAAACCAAACTTATATAACTTGGAAAGTTTCCTTTTTATTATTTAATAGTATTTTCAAGTAATTTAAATATTTTTGATTAGCCCTAATCATAGTTAGAGTATATTAGTTGATTTTTAATAAAAGTAAATTTGAGTGGAATTCGATCTCCTTATTCATCTTAGACTTGAAATTATGTTAGGGTGGTGGCCATAATAGCGAGAATTGTACAAGAGAGTCGTGGCCGTGAGTGGAGATTGATTGCTACCAAGGTTTACAGCCATGTTAATGGCTTGCTGCCTCCTTAATGATTGAGTTTTTGAGTGAATAAAATATAAGCTCTTTTCATGTGTTTGTGAAGTTGTGAAGATTAATGGGGTGAGTCTCATACACATGAGACCATGGAAAGTTCAGTGGAATTCGGATTACCCCGTTCGAAAACCAGTTAACCGGGCACGTCACTTCCATTACACCTGCACAGGAGTAATGTTTTCACACGCCTTAGCCGCTAAGTTTTTTCTTTCTTTATTTTCTTATCACAGATTCTGGTTCGTGGTTAAAGGTTTAATAATTTATTATTGTCCTTAAATTACAAGTATTATTCATACTGGCTTTAAAATCTTTCAAACTTTTGACAACAATTTTAAGAGTGATTTTCTTTTGAAAAATAGATACTGCTTTGATCACCACTAAACTCATTCTTGACACCTTAAAGATTGATTCATTTAATGGGTCATTCTTTAGGCGTTGACAAGAACGAATTTATTCTGCCTTACACATGATAAACATGGCTGAATATTTGACCAAACCTAAACCCGTTGAAGGGACTAAAAAAAAAAGAACTAGAAGATTGAGAAAGAAGAAACAAATTTGTAGGCGCACTCTACTTAGCACACTTTCAAATGAATTGTTAGACATTTATTGCACTTTTAAAATTGCCTCTAAAATTCGATAAAAACTAACAAAAAAATATGTAATTAAAGATATTGGAACACAAAAATACGCAGTAGAAAATTTCTTAAACTTCTAAATGGTTGAGGATAGAGATGTATCATCTCAAATTCATGATTACCATAAACTAATAAGTGATCTAAAAATAGAAGACATTGACCTACCCGAGCCGTTCAGGATGCCTAATTAAGAAATTGCCTGAATCTTAGAAAGATTACAAGAATAATATAAAACATAAAAGGAAACAACTCAAACTTGAAGATGTTATTGTGCACATTCGAATTGAAGAAAGTAATCAATTTAGGGACAAAGTTGAAAATGCGAAGGAAATTTCTTCCAAGGCAAACCTAGTGGACAACAAATCCAAGAACACTAGGTTTAACAACAACAACAACAACAACAACAGATCCAATAACAGACCTAAACTTGAAAACATGAATAAAGCTTCAAACCCGACCTTCAAAAAGAAAGGGAGTTGCTTCATTTGTGGGAAGCTTGGACATCATACCAACCAATGCAGACTTAGGATGAGGAATGACAATCCTACCCAAGCTCACCTAGCTGAGGTAGATGACATAATTGCTGCTGTCATTTTTGAAGTGAACAGGATAAAAAATTAAAAAATAATTATTTTTTTATATGTAAGGGCAATTACATAATTTTATTTTATGAATGAAGCATCATGTATATCAATTCCCATTCCCAAAAAAATAAAAAAAAAATAAAAAACATTTCTAAATTATTTCTAATTTTTCAAAATTGTCAATCAAACAAAATTAATCAAGATAAAAAATTCGATATCAAGGAATTTAATTGACAAATTTTGATGAATTTGAAGAAATTCAAGCAAGAAAAATTTTGATGATAAGTTTGTAAATACAAAATTATAAATAATTATTTAATGAGACGATTATTTCATGTCATTAATTATGCGACTGTTTTTTTATAAATCTAAACACTTTCCTGATTTTAAGAAAAATATATTTATCTTAAATTTCAACCAAAAAAAAAAAAATTATGAGTAATAATCACCCAATGTTAATAATAATAACCCTTCTACTGAATAATTTCTTCAAAATTAGAAAGGAGGGGAGAAAAGCGGAAGGTAACATAAAGCTTCATTGATGGTAACTTACTGTAACTATTCAGGTTCCCTTGACCTTGTCGTCCCTGTAAAACATAATTTATTTATCACAAATAAATTAAATTGTATTATATATATATATATATATATTCAAAAAGGAGAGAGAGAGAGAGAGAGAGAGAGAGAGAGAGAGGGGGGGGGGGGGGGGAACACAACTTACACTGTCTAGGTGGTACTGGGCTTCTTTAGCGATAACCTATAACAGGAAAATAAAAATCATATGAAGCAATTTTCTGATGGTAACCCCCATTGTTATAAGAATCAAGGAAATACGGTTTGTACTGCCTTTTTTTTTTTCTGATCAAGTGGAGCTGTAGAGGGACTCACCGTGGTTGCCAGCATGGAAATGGCAAGAAGTGGCAAGAGCTTAACACAAACAAGCTTAGCCATGGCCATTGCCACCAGGAAGACAAGTCCCTGCGCTCTTGAGAGAGAGAGAGAGAGAGTAAGTTGATAGTGTGGGGGCTTGATTGAGAGTGCTGTGCAGTGGGATTATATAGAATCTTTTTGAGGTTCTGGTCAATAAAATAAAGCACCCGGTTTCATCATATTCCTAAAAAGCCCATGTGATAACATAATTGAACTATGCATTTATTCATTTTACATTTTTTCGTTTTGGTTTTATACTATGCATCTATTTGCTTCATATGTGTGGGGCAGACGATGTCGCGTTAACGATGCACTTCAGTAATCTGAGTAGGTAGCATGACGAGTAATTTTCACGTTAAATATTAAGAGGACTGTCAGTGTGAAATGGTAAGGAGATGACACGACGATATAAAATGGGAGAGAAATTCTATGAAAGCGGAGCGAGACAGGATAAGTAGTGCGAGATTTTTGGTACGAGAAATCTTACCTGTACAAGGTTTCCAAGTCAGCTCTCCTAGGTATTTTTGTGGAGTTAAGACAGTTGATTCCTTAATCTTTCATTATTTATGTGATTTTTGTCATTAATGAAATAGTTGAAGGATATTTATAGCAATGACTCATGTGACTCTCTCTAGCAGTGACGGATCTAGACTATAGATTTAGGAGGGAAAAAAATTCAAAAATTAGAATTTAAGGAATTTTTTAAGAAAATATAAAAATTGGGGGAGGGGGGGGGAATCCTAAGTTTTTTTTTTTTTTTTTTTTTAAATTCTATTAAAACAAAGGGTAAAGAGTGAATTTTTAAAAAATTTGAGGGGGCATCGCCTCCTTTAGGCTTGATGTGGCTCCGCCACTACCTTTTAGAATTCATATGGAAAGTGTTAGGATGCCAACTGTCAGTAGCTGTGAGCTAGCTGTGGACAACTTGTCGCATTAGTGTCCAAAATAAAGAGTTAGTTAAAGGAATCTCTTGATTCTAGAGAGTCCATAGAGTATCGCGACGTGTGCGTTACTGTCTTTGGAATATTCGCTGCCTTAACCATCAAACCATAAGACCTTGAATTTCATAAAATAAGAGGACTAGGACATGCTAGACACGCCATAGCCACGAAAAAGGCTTTAGAAGCCTCCCAAGACTTGCCCACAAATCCTTTAGGTAACCATAGGGGGAAGCGTATTTAAGAATGGTGCACTTCGAAGAGATTAACACGTACTGAGAGAAGTGGTGCGCTCTTGAGAGACTGACGCTTACTTAGAGTTGTGTGCTCCTTAGAGACTAACACACTCTCATTGAGAGTGGTATACTCTTGAGAGACTAACACGTACTAAGGAAAGTGACATGCTCATGAGAGACTGACACACACTAACACTTCGTTTGGAAGTTTTCGAGAGAAAAGAAAATAAAATAAAATAAAATAAAATTTAAAATTGAAGAGAAAAGAGAAAAGAAGAAAAAAAAAAGTATTCATCTTTATTTTATTTGATAAGTCAGGAAGAAAAAGAAAAAGAAAAAGAAAATTATTATTTCTTATTTGAATGATCAATTGGGAGAGAAAAGAAAAGAAAATATAAAATCATTTGACAACTATACTCATTTTTTCTTTATTTTAGAATTTTTAATTCTTTTATTTATGGGTATTTTTGGTATTTCAAAATAAATTATTAATTACACTTTTTTTCCTCTCCAACTCTCTCTACTTTTAGTGATTATAGAAGTGGGTTAAAATCATCACACTTTCTCTTCTATTCTCTCCTAATCTTTTATTTTCTCTCTATTAAAAATTCTCAAATGAGAAATTTAACTATCTTCACCTTATTTGAGTGGTTGCTCACACACATAACATTAAGATTTCTCTTTTCTCCATATCCCTTGTATTAAAAAAAAAAAAAAAAAAAGGAGAAATATTTAAGTTTTTTTCTCAAAATAAGTTTTGAAAATGAATCATTAAACAATTTTCTTTTCCGTTATTTCATTTCTTATATTTGAATAAAATACATTGATATTTTCTTAAATTTATTGATATTAAACATATTTTTTTATGATTTAAAAAAATTATACTAACATCTCTTTTTTTTTTTTTGTATTTATATGTATATATAAAAAATATATGTATTATTCATTATTAATTTTAAATTTTTTTTATTAAACACCCAATAAATAAACAAATTATTCTAAAATTCTTTAAAATCGCTTTTACCAACTGATTCTTCCATGTCAATCTTGAGTATCTGAAACCATTACGGACGGACACAAATTTAATAATTCACAAAAAAATATTTTAAAAAGGGTAGTTTAGTAAATCCAAACACTGCCGGTGATTGCCTACTAACAGTAAGATGATGAGTTAGTTAGGAGGATGGGGCCCCAACTCACAGACGAGGCCTCAGAGAATAGTGATTAATAATAAAAAAATATAAGAGGTTGTTATTCTTACTCTGAGTAACACAAAATTTCTACTCCGTCGGCCTTTAGATTACCAATTCACACGTGGACTTGATATCAACCTTAGAGATGAAGTTGCCATGAAACGTGGCAAGATCAGAATGAGGAGATGTATAAGATCCATACACCAGCAGAGTATGAGATTTGGAATGGCATAAACTAGAAAGAGTTGCATGTGCAGGCCATCTGAGGGATCAGCCGAGCACAGGACCAAAAGATGCGGCCCAACGACAGCAGTCCGTAACGTGCGCTGTAATCCAGCCCTTCTTGTCCATGCATTAATGCATTCGCTTCTTCGTTTTAAGGCTCTGTTTGTCTTCACCTATAATTTAATCCTAAACCCCTTTTGTTTTTTGTTTTTAATTTTTTTTCTTTTTTTTTTTGACTAGTGCAAATCTTAAACCCATAGTAGTGGAATTATATCTATATTCATTATCATGAATATCAAAGTTGAGTTTATAAAAAACTAATTATGATATAATCAGATTGTTATTTAAGTATTTGTTACAAATTATTTAAAAATAATTTTGCACTGTGAATTTCAAATCTCACCCTTCATTTAATTATATATATATATATATATGTGAATTATGTGCAAATTGTGCAATGTGAACATTGGGCAATGTGCAATGTGCAGGTGATAGGTTTAGGAATGAAATTGATAAAATACCAACAATTGTTTGGTTCGGATGGCATTTTGCAGCTAACGAAAAATGGCATTTTGTTACTGCTAAAATGTGAGCCGAGACCCTATTATGCTAGTAATTAACATATTTCAATAAATATTTTTGTAATAATTAAAAGATATTAATAGGTGGAATATTTTTTAATTCTTTCACTTTTTTTTTTTTGATATGGAAGTCACTATCTGAACAAGTCTTTTAGGGAGACCAAGAAAATATAAATATCATATATATATATATATATATATATATATATATGTATGCGTGTGTATTTGTATCATGGGCAACCATTAAATAGAGTCAAATATGTTCCAGCCGTACAATATATGAAGAACATGGGACATGTGGGACAACCAATCACACTCACATACAATTAGCTAATTTGGGTCTTGATTGGGTGTGAATTCATGAAAATTCTTGAATGGGGATCATTGTGATAATCTGCCTTTTCACTAATATTATGTCATTTGTGTTAATGACTCATTTTTAACTGAATCATAACATATATGATAGAGTTTTCATTAAAAAAATATAAAATGTCACGTGATGATTTAATTTTACTAGAAAAATACGTCGTTAGTTTGGAGCATTATTTCTCTCTCTAAAATCTGGTGGACAGCCCTGAGGTAACACTTATAATTAGTGTTTTCCACACTTTCTTATTAAGAGGAACTCTAATAATATGAGCCATTTTTGGATCCAAAAAGTTTATTTGGATACTATTATACACCAATGATTTCTAACACTATGTATCATTTTAATACTGATATCTAAAAAGAGTATACATTTATATTTTAATATATTTTTGCCTCTCTTTCCATCAAGCAATCTCTTTCTCTTTTTCCTCTCAACTAACATTTGGCTCCCGACTCTCATTCTTCTCATGAGATTCATATATATATATATATATATATATATATAATTGGTCACTATTTATGAACTGAATTCATTTTGGGTCCAGTGTTGGTTCCTAAGTTTGGAAGTCAAATAGTACTTAATTAGAAACTAAAATAATAGTTAGGATGGATGGCTCTCCTCTTACATGATACATTCTTGGAGATGCTCGAAGTGCCTTTCTTTTTGGGTACTATTTTTTAGTTTCTCTCTTTTTCTTTTTTTCTTTTCTTTTTTTAGTAGTTTGTGTAATGGGGCCTTCCAGGCTACCTTTGGTTAAATTATTTTAACTGATTGTTCGATCCATCATTAGAAGGGAACATAAGCTTCTTTATGATTCCAAAAATACATTTAGTTAATCAGAGAAAAAATTATTATTTTATAATTTCTTAATTAATTAATTGAACTATAATCAATTTTTAGTCAAATGCACGTTATCATCTGAAAATCTAAGATTCAAAAGAATTTTTATTTTGATACTCCATTAACCAACCGAATTATTTAAATATTAATTTATTATTTAGTAATTAATTTTGAAATAACAAAATTAATTTTAATAATTTAAGCAAAACATAACCAAAGTGCTTTTGACTATGTTGGTATCACTGAAAGCAAGATTGACAGCTTGGCCCATATAAAGCTTAGGACCTGCCACGTAAAAATGCTCCTGAGAGGCCCATCCCAGGTGTGGGCCATTATGAGTATGGGTTTACGCCCAAAGGATGGTTATGGGCCTTTGGCCTTTGAGAAGGACTAGGCCTATATATTTAGTGGTGTCTTAGAACTATGATTTTACAGGGTTAGATCATATCTCACATGTACATGAATTTACTATAACTATATATGTTACATATTATCCGATCGCAGGATGCAGTGATTTGGGAGTAATGAAATTTTTTTCCTCCCTCACATTCTTGGCCAAGGGGGCGCACACAGTCAGTGAGGCAATCATACCATATCACTATTTAATATGATGAGACCGTCTCTTATAAAATTTATCACTTTTTTGATATTGAAGATAAATTTTTTTCTATGGTTTCAAAAAAGTAATAGATATTATAAAAGACAGTTACACAATATCAAATAATAACGTGAAATGACCGTTCCACTGAATAACTTCTCGTAAATTAGGCTATCTCCTCTCTCAAATTTAGATGGACCAATTCATTTACCAAGGTAATCTATCTATGCTAATTATTTTATGTTATATATATATATATATAAATAGTTCTTTTTATTCCTTAAAACTATGAAGGAGCAGTGATATATGATTCATTCATCTTCACCCATGTAATGTGTCACTAGGTGAAGGAAGCTTCCTTTTTCCAGTGACACATCACATGGATGAGAATAAATGGGAAAAGATACAACGACAATAAATCATTTCTCAACTAGAAAATATGTACACGTAGCAAAAATTGATCACTTATTTTATGTATCAAGTTCATTAAAAAATTTCTCAATCTATAGGGTATTATGAGAAAACGACGCAGAAGAATAGTTACTCAATCTCTGAGTTGGTGTCTAACTATCAATAGCTTAAGGAGATCCTCTAACTTGCTATCCATTCTCTTCCTCTTTGGCAGCAAGCTTCCTTTTAGCTGGGAGTTCCTTTTTTCTAGCTGCAAGTTGTGGTTCTGAAAAAGTGTTCTGTTTTCCAGAGGTTGCTAGCAGTTTTCTTTTTTTTTTTTTTGGGTTAGCTCTTGGTTGGCTTCTGTTGCAAGAGAAGGCTTCAATAATTTTATGGTTCACAACTATGGCAATATTGTGGTTTCTTCGAGGTGGTGCAATGTTGAGTGGTTTGAGTCTATGGTTTTCTGCTGCTTTTGGGATGGGTGTCGTTGAGTAGATAGTTTTGCTGCATTTATGCTTCATCAATGCTGATATACCAAAAATTAATTCACAATGTAAGAGTGACGCGTGACAGACATACCTAAAGACATAACTTCCAGATCTCATGGCTCAATAATAAAGTATACACAGAGAATAAATTATTCAAAAATATGCGGTAATTGACTAAGTCAAAAGAATCAAATCAAATCTCGACTTTCATGGGAAGATCTCAACAACAAGATATTCATCATCTACAAAAAAAGGTAAGACCTTAACTAGAAAATATACGCTTCTCTAAAAGAATATTACACTTATTCTTAATATTTCTTGGTTCAAGCTACTAACTTGACCGTTGAAGGATTCTTCACCGAACCTCTACCGATGATCTTATAATCCCTTCTTTGCAGATACCATGAAAAAAGGATTTTGGGCATCGACTATCAAGGAGAAAAAATGACATCATCAGTTTGGCGCTGTAGTGGGAACTCGACAAAGTTCTCTTCTTCAATTAAATCTACCAAACAACTAAATGGCTCGAAACTTGCGACCAAGGCAACCTACCCTAGTCCGAGCACTGACTCCTGCACCAAGGCGGACTATTATGCGTCAGCCTCGTCCAAACACAACTGATCAAAGGATAAATACCATGGCTCAGCAAATTGAGAATCTGAGCCAAACTCTGACGAATTTAGTTCAAAGTCAGCAAGCTTTAATCGCACAGATCCAACAACTGCCATAACAAGTCCAGCAGCCGCAACCGGCTCAAAATCAGCAACCCCCATAGCCCGTTCCGGACCAACCAATACCTCAGCCAACTCAGAATCAACAACCTCTGAATGGACAATACAACAACGTGCCTCTTGGGCAGGGGCCATCTCTTCAATAAATAAACCAACAGAGAACCTGGATCAATTAAATGCTAGGGGCGACACTTAAAAAGTCCAGAAGTCATCATCATTCACGACAGAGCCGAGATTAGGAGGCAGAGTCAAGAATCCTTACTAGGTTGGGAATTGCCCAACATGCGGCCGAACAACTCTACAATCTGCTCAGCATGCGAGGGACTTTCTTCACCCCAGCTATAATGGTAGAGGTACTTCCAAGGAAGTACCTTCTTCCAAAAATCGAACTGTACGACGGAAACACTAACCCCATGGACCACCTCTATCACTTCGAGCATACTATGGATTTCCAAGGAGGTATAGACACACTGATGTGCAGATCGTTCGTTACGAGCCTTAAAGGAGCAGCGCTAGAATGGTTCTGCCATCTACCTCCAAACTCAATCTCACGTTTCACAGATTTGAGTAGCAAGCTCTTGAGCAGGTTTATCACCAATAGAAGGTTTAGGAGGTGCCCTGAGTTTCTATTAACAATCAAGCAGAACAATAGCGAATTTCTAAGGGACTTCATAAGAAGATTTAGCAAAGAGTTCACCTCGGCGGAAGGATATGAAAAGCAATTTTTAGTCGCAGTTCTAACCTCTGGTCTATTTCTTGGAAGTTTTAGGAATTCTTTCGTCAAAAGTGCTCCGGCTAACATGTCTAAACTACTGCTAAAAGCTCAAAAGTACATCACCTTTGAAGAAGTAAGGTCCTCCTCAAAGGAAATTAAATAATTGATTAAGAAGGAGGAGCAATCCCTCATAAGGTCGATCGGAGACAAGAAAAAGAGAGCTCAAAGTCACAAGAGGCACGAACGGAAGGAATTGCTAAGCACCTCAAGGAAATGTAACCTCTACGCACCGTTAAACACACTATTGAGGCATATTCTCCACTAGATACAATCATGAGAAGAGCTCAGATGGCCGAAAAGTATGAAGGGAGACCCTGAAAAAATGAATAAGAGTAAATACTGCAATTTTCATAAGGACCATGGCTATACCACGAATGGGTGTCGGATTCCGAAATAGGAAATCGAAGGCCTAATTCGTAGGGAGAAGCTACGGGAGTTCACCCAAAATACTCAAAGGACTAAAGACCGACCACATAAAGGCGAGAAGGATCAACAGAGAGCCCTTTATAGGCAGTAAGGTCCCAGGATTGACGGACCAAATGAGAAAGGTGGGGCAGAACCTCAACACCACATCATCTATGTCCTCCATGTAAATAGCTAGAGGAGTGGGATGTCGAATAGGGCTCGAAGGAGGTATACTCGAGAGGCTAGGAAACACCTAGAGATCTTCAATATTAATGCACTTGAGAAAAAGTATAAAGTAACCCCCACACTCTAGTTCTCAGACCTGGACCTAATAGGGGTACATTTCCCTTATAATTACTCGCTACTAATATCACTTCAAATCTCAAACTTCCATATCAAGAGAGTGCTTATTGATATTGGGAGTTCGTCCAATGTACTATTTACCCATCATTTTCAAAACATGAAGATAGATCCAAAAGAACTCCAGCCCACTACAACGGTGATGACGGGTTTTAATGGTGATATCAGCTCTCCACTCAGGACCATCAAACTTCCTATCACTATCGAAAAGTCCCAAGATCAAAAAACTGTCTTAACCGAACTTATGGTCATTGTAATACCCTGACCCGAATTGTAACCGAGCGACTCTTGTAAACCCGAGCCGATAGGGCTTTATATTATGATATCGAATGAAATGGACGGTTTTGGAATCTAAATAGTTTTGAATGTACAGATGATGCCAAGCGATACCCAAGCAAGCCATGAATGAATATCGAAATACGTGTATGCATAAGAGTATGTATATCTATGCATACATGCCGATAATATGAAAAAAAAGGAAAAAAAAAAGAAAAATAATAAAAAATAAAAATAAAAGTCATGCTATATATATATATATATGCAACTATACATATGAATTAATACCTATATGTATATCCATGTATATATAAATAAATATTAGAGGTATATATGTCACTATAGGAAATAGGACTATTAGAGGTATATATATATTAGAGGTATCTTCAATACTCAACATGTTGATATGTGTGTATATATATATGTGTGTGTGTGTGTGTGTGTTATATATGTTAAATACATATAACGTGATACCATTCAAGGCAGAAGTAATGAAGGGGGGGTTACGAATTCAGGAGAAGAAAAGAAAAGGAAGAGAGAGAGAGAGAGAGAGAGAGAGAGAGAGAGAGAGAGAGAGAGGGAGGGGAAACCAAAAGGGGGCTGTCTTATAAAGCCCTAGGCATGCTTGCATCTGTGAGGAAAACAGAAGAGAAGAAACAGAAGGAGAAGAGGAAGAGGAAGAAGGAAAGAGGAGGCAGAAGAGAGGGTTGCAGAAGGTGAGTTCCAATTTTCTTCTCTGTAAATTTATTTTGGGTTTTATTTGTAATTGCTTAAAGTTTGTACATAACAGTAGAATGTTGATCTAGGAAGAAAAATAGGAATTTAGGAAGAAACCGCGAAGAAAACGGTTGAGAAATGATCCATGATTGAAAAATTGAAATGGGGGGGGGGGGCTTTGGGGCTGCTTTGTTCAGTTTAGAGGTCTAAAATCATATTGCGATGTGTTAAATATACTTTAGAACAATATAGTAATGAAAAGGAGCAAAAAACAGTAAGAAAATTGAAAAAAAAAAATGATTTTTCCAGTTTTCAGTCATGGCGCAGAAGATGGTGACCGAAGACTCACCAGAAAACCGTGGGGTAGACGATCACTGTTCGGGTCGGGTGAACGGGCCAAGGGTCGGGTCAAAACCCGACCTACCACACGGGTCAATGGGTAATGGGTTACTATTTTAACTTAATTGGGATTGGGGGTGTTTGGGTACTCAGTTATGAAATCTGATTTAGTTCTGTTTGGGATTAGGGTTATCCTATCCTTGGTTTAAACAGTAATCCACTGTTTGTTTTAGTAAAATAGAAAAAAATATTGGGGGGGGGGCTGCTGCCCCCACGGATTGAATTCAAAAGTTGAGGGTTAAACCTTGAAGCACGGACCATTATGCTATTGAGGCACATGTGATCTCATTTCTCCTAAATAATATATATTATCATTATATTTAATTAATTAAATTAATTTAGTTTTAGTTAATTATTAAATTAATTCTCGATATTCAAATTAGTCAATTGAATAGTATAAATTTACTATTTTGGACCTTTTGGATCCAATGACGAGGTTCATTATACGAGATGAAGTCCCAAAAAATAAAATACCCGTAGAAATGTCAAATGACCAAAATACCCCTGAGTTAAATGTGAGTCAAACAGATTCCGATTAAACTAAATGAATAGTGAGTATTTATTATTTCAAACATTCTGGACTCAACGGTGAAGTCCGATTTGTGAGAATAGGTTCTGAAAAATAGAGACATGTAAAAGTATAAAATGACCATTTTGCCCTTTTAGGTATAGAAGTCCAAATTGGAAATCATGAAAGCCTAAATTGACTTTCTTCGACATTCCAGACTCAATAGTAAAGTCTAAATTAGAAAAAAGTGATACTTATAGTAACGAAGTATAAAATTTGATGAATAACATTAGAACTGAGATATGTTTACTGATTTATAGGCAAGTCAAAGGGAAATGAGAAAATTTCAGAATACTGAAGTAGATCACACGGATTAAAGGTAAGTCAACCCCAATGTCTTACATATGGTCTTCCAAGCCACACTCATTCTATTACTGCTAAATTTGTACTCTTGTACGTATCAACTGTTATTGTTTCATAATTGATATTGTTCTTTTTTATGGATGTTTATTGATTGTTATATAATTGATTGTTATGTTGTACTATGCTTTGAAAGGCCTAATGTTATGTGTCCATTGCATGATATTCCATTTTTATGCACTTTTTATGGAATCACAAATAATCATGGTTTATTATGAATGCCAGATTTGTACTCAGTCACAATATTCATCTGATGCTTTCTAAGTTGACAAGACCTACGGGTTGAGTTAGTGAATGGACATATGAAAATGCTGGCATTTTTACGCATTGAGTTATGAGAGAATTTTATATGCATTGAGGTTAAGGGGGTTATGCTGGGCCCTAAAAGACCGAGGGTTTGTCAAACCCTGAATAGAGTAAATGTATCATTATAGTTGATTAACATGTTTACATTTATTGGATTCATAGGATGTTATCATTCCTTATGAATAATCTTATGTTGAGGGTTGCACTTATTGATTGTACTTGATTGTTACCGATCCATTGTGGCAGTATTTTTATGTTGAATGGTTTTATTTGAGCTTTTTCATGTTTATGTTATACCATTACTCATGCTTGATCATTGTGACTTACTGTTAATTGGCCATTGTGTCATTTTACCATTATCGACCATCACAACATCTGATTTCATAATTGACTATCATGTTCACCCTATGAGCTTATATTCTTTCTATGTTAAACTTAACTTGTGTCGGAGATGAGATTTTACTTATTGAGCTTTATTAGCTTACCTTGACTTACTTATTTTTCAGGTAAAGATGCTGCAGGACCACAATAGGAGTCCAAGAGCATAGGGGGACAGTTGAGGAGTATGATAGAAGTGATCTAGTTTCTCCCATGTACTCACCACCTAAGGGTGGCATTATGTTAATTTTTATGTTAGTTTATATTTTACCATTGTCAAACAATATTTTATGTTAAGACTTCTGTTGATTTACTATTTAAGTTTTACATTATGTATTGTTGTCATTGATACAAAGAAAGAAAGAAAATAAGGATGGCCATTGGGTTGGCCCTGCAATACAAGATCAGCATAGGGTGGGTTTCGGGTCGTGACAGTCATTAACGCTATTTTCCAATACAATTTGATCCTCGGAAGACCTTAGATCCATGATCTTAGTGCCGTGACGTCCACTATGCATCAATGCTTAAAATTTATTCTGGAAAAAAAAGTGGTAACCGTCAAAAGCTGCCAACTTACATTTAGGGAATGCCAAGCCACAACTTTAAAGCCTAAAACAGAAAAATAACAACTACAGAAGTTTGCTGGCTCCATCAAAACTCCAAGCTCAGATCGGGACTAAAACCATGTCTAAAGGGGTTAGAGGAACCGCTTAGCCCAAGAGGGATAAATAGTTCGCTCCAACCCAAGGAAGAGGTTCAAATGATCTAAATTGATCCCCAAGACTCTAGCCGGGTTGTCCAGATAGGCTCAACTTTGAGTCTAGAGGAAGTAAAAGAGATAATAACTTCCTTAAAAAATGATGCCTCAGCCTTTGCCTGGAGTGTGAAGGATATGAATGGCTTTAATCCTAACTTCATCAACCGTAAACTTATGGTCAATCTATGTTGTCCCTCAGTATATCAAAAGAGAAGGAAGTTCATACCATAACGACACAAAATAATCAATGAAGAAGTTGAGCGACTTCTGGAGGATAGGATGGTCAGGGAAATCTGATACCCAGACTGGTTGGTCAATACAGTTTTGGCAAAGAAAAAGAATGAAAAGTGGAAGGTTTGCGTTAACTGTACCAACCTCAACAAAGCATGCCTCAATGACAGCTTTTCGGTCCCTAAAATAGACCAACTAGTATATGCAAATGCAGGGGATCAACTTTTGAGTTTTATAGATGCATACTCGGGGTATAACTTAGTGCAAATGCACCCCCTAGACTAAGAGAAGACAATTTTTATGTCTGAAAGAGAAATTTACTACTACAAGGTAGTACCTTTTAGGTTAAAGAATGCAGGGGCAACCTATCAAAAGCTGGTTAAAAAATTTTTTTAGCCTCAAATCGGTAGCACTACAGAGGTTTACATTCATGACATGCTCGTAAAAAGCACGAACCGAAATGATCTAGCCAACATCTAGCTCAAACATTCAAGATTTTAAATAAATATGGCATGAAATTGAATCTCACCAAGTGCATTTTTGGCATGACAGAAGGGAAGTTCCTAGGGTACCTAGTCTCTCAACATGGGATAGAAGCTGATCCATCTCAGATCAGAGCCTTGCAAGAAATGAGCTCCCCTAGGACCATGAGGGAGGTCTAGAGCTCAAATGGAAGGATAACTGCTTTAAACCGTTTTATCTCCAAATCAACCGACCGATGTCTACTATTTTTCAAAGCAATCAAGGGAGACAAGTCCCTCAAATGGACCCTGGAATGTGAGCACGCTTTCTAGCAACTGAAATATTACCTCGGGTCCCTAAAAATCTTGTCAAAACCAATTGTGGGTGAGAAATTATATCTTTATCTTGCGGTCTCAGATCATGCAGTCAACTTTGTATTGTTGAGGGAGCACAGAGTCCAAAGGCCAAATTTTTACGCCAAAAAAACATTCGTAGAAGTAGAATCTAGATATCCAGATCTAGAAAAATTAGCCTACGCACTAATTATCTTAGCTCAGAAGCTCAGACCTTACTTCTAAAAACATATTATAGTTGTGCCTAACACATATCCCCTTTGGAGCGTGCTCCATAGACGAGAACTCTCTAGACATTTGATGTAATGGTCAGTGGAATTAGGGGAGTTTGACATTCAGTATGAGCTTAGAACTACGATTACATCATAAACTATGGCTGAATTTTTGGTTAAGTTTTTTGGAGCGCCGCAACAAAAAAACTACCAACCCTTATCTCAGATTTAGACCCTTCAAGTAGACGGATCTTCCACTAACAAATGCATTGGTGTTGGAATAGTCTTACAGACCCCAGAAGGAGATGTGCTGGAAAAGGCTGTATCCTTGGGTTTTCATGCATCTAACAACGAGGTAGAATATGAAGCGTTAATCATTGGAATCAAGTAGCTCTGGAGTGTGGAGCTTGGGACTTGAAGCTTATTCTGACTCATAGTTAGTGGTTAGCAAAATATATGGAGAATTCACTATAAGAGACTAGAGAATGAGACACTATGCCGAAATTGTTATATCTTTGGGCAAGTCCCTCAATAACTTCTCTCTCGAGAAAATAGACCGGGCTAAAAATTCGAAGACAGACATCTTAGCAAATGCAGCAGCTTCTCTTAGCTCAGAGGTCACAATAAGGTCCCTCGGCTCAAAATCCTGGGCTGATATTAAAATATCATTCCAAGAGGCTTCAAGCACAACCTAGATTGATCAAATCCTACAAATCCATGAGGAAGACAGTTGGATGACTTCTATCATCCGATATTTAAAGGACGGGGTCCTACTTGAAGGAAGAGATCAGTCAAGACAAATACGAATTAGATCAACTCAATATCTAATTATCAACAAAAAGTTCTATTGAAATTCATACACTTTACCTTTGCTTCTATGCCTTACCTTAGAGGAAACTCATTGTGTGCTAAGAGAAATACATGAAGGGATTTGCAAAAATCACAATGGGGCAAGGAGCCTGTCCCACTGAGCTTTTACGCAGGGGTATTATTGGTCGACTATGCAAAAAAATGCTAAAGATCATGTGAAGAAATGCGACAAATGTCAATGGTCTATACCCTATCAACATCAGCCTCAACAACAGATAGTCCCAATTATAAGTTCATGGCCATTTGTTTAGTGGGGAATGGATATCATTGGACCACTTCCAAGGGCATATCAGAATGAAAGGTTTCTCTTAGTAGCTATAGATTACTTCACCAAACGGGTAGAGGCTCGTCCTTTAGCCAGTACAATAGAGTCTGGAGTAAGAAATTTCACCTGGAAGGAGATAGTGTGTAGGTTCGGATACCGAGGGTACTGATCTCAGATAACGAGACTCAATTCCAAGGTAGAATTTTCAAAATATTTTACATTGACCTTAACATACTCCAACAGTTTTTCTCTCCAGCACACTCTCAAGCCAATGGTCAGACAGAGGCTACCAACAGGTCTATCTTGGATGCCCTTAAGAAAAAACTAGAGGAAGCAAAAGCAAGATGGGTTGAAGAGTTACCTAGGGTTTTTTGGGCTTACCCAACCACTAGAAGAACTCCCACCGAGGAAACGCCATTCTTTCTAATGTTTGGAACTGAGGCCATCATACCTATACATGGAAATTGGCCTACCCTCCCGCAAAATTGATATGTACCATTCAAAACAGAACGACAACCTACTTTCAAACGAATTGGATCTCCTAGAAAAAAAAAGGGAGCAATCTCAAATCTGGATGGTTTCTTACAAACAGATAGTGTCAAAATATTTCAATAAAGCAGCCAAGTCAATCAGTTTCCAAGTTAGGGAGCTTGTACTCAGAAATTTATTTCCAAATACTAAAGAGCCCGGTTTAGAAAAAACTATCTCCCAATTGGGAGGGCCCCTATCGAGTGGTAAAAACATACATGCCGACCACTTATTGGTTGGAAGAACTCAATGAAAAGAAAATTCTAGGGCCTTGGACCATAGAACACTTGAAAAAGTACTATCAGTGAATCTATATTAGCTTTAAATTCCAAGAAGCATTTAAGTTCTGGATGTTACAATTCTGAATAAAATCTTTATTAGCTTTAAATCCCATGAAGCATTTAAGCTCTGGATGTTACAGTTCTGAATAAAATTCTTGGCCAGCTCTAAATTCTATAGAGCATTCAAGCTCTAGATGTTGTCAACTCTAAATTCCATGAAGCATTCAAGCTCGGGATGTTACAGCTATGAGTGAAATCTTTGTTCAAGCTTTAAATTCCCCGAAGCCTTCAAGCTAGGGATGTTACAACTTTGAAAAAGATCTTTTAGCTTTACATTTTACTAAGCCTATAAGCTCTGGATGTTACAGTTTTGAGTGAACTTTGTTGGTTTTAAATTCCACTAAGGCTATACACTTGGGATAATATAAGCTCTGAATAAAAGCTAAAATTCAATAAGGCTCTTTTCAAAATGCTGTCAAGTATAGAGGTAAAAATGATCATAAAAGGTGGTAAGTGTTCCACAATTTCATGGCAAGGAAAGTTAAGAAACCATAAAATATATATTAAGAGCAAACGTTTAAAGTCACTCCAAAAAGACTATTACAAAGAAAGCATGACTAAGGATCAGTGGGGGCAGCTGGGTCTTCAAAAACTCCATTATCTTCATAGTCCTCACTTTCAATGTCAGAAACCTCTAAATGGTTTAGTACCTCTGTATCAATCTCTAGGTAGGCTTTGGCCATCTTCTTGAGACAAAGATTGTAACCATCAGAGGCGAGCTTCCTCCTAAGCTTCAAAATCTTATCTTTTTATTCATCAATTGTTACAACCTTGGCAGCTTCTATCTCTGAACAATGCCTTACTTTGGCCTCAGAAGCAGCGGTCTCAACAATAGACATTTTTGACTTGAGATCTGATATCTGTCGCTTCAGGTCACCAGCCTCATTACCCAGAGAGTGTGTTTCTGAGTCCTGAGTTGATACTATGTTAGAAGATTCAGCTAGCTGCCCTCTGAGTTCGACAGTTAAAGATAAGGAGGTTCGGAGTTCCATATCGATTTCTTCAATTCTTTTCTTTAGCTCTTTGAATTTATTAGTTGCCTCGGTAGAACTCATAAGTTGGAGTTGAAGCTGAGCTTCCAAGTCGTGAGACTCGTACCTGATTTCACCTAGAGCAATTATAATGTGCAGAGCCTACAAAGTGAGAGTTGTTAGAACTGACAAATGAAAATGGTAATATATATATATATATGTATATATATATAAGTGTTGCCCTTACCATGCACAAAGAGATAAACCTGCCATGGACAACTTGGGAAACGGTCACTTGAGCCAACTTTCCTGAGATCTTGTCCCAGCTTAGATCCCATGCCATCCTTAAAGCATCCTTGATGGAGGACAGTGAGGGGTTATTTTCCCCCAAAGCTCGACCATAAGCCCTCCCTTTCTACCCTGGAGTTGCCATTTCTTTCCCCTCATTCTTGACAAAGAGGTAGAGGTCCCAACTATGTCGAAACCTCCAGTAGGTGGGGAGTTTGGTAGCTGAGGTTGAGATGGTAAAACTTCATGGCAATAAATGTTTCCCTCTTTTATGGTCCCTTTTGAAGAAGAACCTTCTCCAATGGCCACTCTTTTGGCTGAGATTGTAGCTGTGGGCTCCCCAACTGCTGCTCGCTTCTTCCTCAAAGGCTAGAAAACCGAAAGGACTTGCTTGTGGACATCCATATCTGGAGCTTGAATTAGGCCCGTTTTAACTAAATTTTTTGTGCTCAGAACTGAATGATGGTGTCGTGACGTTAAATTCAGAACCCTCCCAAGCCTCTTATGCCATTCGTCAATCAGCTTGATATAACCCTTTGTATTCTGAGCTGAAAATAGAAAAATATAAGATTAAAAGAAGGAGGGTATAACCGTAAAAAAATAAAATAAAATAACTTGAAGGACATATATCTCACCAGCCCTGCCCAAGATCCGAGGTATCACCCTAAAGTACAGCTTAGTATGTTCAACATCCTCTAGAGCTCCCTTTATAATGAATTACCACTTCTTTTATGTTTTGTTAGAAGTAGGTACCGAGGTAAGAGGTTTGAACCGAGATGGGAAGGAAATGTAACATAGTCCCTCAGAGCTTTTTTTAAGGTTCATATTGCACCTTAAAAGGTCAAGGTTGGGTTTTACTTTATTTTTTAGGGATAGTACTAGAAAGGCCATTAGTTTCCTCCACACTTTAACGTTCAAGTCGGTAGGGCAAATGCCATAAAAATAGAAAAATCGTATAAGAAATGGGTGGATAGGAAATCAAAAGGAAAATTTAAACCATTCCTTATATACACATATCTTTCTAGGTCCTGGGGTGTTTGGGCGTTCAAAAGACTCGGGAATCCTACAGACCGCGCCTCAGGGATGTTATAAGTAACTTTCAAAACATCTAAACTCTCTGACGTAAAATGGTTGATTTCAAGGTCTCTTAACATGTCCTCAAACTCAACGTTACTAACTTCATCGGAATTGGATTCATCAGATTCTCCACTCCTCATAAGCTCAGTCGAGTTAGATACAGTAACCCTAGGGTTTTCCTCTCCTTGAGCAAACATGATAAATGAAAGAGAAGAAAAAGAGAAAGAAAGGATTAGGTAAGAACTTTGACCTAATCAGGGTGTACCAGACCAACAAAAGAGACCGTTGTCAGAAGAGGAGAAACCATGGTTGTTAAAATCTCGATCGGGATCTTACAATCGTTCGATTTTACAATCCAAAAATACAAAATCGATCCGGATCCCATAAAAAATCTCTAAAGGGTAAGATCTTATGAAATCCCTATAAAAAAACTAGGTTCCCAAGTTAACTCTCGATTTTAACAATCCTACAATATAGCCCTATAATGTTATTTTCGCATGTGTCTTTAATAAGTTATAACTCGAGACCATAATAATATTATAAAATAAATACGAAGATTTACTTAAATATCCTAAGTAAGACAATAATGTTGAAACTTGCTCACATTTTTATTTCTTGAATAACTCTTTTAATTTGCACTTGCTTACATTTTTACTTCTTGAATAACTCTTTTAATTTGGTTTAAACTAGTCTATGTGTTGTATTAGTTAATTTAAGTCATTTAACTCTTATTATGTAGTCATAGTCCGATATTGCCATTTAGAAAAAAATACTTTTGGCTAATTCGCTTCTCTCCCTCCCCCTTTCTCTCTTACATATACACATAACAACTCAATAAACTTGTTTTGAATTAATTGGTCTAAATATCCTAAAGATTTTCTTATATCATAGGTTTTATTATAGAGCTTTTCATGGCCGAGTAAACCAACTATTTTAAAATAAAAATTTTCTTCTAATCTAAATCTAATATTTTAATGTGCTATTTTAGTTAAATTTTATATAAATAAAATATTTGTTATACTAATTTACTAAAAAAATGTTAGGATTAGTAGAAACTTTTGTACTCTAAAATTCTAAATGTTTATTATAATTTTTTTTTTCATATTTTTCATGTATTTTAAAATTATTTATTCTATAATTTTAAGAATTCTTAAGATGCAAAAGTATTAATCGTTATTAGTTTTCTCTTTTTGTAGAATCATATCTTACGGTTCTCGATCCGATCCCGAGGACCCTTGTAATAACCTGAAATTTTTTTTTTTATATATAAAATTTTCTTGGTTATTAAATTTTTTTTTAATTAATAATGTTATGGTTATTATTATTATTATTATTATTGTTATTATTATTATTAGAAAAATTTAAATGTGAGTTATGCATGAATGTGTATGAGTGATGTATATGTGATTACATGTATATATATATATATATATATATATACATGTGCATGTCAAATGTGTTGTATGTATATGTGTAGATAGATACGTATATATATATATATATACATGTGTTGGAGAGAAGTGGAAAACAGTGGTGTGAGTGCACTGTGTGAGTGCAACAAGTCTGGTATGTGTGTGTGTGTGTGACAGACCGTGTGTGTGTATGGTGTCGTGTAAGTGTGTGTGTCTAAGGTGTGTGTATATGAGTGGATATATAGGTATAGATGTAGAGCAGCTTTGCATTTAATGCAAAGCTGCCTTGTAAGGGAAATTAGGGTGGCTGAACAGAGAAAAAGGTCAAACAAAGGGGCTGGTAGTGGGAAACGTGAAGGAGTTGATGTGTGAGTGTTTATATATTTTGGTCTCGGTTGGGAGGAAAGAAAGGAAAGAAAAACAGAGAGCAAGGGAGAAAGAGAGTTCTGGAAGGGAGAAGAGATTTTGGAGCTTGATTCAAGCTTGGAACCAGAAGGTGAAGGAGGTGCACGGCTAAAGAGAGAAACCCAACAAAAATCGTAAGTGACCCAGTTCTGTTTTATTTTTTTTAAAGCATGATAATTAATTTGATGTATAGGGTCTTAAAGAGCATGTTGTAAGGTTCATTTTACAAAAAGAATAAAAGAAAACGATTAAGAAATGAGAAAGAAACATTGAGTTGCAGGTCACGTAGAATAATCGGTTGGGTGGAAATTTTTGGTTTAAAACTTGGTTTTGGGAATAAGAAATTGTTCCTCCATAGTGCAGAAACACTTTAGGGTAAAAATGGAGATTAAACCGTGACCCAAAAGTCACGAAAATGAAAGAGTAGGGTCGGTCGGAGGGTTGACCGGAATCTTTGAACCCTATTTCATGAAAATTTAGTGGCTTAGATCCAAAACCAACTTTAGATATGGAATCTACGTGAAAAATCGAAGAGAACCACATTCAGAAACCATGAAAATCTCACCGGAAAAATGTCGCCGGCGCCGGAGAAGGCGCCGGAACCCTACTGGTGTCTCGCCGGAAAAACGGGGAAGAAGGGGGACTGTTCGGGTCGGGTCGGGCTTGGGTGATCCGCTCCTGCCACGTGTCGCCCTGTTGTTTTAAATTAAAAGATGAAAGGGGCTGTTTGGTTACAGGTTTAAGAAATTAAAAATTGAAATTGAAACAAGAACAAGGATATCCTATCCCTGTTCTGGACTAATCTCTGTTTGGGTAACCGAATTGAGAATAGGAGAATTGGAATTTACAAATTAACCCTTGGATTTTTTGGGAATTAACTTTGACCCAAGACTTTCGGAATTTAAAAACTGACCCCCCAACTGTTAATTATTATAATTTGACCCACCAGAATAAAATATTAATAAAATATTAATTAATTAGTTAATTTAATTAATTTAATTATTCTAAAATAACCCGGAGTCCAAATGGGACAAGTCATTAGTGTATTTTGACTATCTTGACCATTCTGAGACCAATGGTCAGGTCCGTTTTATGAGACAGGGTTCCAAAAAATAAAAGACCCGTAGTAACCTTTAAAATTACCAAAATGCCCCTGAATTGAAGTACAGTCAAACGAACTCCGAATTAAGTAAACAAATAGTGAAACTTTATTATCTCGAGCATTCCGGACTCAACCGTAGAGTCCGATTTGTGAAAAGAGGTTACGAAATGTAAGGACCCGTGAAAAGTGCAAAATGACTGTTTTGCCCTTTGAACCCAGATGTCCGAATTGAGTTCTACGAAAACCTAAACTTATTTTCTTTGACGTCCTGGACTCAATAGCAGAGTTTAATTTAGCAGAATAGAAACTTATAAAATAAAGACATAAAATTTGTTGAATAACATCATTTAGGAAACAAATAAACTAAGTCACTTGTTATGATTTTAGGGACACGAAAAGGCAAGGAGAAGGCAGTCTGATCCTTCCACATTCTCACTACTAGCCACTACATTACGAGCGCAGTTTACTTGGGTTGTGACTAACCCGTTAGGTATGGTGTTTTGCTAATGTTAGAAATGAAGTTAAGTTAGGAATATTTTGTGAATGACTAGAATGATTTATGTGTTTATTTGGAATGTGTTTACTTGATAATTTGAAGTTGGTTGTTCACATGCTTATGTGTTACTTGCGTTCTTTGAGAGTTTAGTAAAGTGAAGAACATGAACTATGATATATGAACACATGAGATATGCATACATATGGAACTGACTGATGATTTATATGTTATTGTCCGAGCATGCTATATTATTGAAAACCATGTTCATTGAGATTACATTAGCATATTGGCATATAGTGGATCCTTGAGAACATGGCATGAGTTGAGCACGTGATGCTATGCATTATGAGGGTGTAGATCCTGTGGTGAAAAACCCAAAATTGGCCATTGCATTGGTACTTCGACGCCATCGGGGAGTACCCGTAAATGAGACATGGGTGTGGCATAGAGTTGTGCATGGGTGCGTCATGCATACCACTCATATATTACTGCGATGCCTTGAATGACATTTAGATATAAATGTACACTTTGCACATGCCACACCTTAGCTTTATTTCTTGCATTAGCACTTCATCATACCAGCAGTTGAGCTGACCCATTCGTGGGCAACATTTTTCAGATGAGGATACTCCAGCTACTTGAGACTCAATGATACCTTGATAGGATGAAGCACTTGGTATATTTTTGGTCCATGGGACTTATGTTTTGTAATGTAAGGGCTTAAGCCCGAATGACCTATGAACAATGCAGTTGTGAAATGTATTTTATGTTATTTTATGTATTGATGGGAATGGATGCTTGTTTAGTGAATTTATTTACATTTGTCCTTTTATTTATTTTATTTTCGGTCTCGTCAGTCGAGCCTCGGGTTTGCAGAAATTCGGGGCGCGACAACCCTCCTATCGATCCATTGTAGGATCCCAATTTTAACAACCTTGGGAGAAACTTGATATGAAAACTTGATCTGAAAGCTTGAACAAGAAATCTTGATAACCATAAGCTCTTTTATGAATTAAAATGGTGTTTATATAGGAGAGACGATCGTTCATAAATCGTAATGATTGCCTGGGGATTTTGAAACGACGTTGAGCAATAAATGACAGAACGTTTTATGAAGCGATGGGATGGTTGGGTTCTCAAAAAACGAACCGACATATCGAAGGCAACGGAGCATTAAACTCGGATCTCGGAACTTTGACCCCAGATCAGAAAATCTGGGACTTGAGGGGGGAGTAGCTGATATACACAAAATTATCTCACAATGTGTAAGTCTAATGAAATTTTAGACTTTGTGGTTGCACATCTGTCATCTATGTACATGAAAAATATTGGTACCATTTTATTTACGAATACATGAGAATTAGGTGTCCAGTTTCTAAAACGCGAGTTATGTGAATTTTTTATCCTACTCATGTACTTTTGAATCAAATTTATTAAACACATGAAGTTTTAAACTTATTTTTCAAACCCTTGGTCTAAACGAAGAGACTTTCGTTTTCTTTGAAAATATAAACTCCTATGTAACAATGAAGTTTTTTCAATTTATAAATTCTCTAATGAAGAGGTATCTCTTTAAAAAAAAAAAAACCCTTATATAGACAACTTATCTTTTTAAATCAAAATTGCATGAATTGTACAAACCAAGTAGAAATAAAGTATAATTTACTTCATCAAAAAAATGATGTATCATAAAGAACTTTCTAGAAGAAAAAAATGCAGGAAAAATTATACTTAACATGAACTCTAGAATGCAAAGTATAAAGTAAATTCAGTAGTTCAAAAAAAAATTATACTTAACATGAAATTCAGAAGACAAATTATAAATAGGCTGAATAGTTTCAAAAAATTACACTTAACACAAAAAAAAAAAATTATACTTATGTTGACATGTTACTAACAGTCCAGTATGTGCTACGAGTATAATTGCATAATTAAACTATTGGTAGTATATAGTAAATTACTAGTTAAACTTAAATGTATTTTATTATTTTCTTTCTTAACTTAAGTATAACTTTTCGAAATTATTGAACCTACTTATAATTTGCCTATGAAAATTTATATTAAAGTATAATTTTCCCAAAAAAGTAGGCTGAAATTTGTTTTTCCATCACTTCTATATAATGATTGAATAGAAACACTTCTATAGTTCTAAGTTCCAACTTATTAAAGCCATCACCTGATTATCTTCTTTTTCCTTTTGATAGTTCTTGGGCAACAATCTCTTGGTCTAAGGTGTTTTGATAAAACTGAAAATTATATAAAAACGTTTGACAGACAGAGACATTGAAATGTAGAACATATATACAAGATCTATCATAAAGGAATATGTATCAAATTTAATCTGATAATAATAAAACATTTTATCCAATGCTAAAGCTAATTGACCATCACCTTATGCATGTTTTGGGTTCCAGCTTGAAGTTTCTGCTTCTTCTCTATGGGGGCTGCTTTTGTAGATGTTCAGGTTCCTTAAAGGAAGGGGGGGTTCAAGCAAACGGGGCCTCAATTTGTGAAAGTAATTCACAATAAATTAGGTATTTTATGAATTGGGTTCAAAGCAACATTAATTTATTTTGATGAATTAAATAGTTTGGATGGCAAACCTCAGTGCTGTATTTCACAAAATCTTAAGTTAAAGTCCTGATGTGTGGCAGTAAACTTTATGGCAAGGGATCCCATATAAGGGACAAAATCTGTTACATACTCATGTTGCCAACACAAAAGAAATGGAAAAAAAGACCTAAGGCATGATAAGTATAAACATAAAATTCAAAACAATAGTGCTATAATTCCCAAATTTGTATCCTAAAATGTGACACAATAAATTAACCCCAAACACAAAGCCCTAAAGTCATTCTAATGTTTCCATACATGAGAAACCCTGATCGAGCAGGAAAAGTTCTTCAATTAGTAGTCACTCTCAGTATCATCAGAATAATAAGGTGAAGAAGGCTTCTTCACTACCTCGTCCTCCAATTTTTTGCTATGGAAATTCCTGTGGCAGCCGCAAATAACGCAAGTTAATGAACTTGTTGCCCTCTCTCTTTCTCCCTCTCCCTCTCCCTCACTGCCCATCATCATGAACTCCATGCACCCATCCAACCCATATTCTCCCCTCCGTGCCTCATGGTTTTTGCGGCATTCTTCATATTTGACATTCTCAGAAGAAGGAAAAGGCTTTGGATTCAATATTTTATAATGGGAATTTCTGTGGCAGCCACAAACAGCGCATGTAAGTTCACCATTAGTCCCCTGCCCTTGTGTCGCCATGAACTCCTTGCACCCATCAGGACCATATTTTCCCCTACGTGCCGCATGGTTCTTGTTGCATCCTCTGCAATATTGTATGTTCTGATCAGAAGCAGAAACTGAAGAAGATGAAGTTGGCTTGAGATTATATTCATTTTTTAAGTGGAAATTCCTGTGGCAGCCGCAAGCACCGCATTTAAGTGCACCATTGATCATCCCCTCTCCTTGAGATTCCACGAACTCCTGGCACCCATCCGTACCATGTTTTCCCTTAAGCACCTCATGGTTCTTGCAGCATCTATCATAATAATTTGTATGTTTTGATCAGAAAAAGGTGAACTTGCAGGCTGTTGAACCAACTTTGGGTTTTCTAATATTTTTCTATGAAAATTCCTATGGCAGCCGCAAACAACGCATGTAAGTGCAGCGTCGTTCAGGTTCTCCTAATCATCTCCTTGGGTAGCTGATGCTGCATTTTTCTGACTTGCCGGAGATCTGTTCCTCGTCACTATGAACTGTGAAAAAAGAGAGTTAGAGGACCACCGAGATGGCTCCGGCGATAGCCACTCCGATGAGGAAGTTAGTCCAGGGTCAGAGTTTTATGGAAGATAATTCTATGTAAAAGAATATCTCTCTCATTTATGCGTACCTTGAAGGTGATATTTATAAGCTGATGAACTCTTTCATTAGCTGTCATCAGGCGGTGGCCATTTCATGATGTCCATCTACGTCATTTTTTCCACTTGTTGTGCCATTTTGCAGGGCTAAGGTTCACTGTTTGTCAGACGGTGACAGTTTCCATATTGCGTCATGCTTCCCTGTTTCGAGGTCGGAAGTCTATGATAGGCGGTGACCAGTTCGGAACCCCTTCTTACAGATCTTTTATTGTCTTTACTACGAGGTCTGTAGTACACACCTCTGGAGGCCTACCTCTGAAGGCTTACCTCTGAAGGCCTACCTCTGAAGTCTTAGCTCTGCCATCTCTGCTAGCTATGCTAGCTTTGGAGGCTTGGCTCTGCCATCTCTAGAGGTACGTTTTTGCCACCTCTAGAGGCATGTCTTTGCCACCTCTTGAGGCACAAGCTCTGACGAGCTCTGGATGCTCAGTACACGTGTCGTCCCCATAGTGGTGGGGTATTTTTTGGCATATCAGCTACTCCCCCCCGAGCCTCAGTTCTGTGGGATCCATGCAGAGATGAGGTTAGGATTTCTGAAGAGTTACGCGTATTTGGTATTTTTTTTTTTTTTTTTGTTAAAGGTCAATAGAGTGAGAAAAATGGACCAGACCCGTGGGTCTGTGCATTAAATTTGAGACCATGCCTACAACTTTTGGCTTGTAGGAGCCCTTGTTTATTGGGACCATAACGACAACACTTATGCTTGTAAGGGCCTTTTGAATTGGGACCATACCTACAGCACTTATGCTTGTAGGGGCCTTTTTTATTGGGACCATACCTACAGCACTTGTGCTTGTAGGGGCCTTTTTTATTGGGACCATACCTACAACATTTATGCTCGTAAGGGTTATTCGAGATGGACCAAACCATCATGATTGAACCTGAAACCACAAATATGGCAAGAGCCTGAAAGTAATATGTTCATGTCTGCTTATGGATGGAAATCCCCCTTGCGCAGCCAGCTATTTCTTTGGTGAAATCAGCAAATAACTTTTCCAAAATGGAAAGTAAATCAATTGCTGCTTGTTTAATGGTTTTAGAAGATGATGTCACGAAGTTGATGACAAAAAAGTCGATACAAGCGCTTCTTTCAAATGACATGCAGCTTGACCAACGTAATATCTGATTCCACTTTTCCATTTTAAAAGGAAAATGAGCAATTTCAATATAGTTAGTTGTTCGTGCTCCAGCTCTGATTGAGTAAGGGCAAAGAATAAAGAGAATATTGCTGATGACCCCCCAAATGTGAAGTTGATGAACCATAGTGGGTCCCAAGACCAGAGATGTGATTATCAATATCACCATCGGAGCACTTCAGTTATTACAAATTCTGGACACCAATTTGCAGTGCCAATATTGGGCTGAGAGAGAGAGAATATAGATAGCCCAATTACTTTTTGCTTTATTTGAAATGATCTTGTCGAATAATTCTAATAAATTTCGGATGCAACTCATCATTGTCTTTTTGCTCCCATATCCTATCATTGGTATGAACAAGCCGAGATTTTTGGGGAGGAAGTGATGAACACTCTGTAATAAGAGGTGGATTTGGTCCTACAAAATCATAGTACCTGAAATAACAGTTATAAAGCCACAAAACACTGAAACTACATTACCTGTACTATGACTAGACCGATCCTTGAATCTGTTCTTCCAAACCCGTTGATAGAATCATAGGGCGATTGGAAACCGTTTGGATTTGAATTTAATGACCAGAGACCGTTTCTTTGCACATCATTGTTGATGATTGGGCCTCACTTCCACTGTCTGCCTAACTTCAAGGCCATTTACAACAGCACGAATATTGATAGAGTGTGTGTAGAACAGTGTAACCAAATATTTGATGGCTTTAGATCTCGATGTACGATCCAGCTACCGTGGAGGTAGTTCAGCCCATCAAGCAGCTGCCACAACAATAATTTAATGGTGTATTGATTAATCAGAAATGTATCCTGATCTCTATGGTGTCGATGAGCACCCGTCACTGATAAGCGGTTTGAATCAAAGATAAGAGAGTCCATTGATTCCAGCCCTTCAAGACCATCAGCTAACGAACTAGATAATCAATTGAAGAAGGGATTTAGGATCTTAAGCTTCTTGCAACAGGAATCTTGATATCTTAGATATCAGAGAATGGTGTCTCTATAGCATCTGTTGCCAAGATATCCTTTTTACAATCATAGAAAAACTCGCTGAAAAGTTCTGCACTTTAAATTGACAGTCTGCTTGAAGCTCTATGTCAACCAAATGGCGGTTTTCCTGAGAGAAATCTTTCTAGGCCCGAATGGCTTCAATATCATTCCTAGCTCTTCAATTCTTTCTTGTTGCAGGCGCTGTGCACGGAATTCGGTCAACCCTTCTAATGCCTCAGCGTACTATTGATATGACAAAATGTCAAACCTAAATTGTCGAGAATTTGATTATGAATGGCTTGAAACCGCAATTGATAGATTCCGCTCTAAGCATTCTCTTCCATTTTGTGGAAGTCCATGATCAGCGTCACCTAACTGAGGCCTGGCAAATGCTTTGTCCAGAATCTGAATCGTGCACTTGTCCTTCATGATGGACCGGTCATCAATATTTGGTGACCGTGGAGATGTTGATGAAATTCTGCTAGATTTCAGATGAATTTTAAGGACGTAAGGTTGAAGAGGTGGGTGCTGAAGCAGATCTGCAGCACTTAGTCTAATTTCTGGATTTTTACATAAAATTAAGGTTAACAAGCCCTCGAAGTGCCCCAAAACACTTGGTCGGAAGCGAAGCCACTATGGATTTTTTTATTTTGTTGATCAGAGCTTGCATATCAAAAGCTCTAAACGTAAGTTTGTGAGCTTCAGATCTGGAGGTACCAGCTCTGGAGGTGTCGGGCATTGAGGCACCACATCTGAAGATACCAACTCTAGAGGTGTCAGCCCCTGAGGCACCACATCTGGAGATACCAACTCTGGAGGTGTCAGCCCCTGAGGCACCACATCTGGAGATACCAACTCTGGAGGCGTCAACCCTCAAGGCGCTGGCTCCGCTATCTCTGGAGGAGATAGCTCTGGACCCCGTGCCTTCACATATGGTAGTGTATCAAGCCAAAGATCATCACTATCCTCCTTAACTGAAAGTCGCCTTATCTTCGAAAGGAGTAACAGAACTTCAGGATGAATACTTGAGAGTTGAGGCTTAATGGGTTTGACCTCGTCAAGCTTTAGAGGCAACACTACCGTTGTGGTTTGCAAGGGAAGTTTCCACTAAAATCTATAAACATGTCCTTACGAACTGTTCGTCGAGAGACGATGAGAACTCTTGAAAGGATCATTGATAGATCGGAGGCCACTGTGCGTGATAATGGACGGCCATTGATAAGATCGCCGATAGTGTGCCCCTAACGCAGATCAGGAGTGAACACTTGAGTAATAGATAGGGTAGCTAATGCTGCATCTACTCTGATTTTGCCATGGCGTCTGTCCATATGTATTAGAACAGAAGTCCCACTAAGGGCACTGCTGAAACCTTAGAAATCATGGCTTTGACAAACTTGTTTAGATTCTTGAGCTAGAATACTCAAAAAACTTTCCTATTAGAGAGAACACGATAAGAGCTGTCTCTGCATCATAAAGGGTTGAGAGCTCTTGAGCCTTCTTGAAAAGCCCTCTTCTTCTCTTTAGAGAAGGTCACTTGCCTTGCCGTAATATTATCTATCTTCTTTATCTGAATTTTCTATCTCACTATTTTCATAAAAAAAAAAAAAATCAAACTTTCGAAGAAGTCGGTTGCAGTGTTGTTGACAATGTTGACCGTGAGATAAAAAGCCCCCAATAATATATGGACTGAGAGAATGTGTAGAGAGAGAAGATTTTTAGAAAAAAGAGGACAAACATGAACCGCCTGCTGCTCTTTTATCTTCATACGGACTTGAAGGATAATTGCTTTTCACATATAATAATAATTTTATATTCCCACTACAAGACCATGAGCTGGGTATTGCTCCTGGACATTTTGACTTTTCCCTTTGAATTGAGAAGCTGCAGAGAAAAAGTGAGTGGTGGTAGTTCGTGCTCTACAGCAGACACCCCATTGATGATCGATTAAAACTTTGAAACTGACTGAAAATCACGTTTCTCTTTTTTTTTTTTTAGGTTGCAAGAAGCCATGGTGATTTTGATGGTGTTGTCGGTCCTCATACGGATCCAGTGAGGTATAAGCCTGTTGTGCCTCATCTTTTTGGTTAGCTTCGTCTTGATGTTCTTCACGGCGTAAAATGCCAGGTATAGTACAAACAAGATCGAAGGGATCACCAGATTTTCTGATCGAAGGGTTGTTTGATAGCTTGTTGATCTAAAGAGAAACAGATGAGGCTTTTGTGCTTTTTTGAGAGTATCTTCGTCACCGACCTCCTCTTCTTAAATTCTGTGATCTGCACTCTTGAGTTGGAGGACCATAAACAATAATACCCACATCAATGTGTCCCTAACGCTCTATTATAGATGCAAAAATTTCTATGTTTAGCAAAAGGCTTCTTGGTTCGATTTATTGCAGTTTTTTGCAACAAATCTGCAACTTGATCTGCAGGTGGCACTACGATGGCCATGACCAGATCCAGAGATTTTTAGGAGGAAACCCCCTTGACAGGACCGTTCGAGAGAAGTAAATCTCAAGTGGGTCAGATCTCTTTGTTGGTAGTCTTTGTCTGTTTTTAGAAAGAGAAATGCATCATTTAGAGATTTTTTAGAAAGCCAATACAGAAAGCTATTGTATGTTTAGTGAAAGAGAGAAAGTTTCATCTCGATTCTATAGAACTCTGCAAAAGAAAACACCATAGGGATTTTCTTAAATAATATGAAAAAGGTTAGAATCTTGTTGAACATGTATGAAATTATATCGAATTTGAGAGAATTTAAATAATCATCAGCAAACAATATAGAGAAAAAATTTAGGAAACGAAGCATGTTTGACTGTCGTTCCCACAGACGGCGCCAAGCTAATGCTACATTTTTCTGACTTGCCGGAGATCCGTTCCTCGTCACTATGAACTCTGAAAAAAGAGAGTTAGAGGGCCGCCGGGATAGCTCCGGCGGTAGCCACTCCGATGAGGAAGTTAGTCTAGGGTCAGAGTTTTATGGAAGATAATTCTATGTAAAAGAATATCTCTCTCCTTTATGCGTACCTTGAAGGTGATATTTATAAGCTGATGAACTCTTTCATTAGCTGTCATCAGGCAGTGGCCATTTCATGATGTCCATCTACGTCATTTTTTTCACTTGTTGTGCCGCTTTGCAGGGCTAGAGACCTGCTTTGCAAGGCTAAGGCTTACTGTTTGTCAGACGGTGACAGTTTCCATATTGCGTCATGCTTCCCTGTTTCGAGGTCGGAAGTCTATGATAGGCGGTGACCAGTTTGGAACCCCTTCTTACAGATCTTTTATTGTCCTTACTACGAGGTCTGTAGTACACACCTCTGGAGGCCTACCTCTGAAGGCTTACCTCTGAAGGCCTACCTCTGAAGTCTTAGCTCTGCCATCTCTGCTAGCTATGTTAGCTCTAGAGGCTTGGCTCTGCCATCTCTGGAGGCACGTTTTTGCCACCTCTGGAGGCATGTCTTTGCCACCTCTTGAGGCGCAAGCTCTGACGAGCTCTGGATGCTCAGTACACGTGTCGTCCCCACAGTGGTGGGGTATTTTTTGGCATATCAGTAGCCATGAACTCCTTGCACCCATCTGTTGTCTTTCTGTCCTTACGCTCCGCATGGTTCTTGCAGCATTCTTTATATCGCGCATTCGTAACTACAGATCCTCCTTTCACTGCTTCTTCCTTCTGCAGGTTGTTCATGCTGCAGAATTCTTCTATATAATATAGCTATTCCCAAATAAGTTTTCTGACCAGTTTAATGACTCAGACTTTATGAACGGACAAGATTTAGGATCCTAGCATTATTGTGGTAGACATTAGATGCCTTCGCCAGCCTTATTCTTATCATTCTTAATTTATTTTTCGGACAGCACAACACAGAGGACGGTGACGATTGAATTTTTTATGCCCAAAACCTGTTCTCATGACAAGATAAGTGACTTTTGGTTACATTGAAACGCATATTGCCACATCACAGTGTGATTTGATGGAATCAATAAACCAAGTCAATGGAGTTAATTACCTTGGTAGTGGAAAAAATATATTTAAAGACTATACATATTTGAGATAATTACACTTACCTTCCTTGAGATTTTTGACTATTACAGAAACCTCCCCTATGGTTTCGAAAATAATATTGTCCCCCTGTCAGAAATTGTCCCCAAAAGACGTTACCGAAGTTGGTCCATTTACCAAATTACCCTTATATTTTAATAATATTTTTTCTTTTTTATTTTTCCTCTCTCAACTCTCTCTCTTCCCACTCCCACTCCATCTCACTTCCCTCTCTCTCTGATTGCTAAATGAAATCTTATTCATCTATTACTGGGACAATCTAATAACTTGAAGCCGAAGCCATTTTTGAGTTTTGATATTTGTTAATCATTTTCTGTGTCTTACGATTTGGCTTTCTTTGTTCCTCCACCTGTATTTCGTTTCCTCCACTTGTCTGTCGTTCTCTTTGCTTTGTCTTTCAATCTCCATGAGAGCTTAGCACCGCAAGAGAAGCTTATAGATGGGTAAGTATATTAGGAAGTCAAAGACGGCAAGCGGACTCGCGCTTATGGAAGTCTCACAGTGTCTCGGCATTCCAACTCGAGCGAAAACCCTAGCTTTGCGGAGGCTCTAGAAATCGGCGGTGGCGCCGACGCTGGTCTCCGATGGATCGTACCTCCAGCTTCGGAGCCGATGACTCGAGAAGCCTCCACTCCTCGTGAGCTCCAACTATTCAAAATGACAGAAACACCTTTCTAAACAAAGTTGTTTGCCAAACCCTAACCCAAATTCTAGGGTGAACTCTAGGTTGAGGGTGGGTTCTGTAAATTCGGGGTCTGTTTCGTCAGTGTCGCTTGATTGTTTGAACAAAGAGGAGGCTCATTTGGCAAAGGAAGTGACAGAGGATGTCATGGGTAAAGAGAACGATATTCAAGAAAACAACAGTGCTGATGTGGGTATTGAAGCTTCTTTTGGAGAGAATGTGTTGGAATTTGAAGGTAGAGAGAGGAGGGTTTCTTGGTTTTTGTTGTTTAAAGTTTGAATTTTTTGTTAATAAGATTTTTTTTTGAAGGGTTCTCGCCGTTTGGTTGCTGAGAAAATGTGGAAAAAGAAAGGAAATCAATTTTTTTTATTATATATTTTCATTGTTCAAATCCAATTCCTGTAAGTGAGCTTCTCTCCAATTTATATATAATCACAAGATCAGAACTGCTATATGTATATACACCGTTGAGACCACCACCACCCAACTCCACTACCAAACTCCACTATATTCTCTTTAAAATGCAAAGCAATCACTGCCCGACTCCACCATACTTTAGGATTATAAATGTATGAATTAATTATATATATACATCATCTGACTATATATTGACAATGTGAAACTTGATTAGTTATTGAAGAACTGATGGAAATGAACTAGAAATTGGGGTTGACACATTGTATCGTCGGAGCTTCTATTGCTTAGACAGATTCGCCGGAGCTCCATCCTCCAGTAATGGAGCATGGTTAGGCTAGAGAAATTGAGAGAGAGATGAGAGAGGAAGAAAGAGGTTAGGGCAGAGAAATTGAGAGATTATTAATTAAAAAATTTATTAAAAGTGAGGGTAGTTTTGTCATTTAACCATAATTTGTAAGGGATAAAATTGGCATTTAGACAAAAAAAATTGCTTACATCATCAAACTCTGTTAAGTCAACTAACAGTCAACTAACGGCAGGGGGAAATCTGTTACAGACATTGAAACCAGAAGGGGGACAGTGTTATTTCAGAAATTATAGGGGAGGTTTCTACAATTATCAGAAACCTCAAGGGAGGTAAGTGTAATTTACCCTACATATTTTATTTTATTTATTAGATTAGTGTTAAAGTTTTGTCCTATTAGAACTATTCTAGTGTTGACTTAGTGTGATTGGTTATTTATATTCTTAAAATTTATAATTATTAAATATAAATTTTGTTTTAGGCGATACTATTCATCTTAAGAGTTCAAACTATTTTAAATATACGGTACAGACTTAATCAAGCTATTTTCTTGTTTTAATGCCCAAATTACAATGATAGTTAAAAAGAAAAATAATAATTTGGATAATAATATTAGCATTATTATTTTTAGCGATGCCTTTAGCAACACACATTTGGGCATCATTAAAAGTCTTTAGTGACATTTTTTATACTTTGAGACTATTTCAAGGAAACATCCTTTGTAGTGTAGGGGGTTATTAGGCCTTGAGACTATTTCAAGGAAGCATCCTTTGTTTAAATATATAATATTACTGGTTCGACTCCTTATTCTTCATAGAAGCCAGCCGTCACTCATTTCCCTAAGGTTAACTATGTTAGGAGAGCGATGGCCTAGAAAGAGTAGTCACCCCAAAAAAAAAAAATTACAGAACATTACAATGATTAGGAGTAACATGTACCACATTCTAAGAAATTTAAACCAAAGTTTTGACATCACAGAAAATTGGAAAGGAACTTATAATATGTACCGCAATTGGGAGATCCGCCTTAGTCTAGGCCTCTGTCATAAAATATTCTTACAGGCTGCTTTGTGTTTATCTCAGGGATTAGTCCCCTTTGTGCTGTCTTTAGTCTTCCTTTGTTTGCTAGGCTCAAGCTATCTAGAGTCATGGACTTTGTTTTCTCCTCTGCATTAATTAATACAATTCTAAAAAAACTTTTCTCCAAAATAAACAATAAAAATTAGTCAACTGATATGCTCTCGCAACCAAATGACTTATTTAAAGAAAAGTCTGAAAACAACATTACAATTTGGAAAGCCAAATCACAATACTTTGTACTTGTGTATTTTATCTTTTCATGCCTGCTTTTACAATTAATAATTTTCTTATCTTTTTAAACATGATTTAGATCACCTACCCTTAAAGACGGATTCAGATTCTCTCCAGTGCATTGGAGAGATCCAGTCCACCTCTTCTCTCCCATGAGATGGGTCTTCAAGGGGCTCACCGACGTAGGACCTATTCTCATGTGAGAAGGGATAAATTGTACCTCTCCCGTGCACCGAAGAAGATCTATTTCCCTTAACGACCACAGTGCACTGTAATCCATTCCATTTTCTCCATGCATCCCCCCCCCCCCCCCCCTCTCCCCTCCCCCAACTCTTTTATTTGTCTTATTTTGCCAAAGTTTGAAAATACCAAAGTTTCTATATTCTTTTGAGAGTTTTAGATGATAAAGAATTAATTTTGAAAACTTGATTAATAAATAATTAATTTTGAAGAATTAACTGTTATTTGAATGTTTGAAAAAAAGTATTTAAAAATAATGTTGCACTATATATAGATTGCACTTGCATCCTTCATTTAATTAACATTTTAGATATATAAAAATATCGATTATGTGGGAGTAGTTAGCCCAGGAATGAGAGTAATAAAATACTCAAATCGTTTTAAACTGGAAAATGCGCGCCCATCGCAAATGGTGTGATAAATGAGCACTTATTCGCGTGAGCAGACAACAACTCATTGTCATGCTCGATGACAATGTCAATAAACATATTTTAATATATATTTTTGTAATAATTGAAAAATACTAATAGGGGGAATACTTTTTAATTCTTTCCATTTTTTTTTTTTTAGTATGGAAGTCACTATCCAAACAAGTTAATTTTCAGAATTGGGAAGTCTGTATGAACTCAATCATTCAATGTCTCTGTTTTTAAAGGCCTAGGTTGATTGCTTATTTGGTTGCTGTTGGCATGTTGGGTTTTGCTCTATTCAGAGCCTTGTCCAGGAGGGGCAATGGTCCCCCAAGTTTTAAATACTTGGTTTTTTTCCCTTTTTTTTTTTTAGAATTTTTTTTAAAATTTGGGAAAATGTCTCCCAAGATTTTTCAAATTTTAGAAAAGATTCTTTTAAATTTTAACTTTATATTTTTGTACCCTAAACTTAAGGTCTTGATCCGCCTCTGCTTATGGATTATGGCCCTTTGCTGTTGCTATTTTTTTTTTTTTTTTGGATAATCTGAAAATTTATTAACCTAAGGAAAATGGTACAAAATTCCAAACCATCAAACACTACCAAAACCTCAAAGTCTAGCTCAAAACAGAGAAGTAAATTTTCAGTAGTCCTCGAGTATTGTACTTCTAACAGTTAGATCTTTAGCCACATATTTAGTTGGGAGTATTACTCTAGAACTATCCAATATTTTTTTCCAAGACAGCAACCACACAATACTAATTAATGGCTATAAACATTAACAGGGAATAGCAGAACAACACCATGACATGACCCAAAACAACACCCCTGCAACAAGGCCTCCATTAGTCAGCAAAATCCTAGTATGAAAGCTCCCTTTATGAGCTCTCATGGCAGCAAAATCATTAACGAACTAGTCATCTTCCAGTAGTATTCTTTTGTGAAAACACCTGTGGCAGCCACAACCAGCACATATAAAGGCAGCGTTCTTCCCCTCCCCCTCACTTGGCATGAACTCCTGGCACCCATCCAGCTGCCTATATTGATTTATATCATGGTTCTTGCTGCATTCACCGTATCGTACCCTCTTATCCGCTTCCCTTTCTTTGGAATTGGAGTTCACCTTTCTAACCACTGAACTAGTACTAGATCCTTCTCTGTCTCTGTGCCGGTTCATACTCTCCTCTATTTTGGAAAGAAATGGTTAGCCAGCTGCAAACGGTTGATGTCTCACCCCTAATCTTAGCCACCACACACACACACACACACACATATATATATATGCTCCAAGATGAGAAGTTATTCGATGAGATTGTTTACTTTACCTCATCATCTTATATAATGTGACTTTCTTTTACAAGGTTTCAACTTTTAAATATAATTTTTCACCTATGTAATGTTCATGTGATTTTTTTTTATATTATTTAATTTTTATTTTTTTAATTAAAATTAAATAATTACATGATTTTTCATATGATTGTAAATGTGACAGATGAAAATTATGGTACATATCAATTTGGAATCAAGTCCAATAATAAAATAGCACAATGAAACTCAATATTCATTCAAATTAGTTTTTGACATGAATTCAATATTTAAAATTAGAGTATCATTGTAATATTATTTATGTTACATGTTCAAATTATTTTTTCATGCTACCTTGTATACTACTGGACATTTTCTCAAGTTTAGGCAAGCCAGTGACAAATGACGCACCCATAGCAAGTAAAAGAATGCCATTTTTGTTTGTATATATCTTGTTTCACGTCCTTGTATTGATGGCGTAAACATTAGAATGATTTTTTGGAAATGATCGTCCAAAATCATCACTAACTTCAACTTGTCAAGATCTAATAATTGGACTTAACCTGAACTTAAAACTCAATTAGAGAATGTCTTTGTCCACAAATGGAATGTTTATATATATATATAAATATATATATATATATTTAATGGTCCTTCAAAACAGACAACCGGCCGGCCATAACAGCAAAATTTATGGTTAGGAAATCTAATTAATTGGTAATGAATGACTCAGCGAAAATGACTCCTGAAGTTTTCTATTTACAACCTTTCTTTCTTGGTTACATCAAGCCAAAGTTCCAATATCTCGACCATTTCTATAACAATGATGGGCTGCTGTTAAGCTATATCATAATCTAATGGAAAAAGAAAAATATTGCAATTAATGCATATATATATATATGTGTGTGTGTGTGTGTGTGTGTGTGTGTGCGCCCCTTGTAGAAATATCTGTCCCAGTTAAACTAAGCCTTGAGCAACAGTTTTACTTGTAACTGTTTGCTATGTCTTCAATGGAATTTTTGTAACTGGTATCTTTAAACAGAGTTAGAGTTGGTCAATTCTGCTCTCAGTGTCTGGGGCTATCTGTCGCCCTGTTGTTTTGGTTTGCTCTTCTTTTGAGTCTTTTCTTGTTGTTTCTTCTGCCAGCCTTGAGGCCCCTCTTTGTTTTGTTTCTTTTCTTCTTAATAAATTTTGCTTATCCAAAAATAAAAAAAAAAAAACAGTTGGACTTGTAACTGTCATATATAAGAATTCCAATTTTTTTTTTAAAATTATTTATTTCCATTTTTCTTTTTCTTGGGAATCCGTTTTTATTTGTTTTGGCAGGAAAAATGATTGCTTACAAAGATAAAGATCACATAACTGGAGCAAAGAAGAAAAGGCTGAAAGAGAAGAAACCCTATACAGTCTCAAATAGAATTCTGAAATGAATTAAGCCTATAATTAGGCTTTCTGAACCAATTTTCTTTGATAAAAACACGAATGTACTTTAATATAAATTGCAATGGTTTGATGCCGATTATTGTAAGTTTATACCATTTTTCCTTTCAATAGATACAACTATGTCAATTAAATTGGAAAACCATATAATTAAAATCCTATTAGCGATAACTTTTGAATGTAATTGGTATTAATTTAGGCATTTTATGAATTAATAGATGCAAGGAAAGGATTTTATTTCTTTTTTTTTTGTGGGAAGTTGTTCAGGAATCTTGATAAATTAAAAAAGAAAAGAAAAGGAAATAACTTGGTGCAATATCTTCATTCTTTTAGACATCTCTTTACAAACACAGATTTGATTCCCCTTCCTTCATTATACCAATCCACCATTATTGGTAACACAAACCCGAGTATTAGGCCAAATCCTTTCTCCTTTGTGTGTGTGTGTATATATATATATATATATATACACACACACACACACACACTTGGCAGTACCCTCCAAAGAAAGGGTGAAGAAGACTGATCACAAATGAACTAGTCATTTTCCACTTCTCTTTTATGGAAACATCTGTGGCAGCCACAACCAGCGCATATAAGTGCAGCGGCGCCGGTCTCTTCCCCTTCACTTGCCATGAACTCTTTGCACCCATCCGTCGTATAGATTCCCCTATGCAAAGAATGGTTCTTGCAGCATGCTCCATATCGCACCCTCTCCACTTTCCTTTTGCGAGAGTCCTTCTCCGAAGCCACTGAAGTAGTAGTAGATCCTTCTCTGTGTCTGTTCATGCTTTGATAACCCCAATTCTCCTCTATCTTGCTGGAAGCGTTTTTATACGGTGAGGAGAGAGCTAGAAGAAATAGTTAGCCAGGATTAGGAGGTTCTCAGATTCTCTGTATTGTGGCATATATATATATATATATATATATATATATATATGTGTGTGTGTGTGTGTGTGTGTCTTTGTGTGTCCTTTTATATATAGAGCATGAAAACACACCACTAGCAAATAAGATAATGCCATGAAGGGAGCTTTTGTTATATCTTCTTTCATGTCCTTGTAGTGATCGTATAAACCTCATAATGACTCTCTTGGAAATGATCTTGAAATATGTTTGCAAAGCAATATGTTGGATATATCTTGGAAATGCTCTTGAAAGAGACACAAAAACCTAAGGGGCTCATTCAGGAGGAATTTCAGTAGATACTTACAAAATCTATTATTGCCTTGGTTTGAAATTTAAGAAAAAGGAAAATGCTAGTGATTTTCTATTTATATTCCTTATTTTATTTTTAATGTGACGTGTCATTATGTGATATTTTTAAATTTTACATGACGTAATTTTCAAGAACATTATTAGGTTACTCCTAAGAAAAATTACATTTGGTTGCATTTTTAGAAATTATTTTCTATTTAAAAAAAAAAGAAAAAGAAAATGCATTTGTGTATGATATTTTTGAAAACTATTTTCAAATTTTTCTTATGAAAATGGCCTCTTTTTAGGGAAACTATTAAAATTAGTTTTTGTATTTTCAAGAATTTGTATTCATAGAAAGAAAAATGACTTAAAAATATATATTTTAAAATTTTAAAATATAAAAAATATTAAAAAAAAAACATAAACAATGAAAATGAAAACCAAAGAAAAGATAAGTAAACACACACACACACACACACACATATATATATATATAGAGAGAGAGAGAGAGAGAGAGAGAGAGAGTGAGTGAGAGTACTCTTCTTCTTATGTTACCAAATGTAAGATTTAAAATTACTAATAAACAAAAAAAATAAGAATGGATGAAGAGCTTGTATGTCTTGATACAAACTCAATGATAAAAAACTGACAAAGCATTGCGCCAGCTTACACGCATCGTGCCAGCTTATACGCATCAGATTAAATCTGCTTCTTTGTGAGGGTCAGATTCATCATATAAGCTCTAGTTGCCAATGATTGGCACAAAAGAAATTCAAACTCGAGACATGTATATTTTATTATTAACGTCTTTACCACTCAGTCACAACCTCAGATAACACTGAAAAAAGAAGATGATTGATAAGAGGAATTTTTTTTTCAAATTGAAGATTTTTTACACGAACAATTTTTCTTTCTCAAAGAGAAAGACGATAGGGGAGAAATTTTAGAAGGAGAAATAACAATTTTGTATTTCCTTTTCTTATTCTTAAATTTTCTTATCTATAAAACAAAACTTAAATGAAAAGTTTTTAGCAAGAGAACATGAAAATTCATCAAATAAATGACAATAAAAATTCTTTTAACAACCAAACAAAGCTTAAAAGAGAAAATCTTAGTAAGAAAAATAAAAAAACCATTAAACAAATGGCAAAAAAAGCATTCAAATAAAGACTAACGGAAAGAATTTTCAAGAAAACATTAAAGCACATCAAATTCAATGGTTAAACTTTAAGAATTAAGATAGTTAATGGGTTGGGTCAAAATTTTTGAGATGAGAAATGAGAGATATTATAGAATTAAAATGAAGATTTTGGGATGGGCTAAAATTTTAGGTTGAAAAATAATGGTAAAGATTGGATTTGACAAAATTTTGAAATGAATTATCTTAAAAATGACCAAGATTTTAGATGTACAAATTTTTATTTTCAATTTGTCACCCTAGCCCCCTAATACTTCTGTCTCTATCTAGATTACTATCGTAAAAATATCTTTCAGCAACAAAAATTACTTTTAAGATTATTGTTCATGAAAGTGTTAAAAGACTGTTTTAACAAACTTGATTTAGGGGAAGCATTGTGGATCAAATAAACCAAACTTATATAACTTGGAAAGTTTCCTTTTTATTATTTAATAGTGTTTTTCAAGTAATTGAAATATTTTTGATTAGCCCTAATCATAATTAGAGTATATTAGTTGATTTTTAATAAAAGTAAATTTGATTGGAATTCGATCTCCTTGTTCATATTAGACTTGAAATTATGTTAGGGTGGTGGCCATAATAGCGAGAACTGTACAAGAGAGTCGTGGCCATGTGTGGAGATTGATTGCTACCAAGGTTTACAGCCATGTTGATGGCTTGCTGCCTCCTTAATGATTGAGTTTTTGAGTGAATAAAATATAAGCTCTTTTCATGTGTTTGTAAAGTTGGGTAGAGTAATGGGGTGACTCTCGTGCATACGAGATCATGGAAAGTTCAGTGGAATTTGGGTTACCTTGTTTGGAAACCAATTAACCAAGCGCGTCACTCGCATTACGTTTGCGCAGGGGCAGTGTTTCACACGCCTTAGCCGCTAAGTTTTTTCTTTCTCTATTTTCTTATCACAGATTCTGGTTCGTGGTTAAAAGTTTAATAATCTATTCTTGTCCTTAAATTACAAGTACTGTTCATATTAGCTTTAAAATCTCTCAAACTTTTGACAACAATTTTAAGAGTGATTTTCTTTTGAAAAATGGACACTGCTTTAATCACCATTAAACTCATTATCAATACCTTAAAAATTGATTCATTTAATGGGTCATTCTTTAGGCGTTGACAAGAACGAATTTATTCTGCCTTAGACATGATAACATGGCTGAATATTTGACCAAACCTAAACTCGTTGAAGGGACTAAAAAGAAAGAACTAGAAAATTGAGAAAGAGGAAACAAAATTTGTAGGCACACTATACTTAGCACACTTTCAAATGAATTTTTAGACATTTATTGCACTCATAAAATTGTCACTGAAATTTGAGAAAAACTAACAAAAAATTATGCAATTGAAGATACTGGAACACAAAAGTATGCAGTAGAAAATTTCTTAAACTTCTAAATGGTTGAGGATAGAGATGTATCATCTCAAATCCATGATTACCATAAACTAATAAGTGATCTAAAAATATAAGACATTGTTCTACCCGAGCCGTTCGTGACAGGATGCCTAATTGAGAAACTGCCCAAATCTTGGAAAGATTACAAGAATAATATGAAACATAAATGGAAACAACTCAAACTTGAAGATGTTATTGTGCACATTTGAATTGAAGAAAATAATCAACTTAGGGACAAAGCTGAAAAGGTGAAGGAAATTTCTTCCAAGGCAAACCTAGTGGACAACAAATCCAAGAACTACTAGGTTCAACAATAGGCCCAACAACAACAACAACAACAATAGCAGACCCAACAGTAGACGCAAACTTGAGAACAGGAATAAAGCTTCAAACCCGACCTTCAAAAAGAAAGGGAGTTGCTTCATTTGTGGGAAGCTTGGACATCATACCAACTAATGCAGACTTAGGATAAGGAATGACAATCTTGCCCAAGCTCACTTGGCTGAGGTAGATGACATAATTGCTGCAGTCATTTTTGAAGTGAACATGGTAACTAATGCGAAGGATTGGGTGGTAGACTCTGGGGCTACCAAACATATCTATGGGAATAAAAGTGCCTTGACCTCCTACACTTCTATAAGGGAAGGGGAAGAACACATCTATATGGGCAATTCAAGGCCTTCGCTAGTCATTGGCAAAGGGAAGGTTCTTCTCAAGTTAACTTTTAGAAAAATCCTTTCACTTAGTGATGTGCTGCATGTTCTAAACATCAGGTGAAACCTTGTGTCTGTCTCTCTATTTGGGAAGGTTGGGGGTGAAGATTGTGTTTGAATAAGACATTGTTCTAACCAAAAATTGAATGTTTGTAGGGAAAGGGTATTGTAACAACTTGACCCAGAATATTACACGTAAATCAAAATGTGAACCAAACATCATAACAGGCGTTGTACTCGAACTTGTACGTGTATATGTATGTATATGAATGAATAGTATGTACTTATATAGATGTGTACCATAAAATTTAAGTGTATGTATACGCACTCAAAATTTAAATTAGACGTATATACAGGTATATATATATATATATGCGTATATGTATACACATATGGATGTACATACATTGTATATAATGTACAAACAAACAAGCAAAGAGACACAACCATGCATACTGCATATGCTGTGTATGAATCTAGTATGTGTTTGCGGTGTGTGATGAGTGAAGGTTGAGTGTGTGTAATTAAGTGTGTGTTAGTGTGTGTTTTAGTATAATATACATATATACACAAAATATCAACCAAGAATTAAATGGAAAGCTAAAAAGCTGAGAAATGAAAAAGAAGAATTAATTAGAATAGTGAAGAAGTCAAGGATAGGGGCTGTGAAGGGAGAGAGAGAGAGAGAGAGAGAGAGAGAGAGAGAGAGAGGGCAGTGGAACTTGCTTAAAAGCAAGTGCATGCATTGCATGCTTGAAGGAAATTAGAAGAAAAGGAAGCAAATCTTTGGAAGTTAGAAGAGGAAGAAAATCAGAAGTAGAAGAAAAAGAAAAAACACTGTTAAAGAGGCAAACCCACAAAACCATCCTATTTTCTCTCTCTAGAATATATGTATATGCTCAAGTTGTTTTAGGTTTTCTTATGCATATATGATGTTTAGGATGTATATTCTTGAACAAGGTATGAAAAATGGACCCTAAACACATCAAGAACACCCAACCGTATATCAAACCACCATTAATGGACATTGCTTAGAGCAGGTCTGAATTAATGGTAGCCAAACCCACTTTGGTCTATTGAAACCTTGACTAGACCTCCAAAGTGTTTTAAAAAACACCAAGTCGTGACCTTGAACCTTAAAGAAAACCCTAAGAATTGGAGTTGCAGGTTCGGGTTTTGAAACCCAACCTCTCAACCTTACACCAAAACTAACCTTAAGGAATGGGGAATGAAACCCCTTGACAAGAGGGACAAAATAAGCCAAGTCACGCATGAAATAATGAAGAAACGAGTATTTACTTCAAGGATATTCAACACTGCCATGCTTTCTGGAACGAGCTTCCTAGCTCAATCCAGAGCTCCAAATTAATGCCAAAACAATCCTTGATGTCCCAGAAATGATTTAGGATTGAAAACAAAGAGATTTGATCCTTCAAACTTCACGAAAATTAAAATGAAAAATTCAGAAATTAGGGCAACAGTAGCTTGGCGTAATGTTATAACATGAAAAAAAAAAAAAAAAAAAAAAATTTATTATTATTATTTATTCTTGCAATTATTATTATTATTATTATTATCATTATTATTATTATTATTATTGGATATATGTGTATGGAAAATTAAAATTTTTTTTTTTTTATTTGTATGTATGTATAAAATGTGTAAAAATTATATGAGTGTATATAAATAAATGTGTAATTATATGTGTGTATATGTATATATATATATGGGTGTAGAACAGTGTGTGTATGTGTGTGTAACCGTGGGTGTGTGTGTGACTTTGAGTGTTACACACTCAAAGAGGTATGGGTGGGGTTGTGTGTGTGAGTAGAATTCAGGGAGTGGGGGAGGTGCAGAATCAGCAGAGGGTGGTTGGTCTTGGGGAGAGAGAGAGAGAGAGAGAGAGAGAGAGAGAGAGAGAGAGATATAGAGAGAGAGAGTGAAGGAAAAAGGGGAGTGTCTCGGGTGAGAAGAAAAGAGAAGTAAAGAAAGAGAAAGAAGAGAGAAACAGAGAAAGAGAGAGATCTAGACTGTGAAGAAGGAGAGGAAGCTCGAGGAGAAACCAGAAAGGTGGAAGTGGGGACGGCTAGAGAGAGAAACAACAGAGAAGCCACGGGTAAACTCCTTCTGTTTCAATTTTTTTAAAAGCATTTCAATTGATTTGAACTATAGGATCTTAGAGAGCATAATGTAAGGATCATTTTGCAAGAAGAATGAGAATGAATGGTTGAGAAACTAGGGAGAAATCCCTAGTTGCAGGTCTCGGCCATGGAGGTTGAACCTCAACATTTCATGTGTAAAACTTCCTTCAAATGATCCTAAAATAACCCTATGAGGTGCAGAAAGTGAATGGGATTGAATTGGGTTCAAAACCGTGGGGGAAAATGGGGGAAAAATGGGTGGCCGGAGAGTTGACCGAGGGTTTGACCCTCTATTTCGTAGAGTTGGAGGAGGTTTTGAGGGAAATGGGGGTTGGGGATGTGATCTACGTGAAAAAAGGGAGGAAATGGCATTTTGAAAATGGGGAAAACACGCCGGAGGTCGGTCGCCGGCGCCGGAGAAGGCGCCGGAACCCTACCGCTGCTTCACCGGAAAATCGGGGAAGAAGGTGGGGTGCCGGGTCGGGTCCTGGGTCGGATCTGGTTCCGGTTCGGGCGGGTACGGGTCGCCCCTGCCACGTGTCAGCCATTGTTTTAAATTAAATGAATTTGAACCTTTTAGAATTTAAACCTTTGAATTTGAACCTTTTGAATTTGAACCTTAACCTGAACTTTCAGAAATTACGAATTGACCCCCAACTGTTAGAAATTACACTTTGACCCACCTGATTAAATTATTAATAAAATATTAATTAAATTAATTAATTAATTATTTAATTTAATTAATTTAATTAATTTAATATTCAAAAACATCCCGGAGTCCAAATGAGACAAGTCATTAGTGTATTTTGACTATCTCGACTATTCCAAGACCAATGGTGAGGTCCGTTTTACGAGACGGGGTCCCGAAAAATAAAAGACCCGTAGTAACCTTTAAAATTACCAAAATACCCCTAGATTGAAACACAGTCAAACGAACTCCGAATTAGGTAAACAAATAGTGGAATTTTATTATCTCGAACATTCCGGACTCAACCGTGGAGTCCGATTTGTGAAAAGAGGTCACGAAATGTAAGGACACGTGTAAAGTGCAAAATGACTGTTTTGCCCTTTTGAACCCCGGTGTCCGAATTGAGTTCTACGAAAACCTAGACTTACTTTCTTAAACGTTCTAAAACCAATGGTAGAGTTTAATTTAGCAGAATAGAAACCTATGAATTTAAAGACATAAAATTTGATGAATAGCATACATTCAAACAACAATGGATTGAGTTGTAATTTCTACTTTTAGGGACACTGACAGGACAGGAGGAGGCGATCTGATCTCCTACGTTTTCATCCACCGGTTCAGTTACATATAGTTCACGATCTTCTAGGGTTGATACCAACCCATCAGGTATGGTGTTTTGCTAGTGTTAGAAATGAAGTTAAGTTAGGAATATTTGTGAATGACTGAATGCTGTATGTGTTTATCTGTAATGTGTTTACCTGTTTATTTGGAATTGGTTGTTCACATGCTTACATGTTACTTGTACCTTATGAATATTTAGTGAATGATGAATGTGACTCACGACATGTGTATATGTTGATTTTACGAGATATGATTGCATGTGGAATCAGTTAGGTGATTTATATATTATTGTCTCGAGCATGCTATATTGTGGAAACCATGTATCATTGAGATTGCATTGGCATATTGGCATATGATGAATCCTTTGAGAACATGGCGTGGGTAAGCACGTGGTGCTTTGCATTATGAGGGTGTAGATCCTGTGGTGAAAAACCCAAAATTGGCCATTGCATTGGTACTTCGTGCCATCGGGGAGTACCCGTAAACGAGACATGGGTTGTGGCATAGAGTTGTGCATGGGTGTGTCACGCATACCATTCATATATATTACTGCGATGTTTTGAATGTCATTTAGAAATAAATGTACACTTTGCACATGCCACGCCTTAGCTTTATTTCTGGCATTAGCATTTCATCATACCAGCAGTTGTGCTGACCCATTCGTGGGCAACATTTTCAGATGAGGATCCTCCAGCCACATGAGATTTAGTGATGCCCTGAGAGGGCGAAGCACGTGATGTATTTGTGATCCATGAGACTTGTATTTCGTTATGTAAGGGCTTAAGCCCGAATGACTGATGAACAATGTATTCGATGTTACTCTATGTATGGATGATGATGGATGCATGTTTATTGAATTTAATTACTTTTGTCCTTTTATTTATTTTACTTTCTGTCTCGTTACTCGCGCCCCGGGTTCGTGGGAAATTCGGGGTGTGACACGTAAGGAAGAAGATGACCCCGCTACGAGTTGACTCAGCCAAGTCCTGACCGAGATAGATCATCATTGTGTCAACTTAGACATGTTTTTCAGTGTGGGGTTAGCCACCGCATTATTGGAACGACACCGTTTTAGGCTTAAGGGTTTAAAACCCTAATTAGGCCTGTTTGGATACGCGACTATGAGCCAATTTAATGACCTATGGGCGAATAAGATGGATTATCCCAGTTTTAGGGCCTTGTACGCCATTTGGGTCAAGAAAAATCAGAAAAATAAAAAGGGTCGCAACCCATGTGACTCGAACACGGAACCCCTCAGACCTAACCCCCCATTCCTTACTAATTGGACAGGACAATCCCGTGTCCATTTAGTCCCACATATATATATATATATATATATATATATATTATACATAAATGATATTAAAATAAAATAAATTTAATTAATTAAATTAAATAATGACGAAATGGTCCGATGTCCAAATTAAACAAGTTATTAGTGTATTTTAACTATTTTGGGCATTCTGAGACCAATGGTGAGGTCCGTGTTGCAAGATGGGACCCTAAAAAATAAATACACTTAAAAATATAAAATGACCAAATTACCCCTAGTGCCTCTAAAGCCAAATGAAAGTTCGAGAGGGTTTAAATTGACTTTTTTCGACGTTCCGAACTCAATGGTAGAGTCTAATTGACCAAAAGAGATACTTATAATAAAGAGATATAAAATTTGATGAATAGTATAAATTCATATAACTGAAAACTAAAATGTTATTCGATGTTCTGGGCTAAATAGTGGGGTCCCTATTTGAAATAAAGTACGAAAAGACATGACACGTAAACATGTGAAATAATAAAATCAAACTTAAAATAATGGAGCTACTAGAAGAGTATAAAATTTAAATCAAGTTTAATTCCTAACACGTTAAATTGTGTCTTAGGTTAAGGCTCGAATAATCATCATAGATAAGACCCAAGAAGCCTTCATAGATGAGCTGATATGGGAAAGTAAAGTGATAAAAAGAAAGATAAATATCACCAAGAATTGTCAGATTCTCTCTGTTAGGCATTTTATGTACAAAGCTCCTATTGTCCCAATGGAACGATTGATGAAAGAAGCAGCAGCAAGGAAACTAGCTTGCTGAAGAAACATTGAAAGGCGAGGAAGAAAGGGAAAATACCGAATGCTTAAGGACATGATTCAGAGGTAATGCCTATTTATCATTAAAACACATCAAGTAAATAGATATGTAATACAGCTATAAATCAGTATGAGTTAGTTAATTCTGAATAATAAAACATATCATAGAACTAGGCTTACGCTGTCTAAGAATAGATTGAGATCACCAGTTGATTTAAATACATGTGAAATTTATGAAATTTTCATAAATTATTTTAGGTTGAGAAAAGGCAAAGGGAAGGCACAACAGTAGCGTCGACCTCGAAGTGAAGGTGAGTAACCCTATATTTAAAATGGAGATTTAACTCTATGAATTTGAAGACGTTTTAAGTTCAAAATATCTGAAGTATTTGAATATCAAATTCAGTATTACATGTTTTCTGTTTTAAAAATATTCTGTTCTTATGAACTCTATTGTGACGTGCTCAGTGAATGGTTTTTACTATATTTTCCTTAAAATATGTTTCAGCATGTCTAAGTTTAAAATGCCAAATCTATTTAAGTATTCTGAATTTGTATATTTCAAGTGATTGAAGATTCTATCATGAAGTCATGAACATTATGTTATGAATGCTCATAAAAGCATTTATTTGAAGAAGTCAAGTGTTAAATGTATTTGAATGCAACTGTAATAACCCGAAAATTTTTTTTTTTTAAAATATATAAATTTTCATGGTTATTATTATGATTATTATTATTGTTATTTATTATTGTTGGTGTTAAAAATGTGAGATTAATATGATGTGTACATTATTATTGTTACATGGGGGGTATTTATGTGTAACATGTATATATATGTGAAATAATTATATGTATGTATATAGGTGTAGGATAATGCATGTGCATGTATATGTGAATATGTATGTATGTATATGTGGCAGTGTGTGTGTGCAACCGACCTAGTGTGTGTGTGTCTAATGTGTGTATATGAGTGATATATATACATATAGGTAAGTAGGGCAGCTTTGCATTAAATGCAAAGCTGCATGAGGGGAAGAAAGCAGGTGGCTGATACAGAGAGAAAAAAGGTCAAAGAAAGGGGCTGTGAAGGGGGAGTAACCGAGGGAGAGAAATGGAGGTGTTTGAGTGATGTATGGGTGTTGGTCTCGGGTGGGAAGAAAAGAGAAGAAAGGAAAGACTGAGAGCAAGGGAGAGAGAGTTCTGAAGAAGCAGAAGTGACCAAGAGGAACAGAAGGGGGAAGGAAGCAACCAACAGAGAGAAAATCAGAAATTTCAAGGTAAGTGGGTTGCTTCTGTTTAAAATTTAAAAGCATGATTTGTTTAGTTTAAATCATAGGGTTTTATTAAGCATGTTATAAGGAAAATAATGCAAAAAGAATGAAGGAAAATGGGTGAAAGATGAGGGAGAAAAGGGGATTTGCAGGTCTCGGCCATGAAAGTGGAACCTTGTCATTTTATGTGAGAAACCATATTGAAATGACCCAAAAATAATCATATGAGGTGCAGAAAGAGAATAGAAAAAGAAAGAATGAAAAACAGTGGACAAATAAGCATGAAAACGGAATTATACAGTTGGTCGGAGATTCGGCCATGGGCCTTTGAGTTCTATTTCGTGAAGATTGAAAAGGCTTTGAGGGAAATGGAGGGTAGGAAAGGAATCTAGGAAAAAAATAGAAGAAAACCCTGTTTTTAAAACTTGAAAAGTCCACCGAAAAATGGTCGCCGGCGCCGGAACCCTACTGGCCCATCGCCGAAAAATCGGGGACGAAGGGGGGGCTGATCCGGGCTTGGGCCGGTCCGCCCCTGCCACGTGTCGCTCCCCTGTTTTAACTTAAAAACCCAATGGGTCTGTTTGGCTACAAGGATAAGAGATTAGAAATTAAAATTAAATGGGAACAGGGATATCTTATCCCTGTTTTGGATTAGCCACTGTTTGGCTATCCAAATTGAGAATAGGGTTTTCCAAATTACGAAATTGCCTCTGAACTTTCTGAAAATTACCATTCTGTCCTGAACTTTCAAAAATTACCTTTTAACCCCCAAACTTTAGAGAAATTACAATTAGACCCACCAGATTTAAATATTAATAAAATAATAATTAAATTAATTAATTAATTAATTAAATTATTTAAAAATACTCTAAAATAATCCGGAGTCCAAATGGGACAAGTCATTAGTGTATTTTGACTATCTCGGCTATTCTGAGACCAATAGTGAGATCCGTTTTACGAGACGGGGTCCCAAAAAATAAAAGACCCGTAGTAACCTTTAAAATTACCAAAATGCCCCTAAATTGAAACACAGTCAAATGAGCTCCGAATTTAGTAAACAAATAGTGAAGCTTTATTATCTCGAGCATTCCGGACTCAACCGTGGAGTCCGATTTATGAAAAGAGGTCACGAAATCTAAGGACCCGTGTAAAGTGCAAAATGACTGTTTTGCCCTTCTGAACCCAGGTGTCCGAATTGAGTTCTACGAAAGCCCAAACCTAGTTTCTTCAACGTCCCAGACTCAATGGTGGAGTCTAAATTAGCAAATTAGAAACTCATGAATTAAAGACATAAAATTTGATGAATAGAATAAATTCGAATGACAATAAACTGAATTACCTGTTATGATTTTAGGGACACGAGAGGGCAAGGAGAAGGGGATCTGACCTTCGACATTTTCACTGTGATTTTACCATACTTCGAGTACACCTTCTTGAGTTGAGATCGATTATCAGGTACAATATATTGTGCTAAGTAAGAAATAGAATTGAGATTAGGAATACTTGCTTTGCTGCATTGATTGTTCACATGTTTGCTTGAGTGTTCACATGCTTATGTGCTACGTGCTATCTTGTTAAGTTGGATGATGATTATGGGTATATCGCATGTGTTAGTGTAGTGTGTGAATCATATGCTTTGAAGAACTGTTGATATTATGAATTGTGTACTTGAAGGCATGCTTTATGTATGAATGAGATGCATCATTGAGATTACATTATGACATGATGAAATCAGAGCATATTGGCATTGTGTGATTCTTTGGACATGGCGTGGGTAAGCACTTGGTGCTTTGCATTATGAGGGTGCAGATCCTATGGTGAAAAACCCAAAATCGGCCAATAGGTACTTGCCTGCCTGACGGATTCTGGACCGTGAAGTGAGACATATCGACGGTACTCATGCCAGCGGAGAATGACCGTATCATGAGACATGGGTGGCATAGAGTTGCATGGGTGTGTCACGCATACAGCTCATATACTGCATATTGTTTATATGCTGCCATCATGATATCGAATGCCATATAGAAATAACTGTACACTTGCACATGCCACGACCTTAGTTCTGTTTCTTGCATTAGCATTATATTGTACCAACATGTTGAGCTGACCCCTTTAGTGGGGCAAACATTTCAGATGACGTCCCAGCTGTGCGAGACGTGGAGATGAGCTGATTAGGGACCATGCTAGGCCCAAGGGGCGCTTTTGATATTGTGTAAGGGCATAAGCCCGCGACTGTATTTTATTTTGTATGTGGTGAAGAAATGGACCAAACCTTATGTATTTATCAGAACAGTATGTAGAATGTATGTGATCGTCCTTAATTATCTTTTATTCCTTTATTATTTTATTTCTTTTTGTCTCGTTACTCGCGCCTCGGGTTCGCTGGAATTCGGGGCGTGACAGCAACTACAAGGAGGCCACGTTTTAATACTTTTAAACAACATCTATTTGTAAGTGTTTTATACCTCTTGTTGCCACTGGTAATGAAAGAAAAACTGTGCATAAGCACCACGGATTTTCGTTGGGTTTCTTCGAAACTCAACTATGACACGAAAAAATGCCAAGTAGTAGGATCTAATCTCCCAGACATGAGATATCTCCACGAAAAGTAAAATGGGAGTTTGGTTCAAAACGGATTCCATTAATGAAAGTGATAAGACGTTATGTTGAAAATGGAAGCAGGCTTTACCCTCATTTTCACTATGCATATCTACATGTTTTGAAGTTCATATACTCTATTTGAAGAAGTACATGTTTAGCTTGAATACTTTAAATGTTTCAAAGCTGTCTGTTTTAAAGAATGCATATATTCTATGTTCGAAGTATACGAGCAGTTGGTAGTGATTGTTTTATAAATTCTCTTGTGATAAACCACTGCCAATTGAAACCCCATGACAAATGCTGGAATTACTCACAAGCTTAGATTAGCTTACCCGGATTTTTATCCAACCCCCTTTCAAGTAACAGAAGTGATTCGAACCCTATTTTGTGATGAAGATGGTGAAAGTCTTGCCATTTTGAAAAAGGGCATAGGAAGTTGTTACAGGGTTAGCATGAAGTAGTAGGACCATATGTTGGTCACTTTTGTTTTAGCAGGTCATGGGATGTATTATGGATTTGTAGTTTGTCACTTTTGATTTTAGTAAATGTTAGATTGTTATGTAACTAAGTTCTGAGGGACTATTGGATATGTATTATGTATAAAGTCCTTAGAGTTTTTATTATGCTCTAAATGTATAATCATGTGTACCATTATGAAGAGCGGCAATACCGGGCGGATGTGCGTAAATTTAAAATAAGAAAAGAAAAGAAAAAGTTTTTCACGCTTCCACGAACACAGGCCGCACCGCCGTCCGATACTATTGCTTATGTGAGCCTTGCACTAAGGCCCTCGAGCCGAAGGGTGGCTAGTCACGATATGAAATCCGCACAGGGTGGGTTTCGAGTCGTGACAGGCATTGTCATCATGGTCTATTTGTACTAAACATTTAAGAAATTATCAATGAAAATGCATCTAGTTCTTCTGCTTACTTGATTGATTCTATTGATATGTGGTATGTTAGATTAGGATATGTTAATCATTCCTATATAAAGAAAATGAAAGATATTGGAATGATATCTAATATATCTAATTCTAATACTGAAAAATATGAAATATGTGTAAAATGTAAATCAACAAAGAAAACATACAAATCAGTAGAAAGAGAGTCTGAATTACTAAGTCTAATATATAGTGACTTAGGAGATTTAAAACAAATTATAACTAGAAAAGGAAAGAAATATTACATAACCTTTATAGATGATATCTCTAAATACACTAAGATATACTTACTTAGAAACAAAGATGAAGCAAGAGAAATGTTTCTGAAATATAAAGCAGAAGTTGAAAATCAACTCAACAAGAAAATCAAAAGATTGAAAACTGATAAGAGAGGTGAATATGAATCCAATCCATTTAATGAATATTGTGAAAAACATCGAATAATACATGAAACAACTCCTTCATATTCACCTAAATCTAATGGAGTAGCAGAAAGGAAAATAAGAATACTAAAAGAAATGATGAACTCAATGTTAGTTAGTTTTAGGCACCCCTCAACCTGTGGGGGGAGGTTATCCTTTCTGCTTGTCATATTCAAAATAGAATACCTTATAAGACAACTGGAATAACCCTCTATGAATTATGGAAAGATCACACACCTAACCTTAAATACCTAAAAGTGTGGGGGTGTTTGGCTAAAGTCCTTTTACTAGAACCTAAAAAGAGAAAATTAAAACCTAGAATATTTGACTGTATGTTCATAGGATATGCCCAAAACAGTTCTGAATATAGATTCTTAGTAATCAAATGCGATAACAACTTAATAGAAGCCAACACTATAGTAGAAACCAAGAATACAGATTTCTTTGAAAATATTTTTCCTATAAGAAATAATGTGAAAAAAATTGATGTTGTGTCTTGAAAACACAAGAATCTAAAACTAATGAGCACACTGAAATTGAACCAAGAAGAAGTAAAAGAGATAGAAAAGAAACTAACTTTGAAGATGACTTATATACCTTCTTAACTAATAACGACCGTAAAACTTATGATAAGGCCATAACCTCACCCGATGCACCTTATTAGAAGGAGGCAATTAATAATGAATTGGAATCAATTCTCTATAATCACACATGAGAATTAGTGAACTTACCCCCGGCACAAAAACCTTAGGATATAAATAGATATTTAAAAGGAAACTAAAACTTGATGAGTCAACCGATAAATATAAAGTAAGACTTTTAGCAAAAGGCTATAAGCAAAAGAAGGATATAGACTTCTTTGATACCTTTGCTCTAATAACTAGGATCTCTTCTATTAGAGTCCCAATAGCTCTTGCTTCCATTTATAATCTTGACATTCATCAAATGAATGTCAAGACTACATTTCTAAATGGGGAACTACAAGAAGAGATTTATATGAACCAACCTAAAGGGTATATAATTACTAGACAAGAACATAAGGTATGCAAACTAATTAAATCATTATACGGATTAAAACAAGCTTCCAAACAATGGCATGAGAAATTTGACAGTGTGTTAATGTCAAATGGCTTCTCAATCAACGAATCTAATAAATATATATATATATAGCAAATCTATAGAAAAGACACGTGTTACTATAGCAAATGGTAATATTAGCGACGCCCGCATGCATCGCTAATAGTCCTAATTAGTGTCGCTAAAGAGTATTAGAGATGCACAAGTGTACGTCGCCATGGGTCTCACTAATAATCGTGTTGCTAATACTATTAGCGGCATGCACAAGAATATGCGTCGCTAATAATCAGGTGTTGCGTCGCTAATGCTATGTAAAAAATTCAATGGGCGTCGCTAATAGTATATTATTAGTGATGCATAAAAGCTATCGCAAAAAGTGTGTTATTGGAATGATTATACAGCATTAGCGACAAATTCTATGTCGCTAATAGTGTATTTTTAGTGACGACCATGAAGTGTCGCTAAAACTAATATGTAGGACTTTTAGTGACGCCTTCTGTGCGTCGCTAAAATTTTTTTCTTTTTCCCTATTTTGGACCTAAATTTTTTTTTTTTGTGTTTTATTCCTGTTTAAAACCTATATCAATCATCCTGATATAAAATAATTTCAAACATTATAAAATGAATATATTAAAAGGGAAATGCATTCATATATTTATATATATAATTATTTACAATCATAAAAGTAGAATTTCTTAATAAATACAAAAATAAAAAATTGTTTCAGAAAATGTAACTATAGATGTCTAGGAAAAGAAAAAAAACAAAGGAGAAAAGTAGGTCCCAATGCACAACTGAAAGATGGGGGCACAATAATCTTGATTAATTTGAAATAAAGATCAAATGATATATATTAAAACACTTATTAAATATATATGAACATAAAATGTGAATTTTTTTTTTTTGTATGCATAAATAGTAAGTAACGGCGGAAAATAACATAAAATGCAAACCAGTGATCCGAACTGAGTGTTGTAAGTTCGTGCAAGTCTATTTTGTCATTTTTGAAGTGTGTGATGGGTTTTCAGTTAGGCGGATAATTGGTATTTTGGTCCGTCAAAACTCTAAAATGGACCTTTTTAAAGTGAAAAGTTGCATAAGTTTCAAACCGGTGATTTGAACCGAGTGCCTTAAGTTTATACAAGTCTATTTTATCATTCGTGAGGTGTGTGATGGGGTTTTTGGGTCGTCAGGCTGATATTCGGCATTTTGGTTTGCCAAAACCCCAAAATGGGTCTTTTTAAAGCATAAAGTTACATAAGTTTCAAACCGGAGATCAGAACCGAGTGCCATAAGTTTGTATGAGTATATTTTATCATTTGGGAGGTGTGTGATGGGATTTTGGGGTCGTTAGGTTGATGTTCGGTATGATATCTAGTATTTTGGTCCGTCAAAATCTTAAAATGAGTCTTTTTAAAGCAAAAAATTGCATAAGTTTCAAATCGGTGATCTGAACTGAGTGTCGTAAGTTCGTACCAGTCTATTTTGTCATTTTTGAGGTGTGTGATGGGGTTTTGAGGCCGTTAGGCCGATATCCGATATTTTGGTATGTTAAAACCCCAAAATGAGTCTTTTTAGAGCGAAAAATTGCATAAGTTTCAAACTAGTGATCCTAACCGAGTGCCGTAAGTTTGTACAAGTCTATTTTGTCATTTTTTACTTCTTTTTAGCGATACATGTAGTATGTGTGGCTAATAGTACCTTGTAGCGATGCTTTACTAGCGTCTGTAATAATGTGTGTCGCTAAAAATATAATTTTTTATTGCGTGTCATCATTTGCTTATATGTTGATGATATGCTCATATTTAGGACTTGTTTAGAGATAGTAAATTAGACTAAAAGATTCCTAGCATCAAAATTTGATATGAAAGATATGGGTGAAGCAGATGTAATTTTAGGAATAAAAATAACTAGAAATCCTAATGGTATTTTGCTCTCTCAAGAGCATTACACTTAAAGAATACTAAGAAAATTTGAACAATATGATGTGAAACCTGTTACTATCCCATATGATGCTAATACACAATTAAAGAAAAATAAAGGAGAAAGTGTATCTCAATCTGAATATGAAAAAATCATTAGTAGCTTAATGTATCTAATGAATAGCACCAAACTTGATATTGCATATGCTGTAGGCAGATTGAGTAGATACACCCAGACTCCTAAGAAGGACCATTGGATAGCCATAACTAAAGTACTTAAATATCTTAGAGGTACTCTTGACTATGGCTTGATGTATAGTGGATTTCTCGCTATATTAAAATGGTACATCGATGCTAATTGGATCTCTGATTCTGATGAAATAAAATCCACTAATGGATATGTGTTTACCTTCGGTGGAGGTGCAGTGTCTTGAAAATCTTCCAAACAGACTTGCATAGCGCAGTCCACTATGGAGTTCAAGCTTATCGTCTTAGAGAAGGTAAGTTCTAAGGCTGAGTGGCTTAAAAACCTCTTAGCAAATATCCCTATATGGATGAGACTAGCACCGTCTGTGTCGATGCATTGTGATAGCCAGGCTGCAATAACCCGAGCTTAGAATAAAACTTACAATAGAAAAAATTGGCATATACACCTAAGGCATAATATTATAAGGCAGCTACTTGAGACTGAGGTGATATCCTTAGATTTTTTGAGGTTGGAGATGAACTTGGCAAATCCTCTGACAAAACCACTATGCAGAAAGCTAGTGAGTGAAACATCGAGGGGGATAGGACTTATGCCAATAACAAAGGTCAATAGTGATAGAAACCCAACCTACATGAATGGTGATCTTAGGAAGTAGGTTCATATGGGTACTAACAAGTCACTAGGTGGCTTATTGGTGCACTATCATAATTTTTATATCTTGAGAGTCCTTCCCTATGGTGTAAATAGTGCAAGATTGCAATGAATGAGGTTGAGCAGTGCTCCTAATGAATGTCATAGCCTTTACGGATGATGTGTTAATTGTAGTACACATTTGATGGATTCACCTATATAAGTGTGGAAGTGGGGCCGCTTCCCATGAGAGCTCAAGTATGCTCTCTAGAGCACTCATGAATATCCAAGTAGGGCGCATGGCCTATTTGTGCTAACTCACTTAGAATAACTTTTTCATTTGAGGAAACAATGTGGGTTGTAAGTTGAATGACTTACAATAAAGAAATATTGGTTCATAAAAATTTATAAATTTCACCAAGTTTACTATAGCAAAAGGCACTATTAGCGACGCACGCGTGCGTTGCTAATAGTGGCACTGGGCGTCGCTAAAGGTCTTTTGCGACGCACCAACGTGCGTTGCTAAAGGCATCACAAATACTCACGTTGCTAATAGTATTGGCGACGAACACACCCTTTGGCATCGCTGAAGGTGACTATTAGCGACGTTTAGTGTGCGTCGCTAATAATTAGGTATGTGTCGCTAATAATGCCTTTTGCATCGCTAAAGGTCTTTTGCAACGCACCAACGTACGTCACTAAAGGCATCACAAATACTCACGTCTCTAATAATATTGGCGACGAACACACCCTTTGGCGTCGCTGAAGGTGACTATTAGTGACGCTCAGTGTGCGTCGCTAATAATTGGGCACGCGTGTCCCAAATACTACACATGACGCAGTGTGCGTCGCTGAAAATCACTATTAGCGACGCACACTGAGCGTCGCTAATAGTTGTTTTCAGTGATGCCCCATTGTACGTCGCTAATGGTGGCTTTTAGCAACGCTCAGTATGCGTTGCTAATAGTGTATATTTAAATTAAATTCTCACTTCTAGCAACGTATTGGTGTGCGTTGCTAAAAGTTTTTTTTAAAAAAACTATATTTGCTTTGTTTTATTTGTTATGTTATTCCTATTTAAACTTGTATCAATCATCCATCCTGATATATAATAAAATTCAAGCATTTTGAAATGAATATATTAAAAAAGAAAAATACATTCATATATATATATATATATATATATATTAAACTAATTATGTACATTTGATAAAGTACAACTTAACAATAAATAAAAAAAAAATTAAAAATTGTCTTCAAAAATGTAACTACAAATGTCCATGAAAAGAAAAATAAAATAAAATAACAAGTTCCGATGCAAAACATAAAAATAGTGCGGCAATAATCCCGATCAATCTGAAATAAAGATTAAATGATATATATTAGAACAATTATTAAATATATATGAACATAGAATGTGAATAGTTTTTTTTTTTTGCATGCATAAATAGTAAGAACAGTATAAAGTAGCATAAGTCTATTTTATCATTTGTGAGGTGTGTGATGGGGTTTCGGTGTAGTTAGGTCGATATCCGACATTTTGGTTTGTCAAAACTCCAAAATGGGTCTTTTTGGAGCTGAAACTTGCATAAGTTTCAAACCGGGCATCCAAACCGAGTATTGTAAGTTCGTGCAAGTCTATGTTATCATTTTTGAGGTGTGTGATGTGGTTTCGGTGTAGTTAGGCTGATATCCGGCATTTTGGTCTGTCAAAACCCCAAAATGGGCCTTTTTGGAGCTGAAACTTGCATAAGTTTCAAATCGGGCATCCGAACCGAGTGCCGTAAGTTCGTGCAAGTCTATTTTATCATTTTTGAGGTATGTGATGTGGTTTCGGTGTAGTTAGGCTGATATCCGGTATTTTGGTCTGTCAAAACTCCAAAATGGGCCTTTTTAAAGCTGAAACTTGCATAAGTTTCAAACCGAGCATCCGAACCAAGTGTCGTAAGTTCATGCAAGTTTATTTTATCATTTGTGAGGTGTTTGATGGGGTTTTGGTGTAGTTAGGCCGATATCCGGTATTTTGGTCTGTCAAAACTCTAAAATGAGCCTTTTTGGAGCTGAAACTTGCATAAGTTTCAAACCGGGCATCCGAACCGAGTGTTGTAAGTTCGTGCAAGTCTATTTTATCATTTTTGAGTTGTGTGATGTAGTTTTGGTGTATTTAGGCTGATATCCGACATTTTGGTCTGTCAAAACCCCAAAATGGGCCTTTTTGGAGTTGAAACTTGCATAAGTTTCAAACCGAACATCTGAATCGAGTGTCGTAAATTCGTGCAAGTTTATTTTATCATTTTTGAGGTTTTTGATGGAGTTTCGATGTAGTTAGGCTGATATCCGGAATTTTGGTCTGTCAAAACCCCAAAATGGGCCTTTTTGGAGCTGAAACTTACATAAGTTTCAAACCGGGCATCCGAACCGAGTGCCATAAGTTCGTGAAAGTTTACTTTATCATTTTTGAGGTGTGTAATGGGGTTTACATAACATTTTATATAAATAATAAATCTACCAAAGTATATAATTTTAAAAACTTACCAAGGTTGTGAAGAGTCACGCTGTTGGCTGAGCATCGTCTGCACAAGAGCCTCTAGCTGGGAATATCACTCCTCGAGGCTATTTACTTGCTGCCACAGCTCTGTATTCTCTCGTTGAATTGCCTTAGTGGCTGCGTGTGCCCTAGCATCACACTCAAAGGTAGAGGACGATGTCGTCAGCGCCATCCCAGTCCCTAAGTCGCATACATAGTCGCGCCTCTTGCCCAGACCAGTCTCCCGTATCTAGTCATCGGTCGGAGGATCCTGACCCTCAACTGTCGGTTGAGCACGCAGTCGAACCATCTCCTCCTATAAAAACATAAATATATGTTACTACTTTTATAACTTTAGATTAATATTAAATTATTAATACTGTGGCAAGTTACATAAAAACTTATATAAAGCCGCTGTGCTTCAGGCCCAGCCCAACCTTTATTGGGGTTGTAGTGCGTCCTGTGCCACAAATCAATGGGGCTGGGTGGTGTATCGATCTCGTGGTCTCACTGGAACAAATAAATAGTAGCTTGTGAAGATTGATTTCATGAATAGATTATACAATATTATTAACTTACCATATCATGCCTATACTGTACAAAAGAACGTGATCCACCACAGTGGATCACCTTTTGCTTGCTTCTGCTCTCGCTATTTTTCCTGCTCAGTTCCTACACTTGGCCAAAACAAAGAAGGTTAGTATAAATGATACTGATTTAAACCAGACAACAAAAGTAATTTTGACAATTTTTACCAGGAATGCATCACTTGCAAACCGGTCACACAGTAACATCCAATCCTCTACGGTGACCCCCCTATAGGGTCTGTCGCGGGGCTCTCTACCGGCTGCTACCTCCGCCTAGTAGTGCATGTGGAGCCAGTGTCGATAGTCCCTGAAACGGACTCCCAGGTAACGGTCCATTACTCCTCTTGAGTGACGAGACTCCAGTCACTAATATGGAGTGGGGTGCGTAGTCGGCAAATGATGCCGACCTCTATGGTGAACTGTTGTGCCCATCCACTAATGGGCTTCAACAAGCCCTTAGGTAGCTCAATCCGAAGTCGCGACCCCCTGCTGCCTCCATCTGAGCCTGCAAACTCCGATTCTTCGACCTACCGAGCCCTTGTCTAGAGGTGGTGACCAAAGCTTTAGAAACAATAAAATAGAACCAATTAGTACCATATTGATATAATCATTAATACAAAGTGGAACTATGCATATCATCAATGGCAGGATTGGTCGACCCTGTAGAGGAAGAGGAAGGGGTCGATGGGTCCACCGGGGCTGCGCGTCTGCGTGAGCCTAGTCCAACCATATCTAAAAAGAAAGTTTAAAAGTAAATTCCATTACATCATAAAATTTAAAATCCATTACATCATAAAATTGAATATCCATTACATCATAAAATCGACAATCCATTACATCATAAAATTAAAAATCCATTACACTTGATCCTACCACAGGAGGCACGATATATTTATCACCGCCACGTATTAGGTGCAGCTCTTTCCTTATTCCCAGCTCCTACAAGTCCAACAGGGCTTTAACAGTATCCTTCGTCTTCCCTTCAATGTTCATTAAAGTTCCCAACCCAATCGCGAATAAATTTTGCGACAAGATTCACATGTGATGAAAATGACTCCCGAACGGGGCTAGGCTTATATGAATGCAATTAAAAAAACTTATTAGTGTAAGGGCAAACTCTAATTGTCAGACAGAGTTTTGCTTTAAAAAACATTAACAATAGCATTGAAAATGCCAATACAAAACATATTGATCTTGGTTGATAACAAGTAAAAGCACCTAGCTTTCAATTTTTATCTATTAATTAAGGTCATTCATCAAGAATTATTTACTTGGCACCTAACAACAATAACTTAACCAACAAAAGCAAATCAATTGCTACCTAAAACCACTAACTGACTTAATAGGTTAGGTGTATCTAGTTGATCTCTCAATCTATAGGACTCAAGAACTCTTATTACTTGGCAGCTAAAACAAAAAATAAAAATAAAAATTATTGTTTAGAGGAACTCAGGAGCAAGGGATTAGGGTTCAAGTTGCAGTTCAATGAACACATACATGAAAAAGGTCCAAATGCACTCATGTGTCTAGATTTTAAGGATTTTTTTAACTAAAATCCTACAAAACACTAAAGCAACAAGGCTATTAACTTTTTTTGAAGAGGTCTCGTGTTCTTCCAAACTGGTGTTACATGGCTGAGGACACTTCTAATCATTTGCTTTTGCATTGTGGGGCAGCTAGGACCCGTAGAACTTATTATGCTCTTTGTTGAAAATACAACAAATTATGATGGGGAAAGGTTAAACACTTTTGAAAGTCATGACTAGCGGGTAAACAACCGACAGCAACACTTGTGTGTATGGTAAGTGGTAACATGATCTGCATTATCTACTTTAGTTGTATCAATTTATCAAGCTAAAACATCATGGACTTCTAACCCCATGGGATGAATCAAGAGGGTCTTATGTTTTTTATTTGAAATTAATTTTTTTGTTTTTTTTTTATCTACACCCATGTTGTCTGGAGGAAAAAAAAAGTATTGTAGTAAAGTAGGATAAAGAAATAGTATTGTCATGCATACTTTAATATTCATGATTGCCGTGTCACAACGAATGATAAAAAGGGGTTACGCAATTAGTGGTTAGATTTCTTTTTTAATTCTTGAATGGATAAAATCCTTGATGCTAGTTATGGTGCATTATTATTTGAGGAATGTAATATTGGGAAGGTATACGATCTATTGTGAGGTCGCCAAGGAAACAAATGGGTTTGGGCATTTAATAAACTTTATGCTTTGTTTGTTTATGTCGTAACCTGTTGTCGTTTTGCAGTTAGATGGTGTCCAAGAATTTGCATGCCTCCACCGACTTCACCTAACGTTCCAATGCTTTGTTTGTTTGTTTGCTTATTTGTTTTGTATTATTTGACGGACAAATTTAGTTGATGATTCATAATGATATTAACCTTAGACCTTTTCCCATTAACTCTATCTTCTAGTAGGGTCACATTATTTTAATGTAACAAAATCGTATTTGCTAATCCACTCCCACTCAAGACACGACAAATTTGTCATTTGACATCCAAGTAGCAAATTTGCTATGGAAGGAAGTCGTCTCTATTGGACAAATATTTCGATGACTTGACACTTTTAAATCTATTAGTGTGGCTGCTGTGAATTTATTTAAATTTTGGATTCATTTATAATTTGAGATTAATAAAAAATGAATAATGTGATCCATTTTTATAGGCCGCTGCCAATCAGAACATATCTTTATCTATATATATATATATATATAGATAGATAGATATATACATAAAGACATATATATATAGACACAAACACATACGTATACACGAACAAAGCACCCCAGTTTGTGAGTTAAAGACACAAACACATACGCAAACACATACAAACACAAACACATATGCACAAAAGATGACTTAGTCAATGAGAATAATTTGAAACTAAAGGTATCTGTAACTTTAAAAGGTGACCAAGTTCAGTTAATGTGGCATGCATCCTCATCAATAAGAGAAGTAGAGAAACAGAGTATAGTCGCTATACATATAAAAATATATATTCACTAGAAATGTAAAGTGAACCGTAGATCCATCATCCATGACCCACAAAAAAAAAAAAAAAAAATCTAACCTGGAAACCGTAGATCTGGAGAACCAGCTTCAAAACCACCGAAGATTGACGAAGAAGGCGAAGAAACCGTAGATCGACTCGAAAGAGGCAGCGCCGCAGCGGGTAGGGTATTGTGGAAAGTGAAAAGTGGAAACTGGAAACTGGAAAGGGGAAAAGATTTAGGGCAATAGGGCTGATAAATCGTGATGGCTGTTACTATTTTCTTTCATCCAACGGCTGTTACTTTATCACCTTAGATTAGTGCCACATGTCGAAATATATAAATATTTTTAAGAAAGGAAATTTTATTTGCACTCCCATCATTAAGGTTTTTAAAATAATTTTGAATTCTTAATTTCTTAATTTAATTAATTAACAAATGCTCAAAAGGTGTGCTAATTTCATTAAATTTGTGAAGGTTGTTGATATACCATAAAAGGACAAGCCAATCAACACTTGACACGTATGACCACAGTCCGATTTATGTTCAACTAGCATGATTCTCGCTCAGCCAGTGACATCCAGATCATCATATAAGGTCGGAAATGACCAACAAATATATCCAGAACTGACCACAGGGTCCAGACCATAGCTTCAGATCTCGTCACCGCCTTAGCGGATTCCGAGCAGAGAATAAGGAAGCAGTCTCCAATACGGAAACTACCATTTATGATTATCTCCATCTACGACTCAATGCCCACAAGGTATCTGCAATCTCCGATGATCATATCCCTATATTCATGGCGTCGAATCCTAATCAACTTAGGAAAGCTTCGGCCTATATATTAAACCCTAGAGGTACGCTTTTAGATTCATGCTCATTCTTTGACTTTCAATACAGTCTTTCAATTCCCTTACTCACTTAAGTATCGGAGCGGCTACCGCCGGAGCCAATCCGGTGGTCCTCTGATCATCTTTCTGAGTGTTCTACAGGTCACGGAGCCCTCACGTGTTGCGAGTCAAAAAGTGCAGCATCAGTTTGGCGCCGTCTGTGGGAACGACTAATCTCTACGTGCTTTATTCGTAAATTCATCTTTTTCCCCACCGGAAAACCATGGCACCAAATCTCCGACCCCGACAGAATACTCAGAGTTCGCAAAACGCTCAGCGTCAGCCGCCTGCTCCACGCACAAGAGGACCAGCGGCCAACCCTATGCGACAAGAGATCGAAGCAATAAAACGACACAATGACCTGGTGCAGGAGCAGTTGCTAGCCATCACTAGAACGCTGGCCACGCTCACGCAGAACCAAGCAGCAGCTTCTCCTAGCCCGCCGGCCAACTTCGTTGCAGGAACGCAACCCCCGGTTGCCACGGGGAATGAAGAACTTCGTGGGCAGGCCCCTACTAACCAGCCTAAGCACCCTTCAGGCGTTGCTCACGATGGCCGAGATCCACAGCCATCAACAGTTCCTGGCTGGGGAACATCCGCTTTTGTCCCTGACGTGCATTATCGGAGCACTACTCGAGCCCCAACTCCGAGGGTTTCGGGAGCACCCCCGGCACCACAGGAACCTTATCATCCAGCGCCAGTCCCACCAGTTCGGATTCCTCCTCCATCCGAAGGGCGCACTCCACCCTATTACCCTGAAGCCGAGGCTGTCAGGTAGGGTTCACAAGATGTCAGACTCAGAGACCCGCGAAGGGTAGAGGAGATTGCCGAGTCTATGGACCGGACAATCGGCTTAAGGGGACCTCAGAACCCTCCAGAGCAAGACGAACTGGCCAGGCTGCTCGAAAGACTAGCCACACCGTTCACCTTCGCCATCATGTCCGAAGAGAGGCCTAGAAAGTTCGTGGTGCCCAAATTCACTCTCTATGATGGATCTGGAGATCCAGGGGATCACCTATCTCATTATCAGCATACGATGGCCCTTCACGGAGCTTCAGATGCTTTCATGTGCCGAACGTTCATCACCAGCTTGAAGGGAACAGCTCTGAAGTGGTTCCACAACCTCCCTCCGAACTCAGTTGCCAGCTTTTACGAGCTCGGTAGACAGTTCTTGGATAGATTTATGACCAGCAGAAGGCTCAGAAGGGGGCCAGAATTCCTGCTGAATGTTAAGCAGACCAGGGAAGAATCCCTCCGGGCCTACATTGCCCGTTTCAACACCGAGCTCACTGAGATCACGGATTGCAGCCCGAAGTTCCTTGTTGCGGCCCTTACTGCCGGGCTTGCCCAAGGTGGCTTCAAAGATTCCCTGACAAAGAGCCCCCCGGCCGATATGGCAGCATTGATGGATCGGGCCAAAAAATACATCAACCTGGAAGAAGCCAACCGCCCAGCCCAGAAGGGCAAGGATCAGACCCAGAGGGATAATCCGAAGCGGGAGGACCATAAGAAGGAGGATCACAGAAGAGACTCCAACAAAAAGAGGGTCAGAAGCCCAGAGAAGAAAACAGCTCCCAGAGCGGTGTACAACTCCGCACCAAGGGAGTTCACCAACTTCACGCCTTTGAACACTACTCCGAACCAGGTACTCCGGCAGATCCGAGATCGGGAGAACCTGAGGTGGCCAGAGCCGATCAAAGGAGATCCCAGCCTGCGGGACCAAAGTAAGTACTGCAATTTCCATAAAGATCATGGGCATACTACTAACACTTGCAGGACCCTCCGGTATGAGATAGAACAGCTCATAAAGAAGGGACGTCTTCGGGAGTTCGTCAAACAAGATGGAAGGCAGAACCCCCAAGAAGACAAGCCTCAGCAGCGGCCAGATCAGAGGCCCGAACAGAGGCAAGAGCAGCGGGAAGGACGAAACGAGCCTCAGAGGCAGAACAACCATGTTATCTACGTCCTCCATGCTGACTCCCCTGTTACAGGAATGTCCAACAGGGCGAGAAAAAAATATGCTCGGGAGGCCAGAACCGCCCCAAACATCTTGCAGGTCTCCAACGTCGAAAAGAGGCTCAAGCCAGGGCCAGAGATCCAGTTCACCGAGCAAGATCTAGCAGGGGTACACTACCCTCACAGTGATGCCCTTGTTATCACCCTCAGAATCGCCAACTTCGAAACTAGAAGAGTCCTAGTCGACACTGGCAGCTCAGTCAACATTCTATTCTACGAACCGCTTAAGCGGATGGGCATAGACCAGGACAGCGTCAAGCCCACCACTGCCGTAATGGCAGCTTTTGATGGCAGCCTCAGCACCCCCCTGGGGAGAGTTGACCTTCCTACCACTATTGGGGAAGGTGAAGGGCAGAAGACCACCATCTCAGAGTACATGGTGTTGAACATGAAGTCTCCATACAACGTCATCATTGGGAGACCCTGGTTATACCAGATAGGGGCGGTCACTTCGACCCTTCATCAGTAACTGAAGTACGTCCACAATCAGAGCGTGCACTCGGTCCGGGGATGTCAGCCAACCTCACGAGAATGTCACGCTATTGCCCTCAAGGAGACAGCTCCAAAATAGCAATTACAGTACACTCGGGACTGTGCAGATCCGGTTTTCACTCACACTCCCGAGGTGGAAGATTGCCCATCCGGCGTTGAAGAGCCCCTGAGCCCAAGGGGACGAGATAGCCGAGCCAAGCCTGTTGGCGAGCCCATCAAGATACTGGTCAGTTCAGAAACAGAAGGGCGTTATTTGTACATCGGCCCAGACCTTACGCCCGCCGAGCAGGAAAAGATAGTCAAGTTTCTAAAGAACAACCTCTCTATCTTTGCTTGGGAAACTAGGGACATGGAGGGAATAGATCCTAATCTGATAACTCACAAACTGATGGTAGATCCAGATCACCCCCCAGTCAGACAGAAGAGAAGACCGATCGCTCCCGAACGGCATCGGGTTATAAACGAAGAAGTCCAGAGGCTGCTGGACGCCAGGATGATACGGGAAGTTTTCTATCCCGAGTGGTTAGCCAACACTGTGCTCGTCAAGAAGAAGAACGGCAAATGGAGAGTCTGTGTTGACTATACAGACCTCAACAAAGCATGCCCCAAGGACAGCTTTCCACTACCGAGAATAAATCAACTGGTTGACGCCACTGCAGGGCATGAGCTTATGAGTTTCATGGACGCATACTCTGGATACAACCAGATCCAGATGTACCCTCCAGATCAGGAAAAGACCGCCTTCATAACCGAAAGAGGACTCTACTGCTACAGAGTGATGCCTTTCGGTTTAAAGAATGCTGGAGCCACTTACCAACGGTTGGTGAACAAGATGTTCAGCCCACTGCTTGGCAGCACCATGGAGGTATACATCGACGACATGCTGGTAAAGAGCCTCCAAAAAGGCAGCCACCTCCAGCACTTAGCCCAGACCTTCGATATCCTCAGACAGCACAAGATGAAGCTCAACCCCTCGAAATGCACCTTCGGTGTTACGAAGGGAAAATTCTTGGGGTACATCGTCTCTCAAAGAGGTATCGAAGCAGATCCCACTCAGATCCAAGCCCTGATTGGACTGAAGTCGCCAAGGACCAGAAAGGAGATTCAGGCACTAAACGGCAGAGTCGCCGCATTGAGCAGATTCATATCCAAGTCCACCGATCGCTGCCTACCTTTCTTTAAAGCTCTGAAGGGCAGCAAGGCCTTGCAATGGACAGAAGAATGCGAGCTTTCCTTCCAAGAACTAAAAGAGTACCTAGCCTCTCCAGAGCTCCTGTCAAAGCCTGTACAAGGAGAAAAGTTGCTCCTGTACCTAGCAGTCTCTGAGAACACGGTCAGTTCCACACTAATCAGACAGGACAAAGGAGTACAGAGGCCTATATTCTACGTCAGTAGGGCACTACTTGACACGGAGAAAAGGTACCCAGAAGTAGAGAAGCTGGCCTATGCCTTGGTCGTATCAGCCCGAAAACTTCGACCTTACTTCCAGGCCCATCCAATTGAGATTCCAACTGCTTATCCTCTAAAGTCAATACTGAGGAAACCCGAGGTATCGGGAAGATTGGTCAAGTGGTCTGTGGAGCTAGGGGAGTTTGACATAGCATATGTACCCCGAAACTCTATCAAAGGGCAGGCCTTAGCCGACTTTGTAGCCGAGTTCACCCCGGCACTGCAGAACGAAGCACAAAACGCCGAAACTACAGGAACCTGGCTACTGTATATTGATGGTTCGTCAACCGATCAAGGATTAGGGGTAGGACTGGTACTACAGTCCCCTGATGGACTTACATCGGAAAAAGCAGTCAGCTTGGGATTTAGGGCTTCTAATAATGAAGCTGAATACGAGGCCCTAATCTTAGGGATGAAGCTTGCCCTGGAATGCGAGGCTCAGAACCTCGATGTCTTCTCTGACTCCCAACTGGTAGTAAGCCAAGTTTTGGGAGAGTTTGCCATTAAGGATGAAAGGATGCTTCGGTACTCCGAACGGGTAAACCGTTTAAAGCATTCTTTCCAGACTTTCACTATCCAGAAGATTGAGAGAAGTCAGAACTGCAGAGCAGATGCTCTGGCTAACATGGCCTCCCGCCTCAAGTCTGAAGCAGATTCCACCATTAAAATCTCTTTTCAACCAGGATCCAGCATTGAGGAAGCATCGGTTGCTCAAATCGATGAACAAACCCAGAGCTGGATGACCCCAATCCTCCAATATCTAAGATCCGGGCTCCTCCCAGAGGATAAAAACAAAGCCAGGAGAATCCGAATCAGAGCGGCCCGGTACCTGATCCTGAACGACAAACTTTACAGGAGATCATACTCTCAACCTCTGTTAAAGTGTTTGGCTCCAGACGAGTCACAATATGTTTTGGCTGAAATTCAAGAGGGAATTTGCGGGAATCACAATGGGGGCAGGACTATAGCCCACCGAGCTCTATCACAGGGCTACTACTGGCCCGGTATGCTGAAACAGGCTAAAGAATATGTTCGGAAGTGTGACAAATGTCAGAGATTTGCCTCGTACCAACACCAGCCTCAGCACGAGCTCATCCCGATTCCTAGTCCCTGGCCCTTTGCTCAATGGGGAATGGACATTGTGGGCCCGTTACCACGAGCACCTCCAAACAGGAAGTACCTCCTGGTGGCTATCGACTACTTCTCTAAATGGGCCGAAGCCGAACCTTTAACGCATATTACAGAAAAGGAAGTCGAAAACTTCACCTGGAAGAACATTGTCTACAGATTTGGCATACCACGTGTAATTATCTCGGATAATGGGACACAATTTACTGGTAAAGGCTTCAAGGCATTCTGTGAAAATCTCAACATCAGGCAGCACTTTGCCTCTCCAGGCCATCCACAAGCAAATGGGCAGGCAAAGGTCACCAACCGAACAATCCTTGATGGGTTAAAGAAAAGGTTGGAACAAGCCAAAGGGAAGTGGGCAGAAGAGCTCCCAGGAGTCCTTTGGGCCTACCGTACAACCAGAAAAACTCCCACCTCTGAAACACCCTTCTCATTAGCCTATGGGACAGAAGCAGTAATTCCGGTTGAAATCGGTATGCCAACTCTGAGGAGTGAGGCCTTTGAGCAAGAATCCAATGATCAGCAGCTGATGGAGAACTTGGATTTGCTCGAAGAGAGAAGGGATCAAGCCAGCATCAGGATGGAAGCCTACCAACAAAGAATGGTCAATAAATCTAGGATAGGACTCAAGACAGTCAGCTTTCAAGTTGGAGACTTCGTCTTAAGAAGAGTCTTTCAGAACACCAAGGATCCCACCATGGGAAAATTGTCACCAAATTGGGAGGGCCCCTACAAAGTGATGAAGGTCGTTCGACCTACCACTTACTGGCTTGAAGACACGACTGGGAAACCTGTTCCTAGGCCATGGAACGTAAAACACTTGCGGAAGTATTATCAATAAAAATTTTTTCTTTTACTTCCTTAAAACTGTTCATCTATTAATGCACAGGCCTCCAGAGCCTGGTCCATCTATTAATGCACAGGCCTCCAGAGCCTGGTCCATCTATTAATGCACAGGCCTCCAGAGCCTGATCCATCTATTAATGCACAAGTCTTATGACTTGGTCCATCTATTAATGCACAGGCCTCCAGAGCCTGGTCCATCTATTAATGCACAGGTCTCCAGAGCCTGGTCCATCTATTAATGCACAGGCCTCCAGAGCCTGGTCCATCTATTAATGCACAAGTCTTATGACTTGGTCCATCTATTAATGCACAAGTCTTATGACTTGGTCCATCTATTAATGCACAGGCCTCCAGAGCCTGGTCCATCTATTAATGCACAAGTCTTATGACTTGGTCCATCTATTAATGCACAGGCCTCCAGAGCCTGGTCCATCTATTAATGCACAAGTCTTATGACTTGGTCCATCTAGTAATGCACAGGCCTTCAGAGCCTGGATCATCTTCAACTAGCGGGTTCTGTAATCCAGTCTATCCAAAGGCAGAAGTTCCGAGCACCTGTCAACTAAAGTTTACTAGAACGGAATACCTCGAATCTGACACTTACATTATTTGACTTATCTGTCAAATAAACCAGCACCATGGTTTCAACCAAAGGTGAAGTACTTCGATTCTGGCATTTTTCTAAGTTTTTGATTTATTTTCAGAACAATCGGCAACGCATTAGAAGATGCTTAAGTTTCAAAAGAGCACATTCACAGAAAGTATCAGATCAGAGAAGAAAAAATTCAACTTTATTAATAACTCAAAAAGATTTACATTAGTACCAAGAAGCTACTACAGAAGCTACTACAGAAGCTATTACAGAAGCTATTACAGAAGCTATGCTTGGCAACATAATGGCTCTTCTCCTGGGATGATAAAGGGGCACAAGATCCAAAACCTTCAAAACCGCCTTCATCGGCTCCATTTGAAAGGAAGGAACCCTGAACCCCAATCTGCATCACGTAGTGCCCAGGCCATTTCATCATCACTATCACTGGTCCTATGACCAACGGATGATGAGGGCTCTGAGCCTCAGGAGACTTTCATTCTCCACCTTTGTAATCGGCATGACTCCTCAGAAGAATAAAGCAAGGGTCTCTGCCAAGACACATGGGGGGGAAGGTAGTCCACCTTCAATCTTCTTCTTTACACCGTCTGTTTCACCCCAGCCACTTAGAGCAAGGGTATCTGACAGAGCGTGAGGAAGGGGAGGCAACTCACCTTCGTCTTCATCACCAACACTCCAGGCCTCGGTTGAATCAGGGAGGGGCCACCACCAATCGGAGAAATCTCGACCGGATGCCAAAGGAAACAAGAAGACTTGGGCCTCCTTCAATCCTTCCTTGGAGACTGAAAAAAGGGGGAGGTTAACTCTCGGCCACAGGCTCATTATTCCTAACTCAGGCAAGGAATCTTCCATCATCTCCGGACGAATGGGAGAAACTCCGGCAGCATATGAGGTTTCTCTCACGAACAAATCGGGGAGCAAAAGGGTTGAGCACAACCGTATGCCCCGTTTCCATATATATAGACCCTTGGAGTCCAAAAGCCACCCAACTGAACCGTCGCAACGGTGAAAAAGAGAGTGGCCTCGAAAACCCAAACGACGGTCGAATGACTAAGCGGTGCATTAAATAAGCCTCTTCAATATACCAAGAAACAGAGTACAGAATTCTCAAGACAGAGACCGCAGTCCAGTACTTAAGCTCCCAAATCAATAAAGAGGGGAACAAAGTCTAAAGTAAATAGACCCCCAATTCAAAACTTCAGACCTACTGGTCTTAACTATTTCATAACGGGTCAAGACACATAACAAAGACCAAGCAGATCGGATATATCCCAATCCCGAGTACTCAGCATACCGAGCATCATAATAACGAGCACAAGCTGCTCAGTTAACCTCACAGACTCTTAATTCAGAGCAGTCTATCTCAGAACTCTACAGGGATCCACTCCCGCTCTGTCAGGCTCTATCTATCTGGCTATATCTACTTTCTCGTCTTATTTTAATAAGGCAGGTCTATATTCACTATTCAATGACAAGTATTGAAGATTAGAAAGCAACTGTTTGATCTAGCATGCAAAGGGTTCAGAGCAGCCACACTTGCAACAAAATTCACAAGAAGGAAAAATACAAGCAGAATCTGAAGAAAAGTCAATCTTATTGATCAGAAGGGAAAATATATTCACTACATAAAAAAAAAAAAAAGAAAAAAAAAAAAGTCAAAAGCCTATAAAAGCCTCAGGATTTCCCAGAGGGGCCTGCATCCTCTTCCAAATTAAGGGCACGAGCCCCAGTAGTCTTATCCGGATCAGGACGAGATGAGGTAGGTTCAGGAGGAACGATTGATGACACATCAAAGTCCGGGAACTGAAGTTGGAATCTAGTTCGGAAATTCTCAAAGCCGAGCAGGATCAGGTCATCACCCATCTGATCAACTTCCTCTTTTAATTCCATCTCAGCCTCAGCTTTGGCTTGACCAACTGCCTCCTGAACCCTCTGATCAATGGAACTACGGAGACCAACCAACTCCGCCTCAAGCCTCTCAACCGTCTGAGCAAATATATCCCTCTCAGACTCTGCTACCTTAAGGCTGGTGGTAGCTCTCTCCAGACCCTCTTCAGCAGACTGAATTTTGGAACGGGCTGTTCCGAGCTCCAGTCTCATCTCGTTCACCTCCGTCCTCAGCTTCTCGGCCTCCTCAAGGCCCATGGGGGTCACCATCAGAGCAGCTAAACTATGCATGCTTTGTATAAAGCAAGACAGATAAATTAGAGTGAAACAAATGAGCAAACAAAAGGCCAGGGAAAGGCTTCAGAAGTTACCTTCATCTGGAGAGTCATCATCTCAGTCATCAATTTGGAAGGATCATCCCCTCTGTACCGATGTGGGCCCTGAGCCCATATTTGATCAAATGCCTTCTTGGCAATTTGATAATCCGGCTCAACAAATGGCTCAGAAGGTGCGGCAGGAGCTTTCCCCTTCCTAGACCTCTTGCTCGGACCAGGAGGAACAGCCGATACAGGAATGGCAGGCTCGGCTTCCTCAGCCTTGGCAGGGGAGGGCTCAGGGGAACCAGAGATCAACCTCCTCCTCTTCACTTCTAAAGGAGCATCAGGCTCAGCTGGGGAGGAAGACTCCCCCACCACTTGAGGCTTCGGCACTTCCCACCTCGAGGCTAGCCTCCTCTTAAACTCTGCGCTACGGGTGGCCATCACTTGGTCCGGAGTGACGATAACAGTATGAGCCCGGTTAGAAGTTGAAAGCAAAGCCCGGTACTGATCCTGCAGAGCCTTAGTAAACTTGGGCCTCTTCCGAGCACTCTTGACTGCACAAAGGAAATGAAAAAATACCAAGTTTGTCAGTTCTGAGGATATAAGCAAAGCTAAAGCAAACCCAAGAGAATAAGTCTCACCCCTATGGCCCGTAACACAAGGAAACGACGAGGTCTCTCCGGCCTGGAAGTCCTTATGCTCCCATCCTCCTCCAACGAAGAAGTACCACTTCTTCCACGTCTTGTTGGAAATAGGAACGGAAGACAGGGGTCGGAACCCCTTCTCGAAGGACATATAATAGAGGCCCTCTGCCTGCTTGAACTTCAGATCCATATTGCTACGGATCAAGTCCAGAGACACGTCCACTTTGTTCAGGTGTCCCAGCACCATAAAACCTAGAAGATGCCGCCAGCTATTGAGATTCAGGTCGGCAGGACAGAGCTTGAACCAGCAAAAGAATTGCCTGACTAAATCCGGCAATGGAAGCCTTAAGCCCATTTCAAACCAGGCAAGGAAAACGCAAATCTCCCCGGCTTTAACATCTTGGGGACGGTCCATGGGTCCTGGAACTCTGCAAGTCACATTTGGGGGAAATTCGAATTTCACCCTCCATTCATCCAAGAGGCTTTGAGTGACGGCACTCTCACCCTCTTCTCTATGAGAAGACCTACCAGAGGTCTCCCCGGCCCTGTCTCGGGGCTCTTCGAAAGCATCAACTATTCTAACCCCTGGACTAGGGGGAGGATCAACAGGCCTCTCCTCAATAATTTCAAGAGCAGGGTTACCTACATTTCCTACAACAAACGGACCAGCCATCTCAGAATGGTCTCCTACTCCCTCATTCACAATTCGAGATTCCGAAGGAACAGACATTATTCTCAAACTCAAGAAGAAAGAAGCAAGAGAGGGGGAAAAATCAGTCGAACCTGTTTTCACTTAGGGGATCTGTATTCTTCAAGGTCGCACGAACCAACAATGGCGAATGAAATCTTCTAGCACAGTAAAAACGTCGAGGGAAAGGTCATTTCAAAAATCTCATCCCGTATTTATAAACACGATATCAGAAGGGACCCACCAAGCCCAAACGCCATGACGGTTCAGAACAATGATGCTCTCGAGAAAACCAACTGTCCAGTGTAATTGTGACCTTGAAAAGACTTAATCGCCAACTACGCAATAAATGGCGCCCCAACAATTGTCTTGGAAGGCGAACAAGCGAGATACATAACTCTCTTAGCCCTAGTTACTTACATCAAACTAGGACTTGGGGGGGGAGTAACTGATATACCATAAAAGGACAAGCCAATCAACACTTGACACGTATGACCACAGTCCGATTTATGTTCAACTAGCATGATTCTCGCTCAGCCAGTGACATCCAGATCATCATATAAGGTCGAAAATGACCAACAAATATATCCAGAACTGACCACAGGGTCCAGACCATAGCTTCAGATCTCGTCACCGCCTTAGCGGATTCCGAGCAGAGAATAAGGAAGCAGTCTCCAATACGGAAACTACCATTTATGATTATCTCCATCTACGACTCAATGCCCACAAGGTATCTGCAATCTCCGATGATCATATCCCTATATTCATGGCGTCGAATCCTAATCAACTTAGGAAAGCTTCGGCCTATATATTAAACCCTAGAGGTACGCTTTTAGATTCATGCTCATTCTTTGACTTTCAATACAGTCTTTCAATTCCCTTACTCACTTAAGCATCGGAGCGGCTACCGCCGGAGCCAATCCGGTGGTCCTCTGATCATCTTTCTGAGTGTTCTACAGGTCACGGAGCCCTCACGTGTTGCGAGTCAAAAAGTGCAGCATCAGTTTTACATTCGAAAAATGTGAGAATAGATTAAAACTTTATTATCCTAAAGCTCTTTATAAATGAATTCATATGTTTTTTTTAATAATTTATTTTTGTTCTTAATATCTTATTATTAATAAAAATTATTAAATTATTTATAGACACTATTTAAGTAACACTTTTTAAAAATATTTATTATTATTTTATTTAAAATGAGTACACAACTTAATACAATAGTAAAACTTAATACAAAAAAAATCTAAAAAAAATACCTATTATTGAAAATTAATGATTTATTCTTTATATCGAGTTTGAAAAGACTTACGTGTTAGAATTAATATTAAAGGATTTCAAAAAATAGAAAGACAAGAAATTCGTTCCCACCCCTCTAATCATCATGAGAATTTATAGACGATCGAAGTCACTTGATATTGATTAGTGTTAGTTTTTTCAAATTAATTATATTTTAAATTTAATTAATTATCTAATTTAATCCAATAAAATAAGGCAATGAGTTCATTTCTATTCTTTTTTTATCGATTAGAGGTATTTTGAATTAATTTACGTGTATTAATTTTTTTTTTATAATTATCATATATATCTTTTAAACTGTTAATAATCAATGTAAATAAAATTCAAATTCAAACTCAAAATATTTAAATTTTATCATTAATATTTTCACTACCCAATCACAATCCGAGTAATAGGTTCATTTCTATTTCCATTTTTCTCCCTTATAATTGTATTATTATTATTTACAATTAATTTATATTAATTTACTTTTAAATTTTAGAATAGAGGTATTTATTTTATTTTTATCACTCTAATTTTAAGAATATTATAAAATAATTTAGTTAAAGAGTTGACTTAGTTATTATGTGAGAATAGAATGAGTCAATAATTGATTTGGTGAGTCAATAATTCTTACAGCTCTCCTTTTGAGATATAATTGAATAGATTATAAAATATCCCTTCCTTTTTCTTTGAAAAATTATTATGTGAGACCATCTCATTGGGTGAATGACTCTCATAACACCCTATTCATGCACCTGCTCTATTAAAGTAATAAACTGATTAGGAATTTAAGAATATTTTAGTCATTTTATATATGAAGAATTTGATGAGTTAGTTGATTTAAGTTAGGATTTAATGATAAATTATATACTTTACTTTCTTTTAACTTTTAAGTAAACGATCCAATTAAACAATATATATTTGTATATTATTTTAATTGGAATGGAAATATTTGTATATTATTTTAAACGATCCAAAAAATTGATTGGAAAGAATATTTGTATATTATTTTATAAAATATGAGAGGTTATTATAATTGTCATAAACCTCAGACTAGGTCATATAATTTACCTTTAAATTTACTTGTAAAACAAATAAGAAACCCACACAAGAAGTTAATTTTATAATTAAATTAAAAAATAAGATTTCTTTTCAAGTACCAAAATGCCCGATGCTAGCTTTTTTTATGGTTTTGAATGAAATGTCATAAATGATAAAAGTCAATTGGGTTATAGACCATTTTTTTCTCTGTTTTAAATTTATTTTAATTAAATTAGACTGATTTAAAAAAAAAAATTGACAACAACATATAGCATTTTTCTTGTTTAATTAATTTTACCGCTCTCTCGTTAAACTTATAGGCCTAATGTTGTTAGAGATAATAATAATTTTATAAATTTTTTTTTGTCAAAATTATTTTTTTTTTAAAAAGTATCATTAAATTATAAAAACATTAATACAAATATAAGGAGTGTATCGCTAATTGTCCAGCCCAAGTATTTGCGACACTCAGGCGTGTGTCGCTAAACGAACCAACTATTAGCGACACACGTGTGCGTCGCTAATGGCAACCTGTGCGTAGCTAATAGTTTCGCGCCTTTTTCACGCGAGAAGCGAATTTTTTTATTACTTTTTTTCTTATTATTAGCAACGCCTAAACGTGCGTCGCTAATAATGTGCGTCGCCAAAAGTAGTTTTTTTGGTAGTGGTTTTTGTAAGTCACGACTTGCTAATCTTAGGACTGGTTCATAGTTCAAAAGACACCAATTCCGATGTATTGTATTCTTAAGATTCTCTGGTCATTCTCTTGATCTTCTTTACTATTCCTTAAATTTCTTATAATTCTTTGTTACCCAAGTATTTTGGAATATGTGGGGGATTGTTGGGATACATGGGTGTCTCACAATACTTATGTCCCACATCAGTTGTGAAGTGAGACTTTCCTTACTATATTAGTACATACTCTATTGGGTTTTGTAAAATTGTTTAGAGTAATAAGATGACTCTCACACACACGAGACCATGGGAAGCCAGTGAAATTCGGGCTACCCCGTCCGAAAACTAGTTAACAGGGAGCGTCACCCGAATTATACCTATGCAGTGAGAGTGCAAATCCCCGAATTTGATCCTCGCACATGTGCATGATTGGCCAAGGTTTTGCCACTTTATTTTCTTACCAATTTTTAATTGTCAAACTTACTTGTACAAATTATTACCACCAATACAAAGTCTGATTTGATTCTCTTATTTAATTGTCAAACTTACTCATACGAAATGAATCTAAATCAAATCAATATCAAACTTTACTTTATATATATTCGGTCAACTAGTCGTTACCTTGATTTGGGCATCAAATTTGCGCGTTGTTCTCCACCCAAACCAATATAAATATGGTGTTTGGGTTCATTGTTCAACACACCAAAAAGCTAGTTCTCTTATGTTCGATATTTGTTCCGTTTTGAGATAATATTTCTTTTACTGTGTAGTTTCTCTTTGCTTGGTCTGCTTAGCACTCTATTGCTGTGCCAGTTCCACCATTTTCATTGTCTGTAGTTGTTCCATTGCAACATCTGTTTAGTTATTTCTCAGATCAGAGAACGTGAAGAAGTGTTCATTCAATCCATACATTGCGAGCGTACGTTTGTACGGATTTTGGCTGTTGTATCCTAGAGGGTGGAGCGCCGCCAACCTGCTACACCGAGGTTCAACCTCTGAGGGGCGAAATCACTCTTAAGGGCAGTGTTTTAACACGCCTCAGCCACTAAGTTTTCTTTCTCCATTTTCTTGTCACAGATTTTGGTTCGTGGTTAAAAGTTTAATAATATGTTCTTGCCCTTAAATTACAAATATTGTTCATACTAGCCCCAAAATCTTTCAAACTTTTAACAACACTGGTTGCTACAGGTTTGAAACTTTGTATCAAAGGACATATTCTTTAGTCCTTTGCTTCTGTTTCTGTTTAGATTCAACAATTGGTATCAGGATCAATTTTAAATCTAACATTTTACCATTCTTTCTTGTCATTGGGCTTACTAATAAGGAACCCATTACATGACATAAAGAGTGGCACTTTCCATTATTTTGTCAGAAAAATATAAAAGAATTTAAGTTATAAAGTTAGCCATACTTGGCCGAGGTATTTTTTTAATATTGTACGTCTCGTCTTATTTGATATAAGTTTTTTTAATGTATCAAGCGTTGAAAAGACGTAATTGACATGTTTATGAAATAATAAAAGGACAGAGAAAAAAGCTCAATGGGGAATCTTGAAGTACCATATAAGAGTCTTTCAAAATATACAATACGATCTATGATAACCGGAGGATTTATGGATAAAAAATCTAATTAATTAGTAATAAATTAATAAGTCCCGAGGTTGGCTATCAACAATCTTTGTTTAATCACCCCCATTTAAATAAGAACAATGGGATGCTGTTAAGCTCTTGTATTAATCTAATGAAAATATTTAAAGAAATAATTACTTGAAGAATATTGCAACTTTGACATTGGCAAATCACTACGTTTGCCTAAAAATCCACCTCAATTTTTCTATACACTTTTTGTTTCTATGTAACTATTATCTTTTTTATCCCTCAAGTCCCTGTAAAATAGATTTTTATATATGCCATTGTTGGGATACGAAGGTAGGGCATTTTTCCGTTTAAGTTAATCTTAGCCAAAGCTGGGCCAAAATGTTAATGGGTGGGCTTTCGCCTGGGCTGGGCATTAAATAAAAGCTACTTGGCAATTGCAGTGATTTTCGTGCATTTATACTATTTTTCTCGATTGGCCCAAATTTTGGAAACGTAACTCAACTTTCTTTAAATTGATAAATGGAAAGGGAATAGAACTCAAGAGCTGGGAACTAAGTTGATAAATGAAACTTGGCCGCCCTTTTTATTGTCTGTATTTTTCTCTCACATACCACGAGAAGAAAATAAGTGTGCTGACTTTGTTGCTAACATGGGATTAATCAAAGTGGAAGAAAGATTGTTATGAAAAGCCCTCCTATAGGCTTGGTTCACCTACTTATAGCTGATATTAATGCAGTAATTTTATTATTATTATTTTTTTTGGGGTAAGTAAGGATTTATTTAGAAGAAGAAAGCAACACTGTACAAAGAGAACAAGGGCCCAAAAAAAAAAAAAAGAGAACAAGGGCTCCAAGAAAAAGCCCAGGCCACAAAACAAAACTGTACATAGAATAAAAAAGAAAAAGCCAAAGCAAAAAACTCTAGAGGAGAAGATAACATCAAAAAAGCCCCAACGCTGCTGCAGCAACTTATATATATATATATATATATATATATATATATATGTATGTATATATGTTTGTTGGTCTTTGATGTCTTTGCCTGCATTTACAAAAAACATGAAATTAACCATGGGCATATCTCTGGTAATTTGAGTATCATCTCCATCATATATATTATCTACAGACCCATGCACCTCACCTCTAATCCTGGATGTGGCTTAAACCGATTTATCAATATAGCAAGCCCACTTAGTGCAACAAGTAAGCCTCAGCTTAATATATATACAGCTAGTTGTGGTACACCATCAATGGCAAAGCTCATTTATTACTGTTTGGAAGTAAAAGCTGAAACTTAGTTAGAGATTCATATTTAAATCTTCAAAAGAAATATGTTAGTTTGATTCTTTCATTTATCATGGAATCTCAGAGGACAAACAATGGAATTGTGAAAAAGAAAATAACAACTTCAAGAACAAGTTTTGGCCTTTAGGCCATGGTCCCCAAAATGTATGAAATAGAAGCAGAAGTCTCTTATTTCATTCCATTTATTATAAATTATCCTTTGCAGCAATTTCTCCACAACTCTTTCTCTCTCTCTCTCTGCGCTGAAAAAACAATGCTAGTTTTGGCATATAAGGTCTTAAATGAATATGTTGCCCACGACTATTTTTTTAATGGTTTGCTACTCTGTAAGGCAACATTATAAGCCTGAAATCCAGACATTCAATCCAATACGACGACCGGATATAAAGTACTGTTTCCACTATCAATTTATATAACACTATATATATATATAGATATATAGACACATGTACACACTCTTCCTGATTTTCTGGTTTTTTCTTTGTTGTATTCTATTCAGTTCCATTGATGATCGTCCCAAAGAGATGAGGATCACTTCTATAACCTTAATATATTTGCAGTTCAACCTTTAGGTACCTTTAACTAAATCATAGAGAAGTTTTTAATTATGGAAAGAAAACAGGATTAGGTACGTGGGCCTTTAAAATTTCATAAAAATACAAAATGTTCCTTGCAAAGATTACAGTCTCTTTAATTATTTTAAGAAATACCCAAGCTAGCTAGTCCACTTGGTTGCCAAGAAAATGGAGCAATAGAAAATAAGAAAGAAGACATATTTTTGTTTACTCTGTCGTCTGGTTCCTCGCAATGTCGAGAACACCAAACCAAGGTCTTATAATATTGTATGGCTTAACTGGATTGATTGAATTCAGTGAACCAAAACAGCTTGACAGATAGGAATTTGTAAAGTTGCATTATCTGCTCTACGTACCCATTTGAGCCACAACTCTCTTATCAATTATTTAGGGTATAGAGAAGAGCCTGTACTCTTTCAATGAAGAACACAATTTTGCTAATCTATACTCAAACCCCCTGGGCTAACATAATGCATGTTGATACTATTAATTTCCATTTATATATCTTGTTCTCCTTTTTCTAACTTTTCTGTTTAATTATATCCTTAAGTTAAGTTTCAAATGTAATTTATGATAAATTAGGGCACTCTAACACTTAGATGTGAGGGGAAAAAAAAGGAAAAAGATTATCACTGAATCATCTGGGTTTCTTTATGGGTTATTAGAAGTGAACATGTTTCTTTCAAGGTTTTTGTAGCAGTGGCTTATACTTAATCAAAGGATTGAATCAAAGTATTTTGTTAAGATTTTGTTTTCCTTTTAAATGATGGATCACTTCAAGTATTTTATGTGGCCAACAAAGGATTTGATCTTCTCATACCATTCATACACATCTTATTAACCTGAATCATACTATTAAGTTTGAGCAGTGCGATTTCATTCTCTTATGAACATAAATCTTAAGGCAAGACAAGATTCATTTAGCGATGCAAATAATTGGGATAAGGCTGAGTTGAGTTGAGTCAAGTTCATTCTATTCCCCCATCTTTCTAGAAACAAGGGGAGAAAATTATTTGAACACATAAAGTTTAATTTCTTCATATCTTAATTAAATTACAAGATTCAATTTGTCCGTAAGGAAATTGTTTCTTTACAATGATTATACAACAATCACAAACACAAAATCAAAAAGTATCAGTAAATCAGTAAATTCTCATACATAGAACACTCTTCTCTATATCCTTTAATACTAGACACCATTGGAAGAAGGTCATGATCAAGAAGACTCACAAACTACCTCGGATTCCACTTCCCTTCTGTGGAAATTCCTGTGGCAGCCACAAGCAGCACATATATGCGCATCAGTTGTCCCCTCCTCTCCACTGGCCATGAATTCCCTGCACCCATCCACTGCATAACCTCCAATATTAGCAGCATGGTTCTTCTGGCACTCAGCATATCGCACAGTCCTAGCCAATGAAGCACTAGAAGTTCTGCTAGATCCATTCTTTTTGACAACTACTTGGCGCTTCTTCATGCTTCGGTAATCCTGATTCTCCTCTATCTTCTCTAGAATTCCTTCAAATGGCATGGACACCAAAGCTTTCTGATCAGTTTGCTGATTCAAAACCAGGAGCTGCCATGATGTGTAGAGAGAGCTTGAAGAAAAAGCTAGCTTTGAATAGGTTAAGACTGGCCATAACATAACCCTAGCATGTATATTTATATTGGTGAGTTACCAACTAGCCATATTTAATCATTGTTACATGTCCTTTAGGTTAATAAATAGTATAAAGGTTCTCTCCAGTGCCTTACTGTCCAGTCCATCCGGTTACCTGTCACACATGCCACTGAAAATTTATTCACTATTTACAAATCAATGATTTTAATAGTTAGATGATAAGACATATGTACGACCAGACCTCTGAATAAACATTACAGAATGATGCCACTTCTATTATTTCAACCAAAAAATTAAAAAATATGAGCTAGCTAGAAGATTGCCTATGTGTTTTGGCAGAATGCAGAGGCCAATATTCTCATTTTCTTCCTCATAACGTACGTGTCACGTTCTAATTAGTAACCATGGAAAACTGAGAAGGAGATGGACAGGATAGCCTCACATAGACCAAAAGAAAACCCTAGAATGGTCGTTGGAAATGATCGTCCAACTGCCTTGGAAGACTATAGAACACAATTAGATTGGCGATATCTGTGCAATTAGGGCAACCCTAGTGTGATGGGAAAGCTTTGCTTTATTGGCAACAACACTGATTGATTAGTTATATAGAATGACTCTCTAAGATAGCCTGTTATTTAATATGATATGTGGGTCCAAAATGACATTTAAAAGGCTAGCTGCTATGGTCCTCAAAACTGTGTCAACAACCCTTGTCCAATTACCTAAGATTCTAATCAACTAAGAGCATTCCCACAATGTACAAAAGAACCAACTTCCCCATCTTCCTCACATCAAATCAAAGATCACAATAAATCATCTATAATTGCAGCAACAAATGCGATTTTATTTGGCCAAATTTAGTTAAATATCACAAAAGAAATGAAGATGAATTTTTTTAACAATTTTAGTAGTGGAAGATATAAGAAAAAGAAGTTGTGTAAATTCTAGTGGGCATGGCACCAAAACTATGCATGAAAAACAAAGGGTCATCATATGTGATGTAAAACAAGTGCCCCTGACTTTTCAAATTCTTAATGATTGGACGAGACTTAGAAAACTAAAATTATTGACCCGTTGTGTTTTTTTAGTACTTTTTTAGTTTTTTATTCGAATTTATAAGTATTTTTTTATTCGATTTGGTAGTTTCTTAATTCTTTAAATATGATGTAAACATTTTTTTTTTCAGCTTTATGAATAATATATTAGTTTTAAATTAATTTAGAGAATTTGTTAAGTGAGTAATCTCTCTTATTTCTTTTTACGTTTTCATATTGCATCATCATGAGTGATGGACTTCAAAAATTAGATGAAAAATATGACAATCTCATTCCATATTGAATGGTGTTGAGTCATTCAACTGGTCTAAAGAGTAATGGATGCTTATGAGAAGCCTCCACTAATAGAAAGTGAGAAGAAAGAGACAAACAAAGAATGCAACCGTCAATTAGAAACATGTGCTCTAATTAATTGTCTCCCTATGATAGAAGACTGGAAGAGATGTGTGTGTGTATAAGTTGGGGCCTCATACAAGGAAGAAGGGAGAGGGACAAGGACGTTTGAAGTGATTAATAAGGAATATCTATTAATTGCTAGTTGATTGTGCACAAGATCTTCTGGGAATCCCAATTTGATATATGCACCTCCAATTACAAGATATCATAAACTCAAGCTAGTACTTATTAGTGAAAACACACACACACACACATAAATCTAAACACACTTTACAGAAATTATAAATAATGTTGCAGTAGCTCCACCTTTGCTGAAACATTGGCAGGTTGCATGCATCTAAGAACCTATATAATAGTTGTACTGCTGTGGCTTGTAATAGTTTTAGTATTCAGAATTTATCTTTTTCTTGCCAAGCATAGCGTCTCATAATAGGACATAATTTACCATTTATACTTAAAGTTTGTGAGATTATTTTTACTGGAGAGCAAAATTCATCACAACATCTCATGTTATGAGACTATCATCCAAGCAAGCACGAAAACCAAAAAGTTTGTTGGACTTGTTGGAGTGTCCCACATCGCCCGTCTGTAGCTCTTCTGGTCTATATATAAGGACCCTCTTTACCTTTCCTTAACACTTGAGTTTTAAGAATCGAGCTAATTGGGAGTTGGCCTCCAAATTTCAATATGGTATCAGAGTCAGGCCAGACCTCTAACTTTGGGCTAGAGGAGTCGGGGCGCGCTCATCTAGCTTTCGCTGCGACATGCGATGTAATCCAGGAGACATGTTGGTGTGTCCCACATCGTCCGTCTCTAGCTCCTCTGGTCTATATATAAGGACCCTCTCTACCTCTCTTTAACACCTGGGTTTTAAGGATCGAGCTAATTAGGAGTTGGGCCTCCAAATTTCAATAGGCCTAAATTGAAGTGAATTTGTAAATCAAGAAACTTAATTCTTTTAATTAAAACTATAGCTTTTCATTTATAACTCATATGAAATTACAGAATACAAATATATGATTAATCATATTTTTCTTTTCTTACCACGATAGTGTTACTAATATTATCAATGAAGGAAAGATATATATAAAATTGGGTGTGAACCCAGTTACCTCTTTCAATCGGTTTCGCAGAAGCAGAAGATCTTTTCTTGTGTTACGATTTTCTGATGAACACTGGATCCCCACGGATGGAACTTTCTCCTCAATAGAATTGCTACAATACGAGTCTTCTATGTCTTTTCACAATCCAAGTCCAGAGGCGTAGATGGTAGCCTCAGAAGAATCTCAGAGAGAACTTGGGAGCCAAGAGAGTTCACGATAACCAAAATCTTTTTCCACACTTATTCCCGCCACCAAAACTCAGGATAAATAGCTGCGTTGGTTCAAATTCAAAACCAACTAGATAATTATAAGAGTTTTAATCTTATCACAACTCTCATTAAAACTTTGTAAATGCCCTAATGGCTATGGGTTCGGGTCCAACCTGGCCCAATATCCAACAGCTTTCACTCATCCACATAAGGTGAGTGTTAAGTCCTCTACATCACCTTCGACATGCAGGAAATGGATCGTGCGACCGGACGAGAAAGATCGGGGTAGGAGTACTATATCAAGCTACCATCATACCAATATAGTATCTCACTACAAACAAACAAATGATCTCGTCTATGCCCCAGACTATTCTGTTACACTTGATTCAGCATCCGTTATCCCTCACGAGAACTAATCTCAGCGCGATGCATGGACCATCTAATCTGTATTGTACTCATAATCATATTGATAGATCGACACAAAAATTGATACGATCGCCTAGGCAATAAGTCACAATACAATAGTGTATTACAGAATAGTCTTCCCTAACTACTCACGTTAATCTAATCAAACTCAACTGCTTTCCTAGACATGCCCCGCCGAACCGCATCAATCATGATCCTTTAGCAACATGCTAAAGTAGCAACATCAAGCTCTCTCTTCATAACATAGTCCTAGGTTACAAAGGATGCGGTGAAACTCAAAATGGTTCTCAGAGCTCACACAGTGACGAAGTAGGAATACATTTAGTCACTCTCTTTATTAAAGGTTACATTAACAGCACATACAGTATGTAATGTATGCTACGACGGAGCTCCTACTCAATTGGGCTTGTCAATCTCAATATCATAAAAATAAGAATAAACATAGTACAAATCTTAATCTAGTCGCTATCTAGTGTTCGTCGCTATCTCAGCGCCTAACGCGAACACTCCAACCTAGTTGCTGTCCTAGCGCTCATCTGAAGGTTCACATTCGGCTTACTTCAAGCTACATGAGCTATGAGGTCAACCTTCATGCTTGATTCTCTAAAAAGAAATCTCATCTTGACTCAGTTAAGGCAACATATAAGACAAAATGAATTCTCCCACAAGCCAAGAATTCAATGTCTCATCTTGCTCGCTATTCAAGTACCAAGGCGATTGCTTGTGTGAGAGAGTCAATCAAAGCCTGTTGACATCTTTCAAAAATGTATGCTTACACAATATTCATCTCAATATGAATAATATTACAATATGAATCAAAAATCATATATATAAGACAATGTCAAAATGGTGTCCAGTACATCATATCCTAACTAAACCCAAACTCTTGACATGTGATGTAAAAATATCTCTAAGGATGGGTTTAGTTAATGGGTCTGCCACCATATTGACTGTAGATATATGCCTCGGGACTACCTCTATTGCGCAACCATATCTCGAATGTAGTGAAAACGTATATCAATGTGCTTGGTCCTCCCATGGTACTTAGGATCCTATGCATATGCCAAAGCTGCCATACTATCACAATAAATGACCACAGCATCCTGCCCACATAGCGCTATGTCAAGGCGCTGTAAGAATTTCCTCAACCAAATTGCCTTCTGTACTGCTAACAAACAAGCTACATATTCAGACTCCATCGTGGACAATGCTATACAATTTTGTTTCTTGTTGCACTAAAAAATAGTTTCTTCACCAAGAATGAATGCATAACCTGAAGTGGACTTGCACTCATCCCGGTCGCCAACCTAGTCTGCATCACTGTATCCTTTCAATCTCAAATCCCCACCTTTGTAACACAACATAAGACCAATGGTACCTTGAAGATATCAAAAAATTCTCTTTACCGATTTCCAATGAGCTAATTCAGGATTACTCTAAAATCGACTGACCAATCCAACTACGATGCTAATGTCTAGTCGAGTACACAACATAGCATATATCAGACTACCAACTGCATTCGTATAAGGTACTTTAGACATCTGGTTCTTTTTTTCAACTATCTTAGGGCATTGGCCAAGATGTAAGTCGCATCCTTTCTCTATAGGAGTTTCTATGGGCTTGGAGTGATTCATATGGAAACGTTCAAGGACTTTCTTAATGTAAGTCTCTTGAGATAGGCTAAGTAGCCTCTTTGATCGATCTCTCAAGATCTTCACTCCTAAAATATTGTGTGTTTCACCCATGTCCTTCATCTCAAAAGTAGAGGATAACCACTCTTTATTGGCGAATATCTCCTTTAAGTTATTCCCAGCAAGTAAAATATCGTCAACATACAATATAAGAATAATGACACTTTCCTTGGACCGTTTTACATATACACAGTAGTTTTTTTCTATCATCTCAAAACCATGAGATATTATGGCTTTATGAAACCTCACATACCACTGTCTGGAAGATTGTTTAAGACCATAAATAGAACGTTTGAAACGGCAGACTTTGCGTTCTTGTCCTTTGACTTCAAAACCCTCTGTTTGAGTTATATAGATCTCTTCTTCCAGTTCTCCATTGAGAAATGCAGTCTTAATGTCCATTTGGACAAGTTCCAAATCCATATGCGCAACAATTGCTAGGATAAGACGAATAGAGGCAAACCTCACCACTGGGGAGAATGTCTCTTCATAATCTATACCTTCATTTTGGGTATAACCTTTCGCCACAATATGCGCCTTATATCTGTCAATTGATCCATCTGCCTTGCGCTTTATCTTCAAGACCCATTTGTTTCCAATGGCCTTGCGCCCAACAAGAGGATCAACTAAATCCCAAACATGATTCTTATCCATAGAACTCATCTCTTCCTCCATAGCAATCATTCATTCATTCATTACAAGCATATGAAGAGAGTGCTTCACTAAAAGAAGCAAACTCATCTAAATCTAGTGAAATAGCATCCCTCTCAATCTCAAAACGACGACGGGAGATAACTCCACGCTTACTCTTACAAACTTGACTCTTTTGAGAATCTAACTCAAAACTCTCATTAGATTGAAGATTACTCCTATCCTCATTGGCAATTTCAGGATGAGAAACCAATTCCCCACCATCGCCTAGAGGAGCCAAGTTATCTTCAAAATCTACTATTTCATAGAATTCAAGGTTTGTTTTGGCTTCACCAATGCTCAAAAAATGATTCTCAATGAAATCTACATCACGTGACTCAAACGTAGTCATTCCTTTATCAGGTTGCTTAGCAAGCATCATATAGCCTTTTGAGCTTTCACAGTAACGAACAAAAATATTCTTGTTAGCTCTCGGGTCCAACTTCCCATATCAATGAGAAGCGTTATGAACATAACCTGCCGACCCCCATGGTCATAAATGCCTCAAATCTGGCTTCTGCCCATGCCAAAGCTCATAGGGGTTTTTCGGAACTGACTTGGAAGTCACATGATTAAGAATATAGGTAGTAGTCAATAAAGCATCCCCCCAAAAGCTGATCGGGAGGTTAGCTTGCGCCATCATTGATCTAACCATGTCTAATAATGTACGATTTCATCGCTCAGCAACACCATTTTGTTGCAGCGTTTCAGAAATTGTTAATTGCCTACATATCCCTTTTTCCTCACATAGTTCCTTGAACTGATTTGATAGATACTCGCGTCCATGGTCAGTGCGAAAGACCTTTCCGCTAGAGTTGATTCCCAACCTCAGCTAGAAAGCGTCTGAAGCAATCCAATGCTTCATATCGGTGAGAAATCAAATAAACATAATCATATCCCGTAAAGTCATCTATAAAAGTAAGAAAATAAGAGGCGTCGTTGCATGCCTTCACATTCATTGGTCCACAAATGTCCGAATAGACTAATTCTAGAGGATGAGCAGCACTAGTAGCCTTTCCAAAAGGCTTGCGGCAGCTATTTCTAGCCAAACAAGCCTCACATGTAGGTAGGCTTACTTTAGCGAGAGACCCCAATAGGCCTTCTCTAGCCAATCTAGCCATCCTTTCTTGTCCAATATGGCCAAGTCAAGCCTGCCATTTAATAGAATCATCTATATAACCATCACATGCCAAACATTCAGATAAAGAATAATAATTTAATAGATCCAATTGATAAAGATTATTTGAAAAAAAACCATGTCCAAAACTATCACCATCCAAAAACATAACCAACAAGTAATTACCGACATGATAATTAATGCATAAATAATTCAAAATGACCAAAAATATGATTCACACTTACTGTAATTGTTCCTAATTTTCAGAGACTTTCCAAGAATTTTTCACATTTAAAATAAAATTTCTGGAATTTTAAACCAGTTTTTGGGATAAAAAACTAATTTTTAAAAGTCCAAAAATATCCAAAAATAGGTGAAAAATTTACCAAAAAATATCTTGGAACCCCAAACAGTGTACTAAACACTTTAATGTAATTTTAGCATTCTAAAATTTTTATAAAATTATTTAATCAAATTTTTAACACTTTTACTCCATAAAGATTAATTTTAAAAATTTTCAGAACCTAATAAAAAAATTACAAAAAAATATATCACGAGGTCCCAAATTTAATGAGTGAGACACACTTTCTGGAGGTGTTAAGAAAATGAAGCCCATACCATTCTCACGCTCCTGCACGGTCATACCATAGGTTGCGAATGGGGAATGAAATTTCTGCACTTCACCTTCTTCATGAGAAGATTTAGCTATGGCTGCGGTTAAGTTTTAAGACTTCATATTTCACTCATTTTAAGTCAAAAAATTATGAAAAATATATCATTGGAAAGCTTTGTCTACAAGAAACAATTTAATATAAATTTCGTGCATAATAATTTAGGTTTTACAAATCGTATTAAAACTCAAATATGGTATTTTCTTGAAAAATTAAAACTTTAAACTCAGATCTCTCATAGAAGACTTCATATAAAACCGGGTGTGAACCCGGTTACCTCTTCCAATTGGATTCGCAGAAGCGAAAAATTTTGTTTGTTACGATTTTCTGATGACCACTGGATCCCCACGGATAGAACTTTCTGGTCAATAGAATTGCTACAATATGAGTCTTCTATATCTTTTCACAATACAAGTTCAGAGGCGTAGATGGTAGCCTCGGAAGAATCTCATAGAGAACTTGGGAGCTAAGAGAGTTCATGATAACCAAAATCTTTTTTCACACTTATTCCGTAACCAAAACCTAGGATAAATAGCTGTGTTGGTGCAAATTCAAAACCAACCAAATAATGATAAGACTTTTAATCTTATCACAACTCTTATTCAAACTTTATGGATGCCCCAGTGACTATGTATTCGAGTCCAACCCGACCCAATATCCAACAATTAAGATAACTCTTAGAACAGACCAGGTGTTTGGGACTTCATGACAGGTTTCATGAGATTTAAAAACCGAACCTTGGAACCATCTATTTGATAAAAAAAAACTTCTTACAAAAGTCTTCTGGTGATGAAGAATTTTCGCGCAATCGAAAACCGGCCAGAAGCAAGTGATTTAGCCACCGCAGAATTGAAGAACGTGTGCTTTGATGTATATCTACATAGCAGAAAATTGATGTTGCAGCCGCCATAGAATTGAAAAAATTAGACTCTAGTCTATATCTATAGAAGAAAATCATGGTGGAGGAAAAGAATAGCAGCAATATTCTTCCCTCTTATGCATACTTGAAAGGAGCAATTTTTATTTTTTAATTAAATTTTAAAATTAAGTTAAACTTGGTTTTCACTCACATGCTAAAAGGAACTGCTTAATTTATTGCAGAAACAGTTAAAGTAACATTGAAACATAGAATGGCCAGCTGTTGCAAATCGGTGAAAAGTGATTGTGTTAAAAACTTCTTAATAAGTATTTAATAATCTAACTCATCTTGTTGTGTGGAAAGACTCTCATCCCCATATTCTTATCATACCATCCACCATAAATCACTGTCTTATTTAAATTTTTAAATTGTTAAAAAATATCTAATTTAAGTATTTAATTCTCCAACAAATTGATTTAAATAGCGGCACAAATGTAAGTGTGAATTAGCATTTAAGTATTTATCGTGGATACCATCCACGATAAATCACTGACTTATTTTAAATTTTAAATTGTTAAAAAATATCTAATTTAAGTATTTAATTTTCTAACAAATTGATTTAAATAGTGGCACAAATGTAAGTGTGAATTAGGATTTTCTAGCCTAAAGCATTGAACCTAGAAAATATCTTTCCATATCTGAGTGAATCCAAAGTTCTAGTCCTTTGCCCAAGCAATCAACCACTAATCATGTCCCTTTAGAATTTTTCTTTTTCGGTCATTGAGATTGATTATTGCCAACATAAAGGTTCTACAGTAATTGATAGGAATTAACCTAATGCCAAAGATGCTAAGTCATGTAATTAATAATGGGTAAATTATACTAACTTTTTTTAAAAATTTATAATAATTATACTAATCTCTTTCAAGGTTTTTGAAATTACACTGACATTTTCTATTTTATTTGATAATATACAGATTTTTTCTTCTAGTAATTTTTTTTCTTTAGAATGATAAAATTATCCCTTTTATTTATTTATTTTTAAAAATTTCTAATTTTGACTAATTTTTTTTAACTTTTTTTAAAGATTTTTTATTATTTTATTTATAATAAATTTAAGGTTTTTATCAATATTTATTTGAAAATTGAAAAAAAAATTTGATTAAAATTTAAAAAAAAAAAGACTTGAAAATTATAGTTTTGTCATTTTGAAAAAAAAATAACTTGGGAGAATATCTGTATATTGTTAGTGTTGAGGGGTTTCTAGCCAGAGGTATCCTTATTGAAGAATGGAGATATAAAACAGATATGCCTAACCCATAAAAGTGAGGTTCATTAGTGCTAACAAGTCAGGTCAGATTGGCTCATTTATTAATCATGTCGTGTTATGCCTGGTATTGAAAAAACACAACCTAGCCTATCCCATTCCGTGGGCACAGTCTGTGGTGGGTCAATCTGATTTTTTAGTCCAACCTGGGTCGTGTCACTGTACCTGGACCTTGATGGCTTTAATGGCCCATCCCTGAATCGGGCTTGTGCCAGACCGTGTCTATGGGTTGAAAGGGACAGGCCCGGCACGACCCAACGCCAATAATTATTCGTGTTGTGCAATACGGTGTTAGGTCCCTTTTTCGTGTTAGGCCTATGCCGTGCTCGGGTTGACTCAATCCCATGTACACTCAATAGAAGTGTAGTATAGAAAGCTTATACAAACCATAGTACTAGGGTACTTGTAAATTAACAAGATAATTTGTTTTTTTTTTTTGTTTTGTTTTGTTTTAGAATCTAATGTTTATAATCTCCGATGTTTTTACACAATATACAAGATAAAAGATAAATACATCCTCACAAACCATTTTTACCCATCATAGTACACCATGGAACTGTGCCTTGATGAAGAAAAAGATTAATTGATGGGTACTTGAAAACTTGAATGATTATTATTTGGGAGGTGGGTTATGGAAAGATGAGACATTTTGTTTCTCACCAACCGTACCCAACTTGTGAGGCCTACAGTGAGAAAACCTAGCTAGCAGGATCTCATTCTTTCAAATCACCTTTTATTTCCATTTTCTTGATTTTTTTTTTCTTGAGATGTTTGTTGGATTGACTTATAAGATAAAGTTCAATGGGGAAGCTAAGAATTGATTGATGCAACTTTGGCCTAGAAAAAATTAGAATAGGCCAAGACCGACCAATTAGCTTTCCACGTGTGTTTCTTTGTATTTTAATTTCTTTCTTTCTTTCTTTCTTTCTTTCTTTGTGAGAAGGTGGGAAAATGAAAGAGAGATATAGAATAGATTATTAAAAGAAGAAAGGAAAGACCTTGCACGGGAAAAACAAGATTCTAGAGAACCAAACTCGCTTTTATGCATAAATGGGTGGGTTGAAAATATGATTTTTGAGTCAAAGTTATACATATATGTTGTTAATTAGGTACCATAACATGCTGACGTGGCTGTTCGAATTTTATTAGATTCAACATTTTGGTGCTAATTATGTCAAGTGAGTTTAAGTGACTTAATTGACTAGCACTAGGAAGCTTAATTGATTAGTATGCATATATCAAAATGCTTAATTGACTAACACCCGAATAGCCACGTCAGCAAATAAAAAAATTTAATAAAATTTTATGGTAAGAATAATATTGCTCTTATTTTTAATCGAAAAAATCTCTCACTATTTTGTTGACAAAAATACCCCTATTAAAAAATACAGAAGACCCTCTCATTACCTTTCTAGGATTTACGGGAACACTGACACACATCCCAATTTTTTTTTTCAAATTTTAAAATTAATAACTCACAAAATATAAATCCATTTTAAATAAAAATGATATATTTGGACTTTAAAAATTGAGATCTATCAAATAAAACTCATATTGTTTATGAAATTTTTTATTATAAAAAAGGCTATGAAACAAGACAATTTCATTCCAGGGAAACAGTTAAGTTTCACTGTTTCACTATGAAACAACTAACTTTCCTTATTTCATAAAATAAAATAAAATTCATTCTTAAACACCAAAAAAAAAAAAAAAATTGAACTATCAAACATTTGAAATACTTAAATAGACAGTGAAAATTTCACTATTTTCATGAGAAAAATAGATAAAAAATAAGATGACCGTTTTTAAAATAACAAATTGTTAGTATTAACTTCAAAACAAAGTCTAAATAAATAAAAACAAAATAATTCACAAAAAACAAAAAGTTAAAATAAACAAGTCAAAATAGTGAAATTTCACTATTTAGATTAAAAAATTTCATAAACTGGATAAGCATACAAGTACACGTCAAAAACCCATACGACCTAAAATTATGAAAGAAAAATTCAAATACCGAATATTTTTATTCGAACAATTAACAAGATTTTATTCCAGGGAAATAGTAAAATTTCATTACTTTAACGAAACAATTAAACTTCACTGTCGTATTTTTCAATTTTTATTTGTATTTTTTATGAATAGAAATATTTTCACCTAGTAAATTTCAAATGCACAACTCATTTCAAAAGAGTAAAAAATGTTGTACAAATATAAATATGATTAACTAACAATTCAATTTTATTGTCCAGGGAAACAATTACATTTTACTGTTTGCCTGAACAATGAAGTTTCACTAATTTTTTGAAAGCTTTGCTCTACTTCTTGACCCATGCAAACACCACTCATGTGATGTGATTCCTTTGTGCACTTAGGCATGAGATTTAAAAAAAAAAAAAATTGATTTAAGATACAAACCCATGAAACGCTAGAAAATCCATATACGCAAATATATACTTTATGTAGATAAATAACTTCGATCACATCTTGGATACTTTGCTCTTAAACAAAAGAGCTATATTTAAAAAATGTGATCTAATTCTATCAAAATCAGACATTGTTCCGTATTGCAGATAAGTGACAGCATAGACTGATCAAAACACCGCTACAGTACCAACAACGAAGAGATTGGGGAAGGCAGTAGGGGAAGATGGCGAGCCAGTTTTCATCGAAAAACTTGGTTCATAGATGGACTTCAGCCATGGCTTTGATCACAGATCGATCGGAACCTCGATAAAGGCAATCAACTTTGGCCATAAATTCAATCACAAATCGATTGGGACCTAAATAATGGAATGATTTTGTTCCAGATGTTGGTTGTTGTTAATGAAGGCTGATGGCCATGACGGTGGCGGTTTTATGATGATAGAGGTAGGAGGTGGCGACGTTTGTTGATTCCGGCGACGTGTGGCTTCGATTGTTGATGGTAGAGCACGTTAGTGGTTTCTGTTAGGCTATGGCGGCGGTGGTGAAGCCTTGGTCTTGCCTTAATTCCAGCAAGACTCGTGATTAACGTTGGGGATGGGAAAGAGAGAATGAGGATAAGGGTTTTGAAGGGAGAATTACATTGGCCTTCCTTAAGGTTAATTGATATTACACGTGGCTCTCCCAATACACTACAAAAAATAGGTGTTTTTGCGACGCTCATTAAGCGTCGCTAATACTGTTCTTTTGTGATGCACACAACGTGTGTCACGAAAAAACAACAAAAAGGGGTTTCCCGCACGGAAAAATAGGCGAGAACTTATTAGCGACGCTCATTTGTCCATTAGCGACGCAAATGTGCATCGCTAATAGTTAAATCATTTAGCGATGCACACGTGGGCGTCGCTGATAGTTAGTGTATGTGAAACGATGTCATCTCACTAAACGTTAGCGACACGCAATGACTTATTAGCGACGCACATTGTGCATCGCTAATAAGTCATCTGATAAACTGACCTACCGCTCCCTCTCTACGATGCGCGCTATTCTCTCTCCCTCTCTCTCTCTCTCGCTCACTCTTTCGCTGATCTGATACTGTTTTTTGAGTTGTCGTGAAGAATTGATCGATCTCGTAAAGAATTGATATAACAAGGTTCGTTTTATTTAAGTTTTTTGGATTGTGGATTGTGAGTTGAAAATGAACTCCATTTGATTTAAGATTGAGCATGTGATAGCTTTTATATGATTCTTATTGTCATATTCTGTGATTTTTTCATTCAAATATTGAAAGATTCTTATTTTTTAGATTGTGTTTTGTGAATTGGAAATCAAACCCCTTTGTGTTGATTGAGCATGTGATTCTTCTTCGATCTTATATTCTTTTTGTTGTGAACTGGTTAGAGAATTATTATTTTTTCAATGAGTGGACTGTAATTTTTGTGTCGAATTGTGTTATGTGAGTTGCATGTGTGATGGTTAAAAAATACATCACTTATGTTTGCATCCATGGCAATACATAATTCCTTGAAACAATTAGGCATGATGCTTCCCAGTCTTCTATTGCCTCTTTTAGCTAAGGATTACAAGCTATACCTAATCATTTTGTTTTGGCCATCCTTCACTTCACAGGTTGCTACCGTAAACCATGGATTTCTATAGACATTTTGTATGTCTTCATATGTGTATTTGAATTTGATTGACTAATCTAACTGTTTAGAATTTTTTTACCAACTCTTCCCATTAATTTTTTTAGCATGGCTTTTTAAGAACATATAGGTGTTCAGTAAAAACTGGTGGTTTAGTCCATTTAAGTCTAATTTTGTTGCAATTACCGTGTGAGGAACCTTTACACAGGCTATTTATGAACAGCCAGGCTCATTAACTGTCTGATCAAGGTTGTTGATGAACTTAAATTGTTGGGAAGACATCCCATCTATGTGTGAATCAACAACTAATAGGTGGAGAAGAAAATATCTAATAGAAATAAGTTATTTACTTTAAATTTATTTTGAAATAAAAAAATTTAAAAAACATAAAAAAAATTTAAAAAACACAATGGTATCTATAAATTTTAGTGAAGTACATCATCAATGATTCTTTATATCACTTACAATAGAGCAACAGTACATTGCTCAAGTTTTCAAGTGAATTGAATGTTGGACTATGGAGAAAAAGATCCCAATACCAGAGCAACTATCTTTTGCTTGAATTTTTGTTGTGTTTGAGAGAGAGAGAGAGAGAGAGAGAGAGAGAGAGAGAGAGAATGTGTAAAGAGAGGGGGGCTATGTGATTCTTAAGGGTGCAAGACGATTCGGGTTTGGATTAAGTCATGTCAAAATTCAGTTCAATAGTCAACTCAAGCTCGATCTTGAACCTGAACAATTTAACTCGAGTCCGGTCTGAATTAAAAATTATTATTGAAATTGAGTTCGGCCGGAATCCGATTATTAATTTCAATTTTTTAAATTTTATTCATAATTTCTTCCAAAAAAAAAATTCATCTTAAAAGAAAACAAAAACTATTATAAAATTTCTTTAACATAATTTAATTTAAAAAAATATCAACGATCTAATAACTTTTTAAAATTATAAAGTATAAATAATATAATATATAAAATATTAAATTTGGGATGGAGATTCAATTAGTGCCATTAATTTTTAGCATGGCTTTATAAGAATATATGGGTCGGTGTGCGACTAAATTTCTCCTCTGTTCGCTCTAATTTTTCTGCCCTCAAATCCCTTTTGTTTCGTCATTTTCATGTTTTGTGACATATTGATACTATGAAAATTGTTTGCGATTATATTGAGGCTGTCATTTCTATGTTTTGTGACATATTGATTGGATGTTTTAACTATTAAATGACTTAAAAATTAGAAATAAAGTGATTGTGATAAATAAAGATTCAATTCCGATACCATACAATGGTTACTGTCTCACACAAATTCGAACTTACAGTAGTATTATTTTTTAATAATCCTTTCATGGTACCAAGATTGCTTACTGATTGTGCCTTTAATGTTTGAGAAAATCTCATTTTCAAGTTTAGGAATTTTAGGTGATGCCATTATGTTGGCTTGTAGAAGTTTGGCGGATTGGGGCTAATTGTATTAGGTGGCGGGGTTTGTGTTGGGTATTATTGGGCTCAGTTCATTAGTTACTTTGTTGGTGGCAGGAAGTCAAATTTAAGAAAACAAACTTGATATCTTTAACAAACTTGATTAAAACAGACTTGATTATAATTTGAAATTCATTTATTTTAGCAAGTTAAACTTGAACAACCAACCACTCGGCCGAGTTTGATATCTTTAGACAGATGGGATAATAAATAAAAAATCATCAGTTATTTGGGTGCCTTGAAACCATTAACAACCCTTGGCCTACCCTTTTTAAATGAATAGAAATTGTTTGACCATTTGGATCCTATCCGTATTCCTAGTTTGAATTTTAGTTTGAATTTTGATCATCAACATTACCCTATAATGGTAGCTCGTTATGGATAAGATCAGGATTGTTTGGACAATGAAAGGACTTCCAATTCTCTTCTCTATTTTGACTGTCATACTTGCCAACTAGGTGAAAAAATGTCTTCTTCTCGAATGGAAAAGAAGCTTCCCATTGCCAAGCATTTCTTCAAGGTCATGATGCCTAGTTTCCTTATAGAACTTGTATGTCCTCTCTCTCTCTCTCTCTCTCTCTCTCTCTCTCTCTCTCTCTATATATATATATATATATATATATATATGCAGTATATCTGTGTTTGTGTGTGTGTGGTGCCTTCAAGTAGTGAACATGAAGTCATGAACCATTTGTTTGTGCCATGACTTTTTTGCTTTATTTTAATGATTTTAATCATTTAAGTAGAAGAAAAAAATTGAGAATTCTAATGGAAAGCTTCTATGAATGTTTTGGATTATTGATGCTTAATCATTAATAAAAGTAATTCTTGTTACACTTATCTAGTGAATGGGACACGTGATGTGGTCAGTCCAAGTGTCTTTTCTCTTCTTAATATAGCAACATTTCATAGTGACTCAATCACTCTAATATAGTTTTCTAAATTTCAAATTTGCACAGTGCATTCCACCAGCTTTCTGTGGACAACTAGGTGAAGTAAAATCAGAAGAAGCAATTCTAACAAGTTGTAAAGGGCCATGGCATGTTAAAATTGGTAAATGTGACAAAGGATTTATTTACTTTCGAGAAGGTTGGGATAATTTTGTGCAATACCATGGCATCTGTCTCGGAGATTTTACAGTATTTGAGCATATAGGAAACATGCATTTTAATGTGTGTGTGTGTTTGATTCAAATGCTTGCGAGAAAGAGTTTCCACTGAAGTTAGCTTGTGAGATAAAAAGGGAACCCCATGTAGCGCCTGAGATAAATAGGGAACCCCACGTAGCGTATGAGATAAAGAAAGAACCCGTGAAGTAAATATCCATGAAAATATCAAGCACATTAAGAGTAAGTTCTATTTTATTCGAATGTAGTCAAATGTCTCATCCATTTTCCATGAGTGCTTATGCTCTTGATCTCCTTTGATGTTTTTGATAATTGCAAATAGCATATCTCTTGTTTTAGCTTGTATCTCTTTTTGGTTTCAACGTCATAATAGATTTTTCAGCCTTCTAGAGCACTAGTGGCAATGAGTATTTTTGATGATATCGTTCAAAATTACTTATCAAATGTTAAATGTTTCCTTAACTTTTGACCAAAAAATCATGGATAATTTTGTTCTTCTACAATTTTTTGTTTAACGGTGCTCGCAACAACAATATAAGATGTGTAAACAAGGAGGCTACTGTTTGCAATTCTCATAGGTTCCAAGGGAGATTAGTGTAGTTTTATTTTTTTTTCCTCTCTAACCAATGAAAATGGAAATAAACTTGCACGAACTTACGGCACTCGATTCAGATGCCCGGTTTAAAACTTTTGCAAGTTTCAGCTCCAAAAAGCCTTTTTTTGGGGTTTTGATAGACCAAAATACTATATATTGGCCTACCGACCCTGACACCCCATCACACACCTCAAAAATGATAAAATATACTTGCACGAACTTACGGCACTCGGTTCGGATGGCCGGTTTGAAACTTTTGAGAGTTTCTGCTCCAAAAAGCCCATTTTGGGGTTTTGACTGACCAAAATGTCAGATATCAGCCTACCAACCCTAAAACCCCATCACCCACCTCAAAAATAATAAAATAGACTTGCACAAACTTACGACACTCGGTTCGGATCACCAGTTTCAAACTTGTGTAACTTTTCGCTCTAAAATGCCTCTTCTTGGGGTTTTGACAGACCAAAATGCTAGATAACGTTCTACCGACCCCAAAACCCCATCACACACCTCACAAATGATAAAATATTTGCACAAACTTATGGCACTCGATTCGGATGCCTGGTTTGAAACTTTTATAAGTTTCTGTTCCAAAAAGACCCATTTTAGGGTTTTGACAGACCAAAATGCCGGATATTGGCCTACCGATCCTGAAACCCCATGACTCACCTCAAAAATGATAAAATAGACTTGTAAAAACTTACGGAACTTGATTCGAATCACCGGTTTCAAACTTGTCTAACTGTTCGCTCTAAAATGCCTCTTTTTGGGGTTTTTATGGACCAAAATGCTGGATATCAGCCTACCGACTCCAAAACCCCATCACATATCTCAAAAATGATAAAATAGACTTGCACAAACTTACGGCACTCGGTTCAGATCACCGATTTCAAACTTGTGTAACTTTTCGCTCTAAAATGCCTCTTTTTGGGGTTTTGACGGACCAAAATGTCAGATATTGACCTATTGACCCTGACACCCCATCACACACCTCAAAAATGATAAAAATAGACTTTCACGAACTTACGACACTCAGTTCGGATGCCCAGTTTGAAACTTTTGCAAGTTTCTACTCCAAAAAGGCCCGTTTTGAGATTTTGGCCGATCAAAACACCGGCTATCTGCCTAAATACACCAAAACCCCATCACACACCTCAGAAATTATACAATAGACTTGCACAAACTTACGACACTCCATTCGGATCACCCGTTTCAAACTTATGCAACTTTTCGCTCCTAAAATGCATAATTTGGGGTTTTGACAGACCAAAATGCTAAATATCAGCCTAACTACCCCGAAACCCCATCACACACTTCAAAAATGATAAAATAGACTTGCACGAACTTACGGCAGTCGGTTTGGATCACCAGTTTGAAACTTATACTACTTTATGCCGTTCTTACTATTTATGTATGTAAAAAAATATATATTCACATTCTATATTCATATATATATATATATATATATTTAATAAGGGTTCTAATATATATTATTTGACCTTTATTTCAGATTGATTGGGATTATTACGTCATTATCTTTCTGTTCTGCATCGGGACTTACTATTTTCATTTTTTTTTTTTCTTTTAATGAACAGCTGTAGTTACATTTTCTGATATTATTTTTTATTTTTGTATTTATTGAAAAATTTTACTTTTACAAATGTAAATAATTAGTATAATATATATATATAAATGTATTTTTCTTTTAATATATTCATTTTAGAATATTTGAATTTTATTGTATATCAGGATGTTTGATACAGGTTTTGAACAGGAATAAAACAAAAATAAAAACAAATAGTACGTGTCAAAATCAGGTGCAAGGAAAAAAAACTTTTAGTGACGCATAAAAGGCGTCGCTAATAGCAAAGGAATTAATTTTTAGCGACGCTTCATATTCATCACAAAATAATGCCATTAGCGACACACACCGAGCATCACTAAAGGTTGGAACAATACACTATTTGCGACGCGTCGTGTGCGTCACTAATAGTTTTTTTAGCGACACCCATTGCCTCCATTTATAGTATTCGCGACACCTATACTTGCTTATTAGCGATAGCTCTTTACGTCGCTAATAGTTACCTTTAGCGACGCACAAACATCTGAGCGTCGCTAATAGTATTTGCGACACAACTATTTGCGACGCATGGATGGACGCCCAAATGTGCATCGCCAAAGAGAATTAGCGACGCACATTACTACTATTAGCGACGCCTTTGCGCATCACTAATAGTGTCTTTTCCTGTAGTGATAGTTTGGGAAATTATAGTGACCTCCCTTGGGGTTTAGGTTCCTTAACAATTCGGCCCTTCCGTTGGTAAGTTGTCACTTGACCAAACAGAAATAATTGACATTAGCTTATTTTATTTTCAAAAACATAATTTTATCCTCATCAAACAACCTCTGTTACATTATCTCATTCTTTTTTTTCTCTATAGTGAAATATATTGATTTTTAGGCAAAAAAAAAAAAATTCAAAATCATTTGTCTACGAACACCAATTGAAACAATGGCATGGTGGGAGGAGAGGAAGAAGATAAACAACTCAATCTGCTCATTCTGTTCACAGGCGAATCCTATTGACGATGAGCCTGATCTGAAGAAATTTATTGTTAATATGTCAAATGCAAATTAATAAGAACCATTTCACTCCTTGTGATTTGTCATCATCAATACATTGCAAGTTATCCATTAGTGTCTTTGATCAAAGATATTACTAGTTAGGCTTGATGTTGGATACTATGAAAAAAATCTGCAAATGGTCGCAGAAATAATAAGCGTTATAACACATCACCATACAAGCCCCAACCGAACCTAATTCAAGCAAACATTTTTACAACACTCTATGCCTCCCTAGTGTGGATTTTAACCATAACCTAAAATTAGATGGTTCAAGACCAGTCATGTTCTTCTTATAGGTAATATGCAAGATTGAGTACTCTCTTGACTCTTTTCATTGTTGCCTTATCTTCACACACACAACACTAATATGCAAAGGTGTATGTATGCTAGTGTTTGCACGGATCTATAAACCATTCATATTTGATTATGAGAAGTCTTGCAGTGGGAACCTCTCTCTCTCTCTCTCTCTCTCTCTCTCTCTCTCTCTCTCTCTTTATAGGTTGTCGGGGATCCATGATTCATTACTCAACTTTGAGCACTGGTTATAGTTTTAGATCCTAGTGGTGCTTTTTCTTAAAAATGGCAGTTGTGAATGAGACATACACCAAAGGTCATATATGAATGGTATATGGTAAATGGGAGGAAGAAGGATTGAGATTGTGAGTTTTTCCTGAGATTAGAAGAATAGACCGTTGGAATGGAGAAAGCAAGAGAAACAGAAGCATAGAGAATGGTTGTTAATAGAAGGAATCAAAGGTGCACAAAACCAATCCTGGTGAATCTTTTTGTGTACAATCTTCTAGAGGCTATAGATGTTGGTTGGCTAAAGTAGATCTTTGGTAGGGTAGGAGAGGTGGTAGATTTCTTCATTTAGAGGAAGAGACATATTCATTCAAAATCTAAGTTTTCCTTAATTAGATTTTGGACAATTTATAAAGCTTTGAAGGCTATCTACCAATTGAATGGCACTCAAATTAAAGGAAGCAAACTCTATATGAAGATAGCCACATTTGGGAGGGAAAGAAATCTCAATGGAAGTAAAAGAATATCTATGAAGGCTAATGAAGATATTAAAGCTAACAAAACTAGTATGTCTGGCTCAAAACATGATAAGACTAATGACAATAATGCAACTAACCATTTCGAGAGGAAACAGGTGGTAGGAGTAAGGTCACATGAAAATGTTGTTAAACATTTCAGCAGTCCAGAAAGAAATATAATTACAATTAAGGCACATGAGGATGGGGGATGGTTGGCTTCTCTAGATTGCATTTGCTAAAGTAAAATCGTTGAGATAATTGGAATTAATTAAGGAGGCTTTTACCAGTAAGGGGGTTTTCAATATTCAAGTTTGTCCCCTTAGAGGTAAGTGGATGGTTTTGACTTTTGAATCAAAAGAAGACATGAAGGCAATGCTTAAAGGACTATAGTATGGTTGAGCACTTAGTTTGAAGAAGTTTGATAGTAGGATGGGAATACAAATGTCAACAACTCTCGCATTATTAGGTTGAGTTGGTATGGTATTCCTCTAAACTTATGGAATGCTAAAACCTTTTTTAGCATTGGTGGAATTTAGGGCAAGGTTTTATTTCTGGAAGATGCAACATATAAAGGCCTATCTTTTGATACTATGATGATTAAGATTATTATGTCATATTCATAACCCATTAATTAGACAACAAATTTGGAGTGCAAAGACAAATGATTTCGTGTAAAAGTAATAGAGGAACAAATAGTCGTTGAAAGCATTATATTCTACCATTGTTATTGAAAATGAAATGGCTCCAATCCAGATGATAATTATGTGACGATGGTTGTTTAATTAGAAATTTCTGCTGAAGAAGACATAGAGGATGAAGAAACGAAGGATCCAACAATCTACAAATAGTCTCCAACTCTCTTAGTGTACCCTTGATATCTATAAGCCATGAGATTACCCTACTTGTATATGAGCAGAATGAGAAACATGGCAGTGGGAAAATAGGCTTAAAGCTAAAATCGGTGGAGGAAATCGTGTACGGTAAGGCTAAACCCATTAACTAAAATAAAAGAAAAAATAAGGCAATGATTTGAAAAGAAACAACAAAAAAGATGTCTCTTTCGGTGTCATTAGAAGCTATAAGGAACATAAATTGACTTTATCTTAAGGAAGCAAGTGAAATTTGGAAATTGGTGCAAAGATTGGGGTTGAACTATGAAGGCAGCAATGGCCGGTGAGGTTATTAGAAAAATTGTAGAGTTAGAAAATGAAGATGGTAGAAGGTTTGAAAAGATGAGGGGAGATAAGTAATCTAAGCTTGAGGCTAGGGTTAAGTTTTGAGGTGTTTATACTCACATAAGAAAAATGAGGATCCTATCATAGAATATTAGGGGGTTAAGAAGAAAGATGAGATGGGGAGATTCAAAAAGTTTTTATTCTAGAAAAAGGTTGATTTTGTTTTTATCCAAGTAACCAAGAGAGTTGATTCTTCAATGCAATTTGTTCAATCCATATGGCCTAATCCAGATTTCGATTATATGGAGGTAAATGCTGACAGTAATGCTGGAGGCTTGTAGCGCACCTAGAATAGTGAGGATTTTAAGTTGAATGAAGCTTGTTGTAACATGGGATTTCTTATTCAATCAAGAATGATTAAATCAAAATTTCATTGCACTATTATTAATAAATATGCTCCAAAAGAGGTGGTGTCCAAGAGGAATTTCTGAGATGTTTTAGTTAAGCTAAAAGCAGAATAAATAGATAATTGGGTGAGTGGCAAGGTTGTTCAAACAAAGATAGGGATTTCAATATGTTTATTAATCATATGGAAGTAGTTTATCTACCAATGTTTGGAAGACAATTTACATGATCAAATGCACAGGATGATGAGAAAGGGAGTAGGATAGATATGTTTCTTCTACAGCCCAAATAGTTAGAGGAATTTAACTTCAAGTAGTGGGGTTTAGCCAGGCATTAAGGAATTACTCTAGTCATTGCCCAATCTTGCTTAAAGAAGATAACGGAATTGGGGGGCCAAGACCATATAAATTTCTAAATGCTTGGTTGTTGCATCCCTAGTTTAAAAAAATAGTAAGGGAGTTCTGGGAGAATTCTCATATAGAGGGTTGGGCAGGATTTAGTCTATTAAAGAAGATGCAAAGCCTTAAGAATTGTCTTAAATTGTGGAATATTTCTATTTTTGGTGATGTGAGAAATAAATTATAGTGAATGAATCCGACTTAAAATCAGAAGAAAAAAAAATCCTATTTCAAATTCAGAGAAATGCATGAGAGGAAGGAATTAAAAGCTGAAATCTAGAAATTTAATAGAATGTTGGAATGGATATGGTAACAAAGTCGAGAGCAGATTGGACAATGAAAGGAAACAAAAAAAAACTAGATTTTTCCATTTATTGGCAAATAGTAGGCAGAGGAAGAATATGATTAGCTCAATTTCAGTTAATGGAGCTATTATTGATCAACCAGTTTGGGTGAAAAACGTTTTGCTTGAATATTTCCCGAAATTATTTGTAGAAGATTGGGAAAAACGGCCAGTTTTTTAGGCAGATTCAATTGAAAAATGTGTGGATGATTCTATAAATGCAGCGTTGTGTGAAAATTTTACTAAAAAATAAGTCTGGAATGCAGTGTCCTCTTTCGATGGGAATAAGAGTCTAGGGCTTGATGGAATTAATCTTATACTTATTAGAAAGTGTTGGGATGTGTTGAAAAAGGAAATTCTAAATTTCTTGGAGGAATTTCATTGTAATTCAAAGCTGGTTAAGGGGCTAAACTCAACCTTCATTGCCTTAATTCCAAAGTGTGTTGATCCTCAAGATTTGGAAAATTACAGGCCAATAAGCCTAATTGGTAGTTTGTACAAAATTTTATCTAAAGTACTTGCTCACATGATCGATGAAATTAATGTTGCCAAAGGTGAAAGGTGATTAGTGATATGTAATCAGTATTTGTGGGGGAATAATTATTCAAGACGGAGTTCTAATTACAAACAAAATTGTGGATGAATAGAAAAAAGAAAGAAGAAAAAGAGGGGTCTCATTATAAAGCTGATTTTGAGAAGGCGTATGACAAGTTGAATTGGAACTTCATGCTTGGGATTATGCAAAGATTTAGTTTTGGAGAGAAATGGGTGGGATGGATGAAGGAATGTATGTCGACTACATCTTTATCCATCTTAGTAAATGGTTCTCCAACTTCGGAGTTTGAAATAAAAAGAGGTATCCGTTAAAGAGATCCCCTTTCTCCCTTCCTATT